>CM021109.1:624562884-624599455 GCA_007115665.2 Sequoiadendron giganteum
AAAACAAATAAAGTTTTTTAATTTTTTTTTTTAAATCAAAGCTTTTTTGCTATTGAAAACAAAATAAAAACATGCAATATTTTTTTGCAAATAATGTAACATGCAACCTACCAGGAGGATTTTTTCCAGACTACTAAAATTGGAAAACCTCCACATTTGGGGGTATTTTGGCTAAATTTTGTGGAGGAGTTCTTTTTTGCTCTACACAACTCTTCTCCATTGGGCTTTTCAATTTTGCACCTCAACTTCCAGAGGCCATATCTCGACCATACGGTGAGATTTTTCAATGTAATTTTTTTTTGAAATGGGGTAAAATTTTGAGCTCTTCGTAGTGGTGTAGGTATTTTCTAGTTTGGAATTTTTTTTTTTTCTATAATTATGTTTTCTCAATGTTGTTGTTGTTTAGTTTTCGTTTTGGAGACTTTGATGGGCCATATCTTTTGCATCTAGACACATTTTTGGGTGCCATTTTTTTGAAAGTGCATGTTTTTTCATGTACTTCATCATGGTACTATCAGTTTCCTTTTTTTTATCAGAAAATTATATTTTCAGCATGTTTTCCTTTTTTGGACATAATGGGCTCCCATTGTATGTACTTTTTCATTATGTAAATGTTCTTAAAAAAGTTTCACAGTAGGTGTATGTATTATTAGGATCTTGCACATCACTTTGTGCCTTATTGTACTCACACTATGCTATAAAGTGTCATGGGGGTTTGATTTTTTGCCTTTGTTTGATATCATACCTTTGTCAAGTGAGTGCCCCTTCCACGACATCAACCTCTTGCGTGTGTGACTTTTATTTTTACACATTTTAAATGTGTTGGTACTTTCATGTTTGCATGTTCAAATATTCTTGATTCTTCTTCATGCACTTCTTTCTGGCATTCAGTTCCAGTGTACTTGTCACACCTCTCCTTTTTCAACATTATGGGGAGGTTTCTACTGTTGGTGTTAATGCTTCTTTGGTTTCATGTTGGAGTGAGCTATGTATACAATATTTGTTCCTATGTAATTTTAGATGCAGCATACATCAGTGGTTGGTTACTTGCATTTTGGTGAGATGGAGCATTTACCATATGGACACTCTTGCATTCCTATTTTTGGCATTACAACAATCATTCTTCAACAATGTTTACAACTTCTTCATGCTCCAGTGGTGTTATTTTTGTTCATATTTTGTTCCTATCTTTTGGGACAACATTGTCTTGTTTGGAGGCTTCTTCAATCCTTCACTTGGCTTTCATCTCTTTTGGAGTAGATTTTTTCCCATGAGGTTTTCTCTATTTCTCTGAATTATAGAGATCTTATGTTTGTACATGGGTACCCTACGTGGCCTTGTTTGTCAGGACCCATCATGCACTATTTTTAGTGTTTTTAGCTAGTCCCTGAATTCATCTTATTGGGGGTGTTAGAGTTATCCTGCATTAGCTAATAATTACTTAATCTTTAATTGATTATTAGTCTAATTTATTCTCATGCATTTAAACTAAACTTAGGAGTGTTTTAATGATTTAATTAGTTGAGCTATTATTCTAAGATCATTATGTCTCATCTCATGTGATGTTGACACTTGTCATGATCCAGTCCCTTTCTCATTTAGGGTTTTTCTCTTATAAATACTCAACCCTCATTGTAATTATATCTAGAGATTTCATATCTTCTTGAGAGTCTCTTGCACCTATAGCTTTTTCTTGTTGAGGAATATTGCACATATTGTTTGCAGATATTTTGTGTGGAAGGTGTCTTTGTTTGTTGTTTGATCCTATGGCTCGTGGTTTTGTGCTTGTTTTACAATTCTAACATGGTATCGGACCCAAGTTCAGTGAACCCCTTCTTGGTTTGTGAGGTTTTTTTCTTCAACAAGGGTTGCAGGCTTTAGATCTGAATCCCCTTTGTTTTTTTTTTAAATTTTGGAGGTGGACATTTTTTGGTGCATTTTGGTGCAAAAAGGACCTCATCGTTGGATTCAGAGTTGTCGAGAAAGTCAAATTTGGCTTTTGTTTCACCTGATTTTGACTCTTGATGCTAGATCTACGAAGGTTTGAAGTGGTTGCTTTGTTTCCAGATCCGGAGGGTAGCTACAATTTTGGTGCATTTTGAATGAAAAAAGAGGTTTCCATTGCACTCAGAAGACCCAAAAACCTTAAGATTGCTTGTCAAATTGTGAAAATCCATGTCAAGAGTTTTTGAGGTAAATTTTTTTTGCTAGGAAGGTTGTACGACCTCCCTAGCACGCAGGTCGAGGTGATTTTTATAAACAAAAAAAAAATTCCTTCCACGAAATTTTTCAAAAAAAAAATCAATTTATTTTTTGAAAAATCCCTTTTTGGGCGGGCATGCAGGGTTTTTGTTTTTTGTTTAATTATATTAAAAAAAGGGGTTATATTTAAAAAGGTTGCAAGAACCCGAGGGTACCTACCACTCATACGGTGGTAGGCCCTTGAGCCCAGCCTCCCACTGATAGTGGCTATTAATACCACTGTCTGGTGGATTAAAGCCACCAACGGTGGCTTTAATACCACCAAAGCAATGGTAGGGGAAGCATGGTGGGCTCCACCCCCGGCCCCGCCTCGACCCCCAATTTTTTTTAATATATATTTTTTTAAAGTAAGCTTTTTTAATACTTTTCTTTTTCTTTTTAAAAAAGGAAATAAAGTTTTAAATTTTTTTGTTCTAAAAAATTGTAATTTTCTCAAAAAAAATTATGTAATTATATATATATATATATATATATATATATCAAAAAAATGTATAAAGTTTTTTTGCTATTTTTTTCTTTTAAATAAAAGCATGCAATATTTTTTTTACAAATAATGTAACATGCAGCCTACATGGAGGATTTTTTTTCCAGACTACTATAATTGGCGAACCTCCACATTTGGGGGTATTTTGGCTACATTTGGCAAAGGAGTTATTTTTTTCTCTACATAGCTCCTCTCCATTGGGCTTTTTAGTTTTTCCCTCAACTTCCAGAGGCCATATCTTGGCCATATGGTGGGCTTTTTTAGTGCAATTTTTTTTTGAAATGGGGTAAAATTTTGAGCTTGTAGTGGCTTAGATATTTTCTAGTTTGGACTTCTAATTTGTTCCATAATTTTGTTTTCTCAGTGTTGTTGTTTAGTTCTCATTTTGGAGACTTTGACAGGACATATCTTTTGCATCTGAACACATTTTTGGTTGCCATTTTTTTTGAAAGTGCATATTTTTTTGTGTACTTCGTCATGGTACTATCAATTTCCTCTTTTTTTTTGTCAAATAATTTTATTTTTAGCATATATTTTTTTGGACATTATGGGCTCCCATTGTATGCACTTTTTCATTATGTAAACACACTGAAACAAAGTGTCATAGCAGGTGTATGCACTTTTTCTGCCTTATTTCACTCGCACTATGCTATTAAGTTCCATGAGGGGTTTGATGTTTTGCCTATGTTTGACATCATACCTTTTTTAGGTGAGCGTCCCTTCCACAACAATAGCTTCATGTGTGTGTGACTTTTATTTTCACACCCTGTATATGTGTTGGTACTTTCATGTTTGCACGTTCAGATGTTTCTGATTCTTCTTCATGCAGTTGTTTTTGGCCTTCAGTTTTAGTGTACCTGTCACGCCTCTCCCTTTTTAGCATTATGGGGGGTTTCTATTGTTGGTGCTAATGCTTCTTTGATTTTGCGTTGAAGTGAGCTATGTGTACAATATTTGTTCCTATGTACTTTCAAATGCAACATACATCAGTGGATGGCTACTTTCATTTGATTGAGATGGATCATTTACCATATGGACATTCTTGCATTCCTATTTTTGGCATTACAACAGTCATTCTTTGACAATGTTTGCAGCTTCTTCATGCTTCAGTGGTGTTCTTTTTGTTCATCCTTTGTCCCTATCATTTGGGACAACATTGTCTTGGTTGGAGGCTTCTTCAATCCTTCACTTGGCTTTCATCTCTTTTGAAGAAGATTTTTTCCCATGAGGTTTTCTCTATTTCTCCACATTATAGAGATCTTTTGTTTGTACATGGGTACCCTACATGGCCTTGTTTGTTGGAACCCATCATGCATTATTTTTAGGGTTTTTAGCTACTCCCTATGTTCATCTTAAGGGAGGGTGTTAGAGTTATCATGTGTTAGCTAATAATTAATTAATCTTTAATTGATTATTAGTCTAATTTATTCTCATGCACTTAAGCTAAACTTAGGAGTGTTTTAATGCTTTAATTAGTTGAGCTATTATTAGATCATTATGTCTCATCTCATGTGATGTTTACACTTGTCATGATATGACCCCTTTCTCATTTAGGGTTTTTCTCTTATAAGAACTCAACCCTCATTGCCATTATATATGGAGTTTTCATATATTCTTGAGAGTCTCTTGCACTTGTAGCTTTTTCTTGTTGAGGAATATTGCACATATTTTTTGTAGATCTCTTGCATGAAAGGTGTCTTTGTTTGTTGTTTGATTTAGTGGCTCGTGTTTTTGCACTTTTTTCACAATTCTAATAGATATTTCAACCTGTGATGATCGATTTTCATCTCAAAGTGCTTTCCTAACAAGTAATGCCTCCACATCTGAAGTACATGAACCACTGTTGCTAAATCTAAATCATGCAAAGTATAGTTTTTTCTCATAGGGTTTGAACTTTCTTGATTGAATCAATAACTTTCCCTTCTTCCATTAAAAACCACCTAAGCCCTCTCTTGATGCATTTGTGATAACAATGAAATCACCATCAGGATCTGATATTTTCAAAATTAGGTTAATAGTTAGCTTCTCTTTGAGTAGATCAAATGCTACTTGACACTTTTCTGTCTACTCAAACTTCTTCTCTTTATTTTGCAAAGAAGTAATTGGAAAGGCTATCTTGGAGAAGTTTGCAACATAATTTCGATAATAACCTACCAATCCCATTAAAATTCTCACCTCAAAGACATTTTTGGGCACTAGCCTTTCTAGCACTGCTTTGATCTTAGCTAGATCAACTGAGATACCATTTCTTGAGATCACATGACCAAGATACTCTACTTTCTCTTGAAAGAAATTACACTTAGAGATTTTCCCATACAACTTATGTTCTCTTAGTCATTGTAGAACTATCTCTAAATGCTTATAATGATCCTCATTTTTTGAATAAATTAGGATATCATATAAGAAAACCAAGACAAACTTATTAGGAAATCCCTAAATATGTTGTTCATTAGGTTCATAAACGTTGTGGGTGCATTATTTAGTCCAAAGGGTAGAACTGTAAACTCATAATGCCCATATCAGGTTTTGAATGTAGTTTTGAAGATGTCCTCATGTTTTATTTGTAGCTGGTGGTATCTAGATCGTAGATCAATCTTAGAAAATATAGTAGCTCCCCACATTTGATCAAAAAGATCATCAATGTATGGCAGTGGATACTTGTTCTTTACTGTAGCTTTATTAAGCATACGATAATCTATGCACAAACAGAAAGTACCATCCTTCTTTTCCACAAAGATTATTGGTGCTCCCCAAGGTGATACACTTGGTCTTATCAATCCCTTAGACAATAGTTCATATAGTTGTGCCTAAAGCTTCATTAAATCAATTGTTGTCATTTTATAAGGCACTTTAGAAATATGTTAAGATCTTGGCACTATATCAATAGAGAAATCAGATACCCTTTTCGGTTGTAGTCTAGGTAGTTCCTCTAGAAACACATCCAAAAACTTTCACAGTATAGGATATCTTTCCATATTTGTCTCTCCAGTTTCCATCATTTCACCTTCTTCCATCTCTTGGTAACTCTATGGTCCAAATTTTTCAAGATCATCTTGAGAGTTAAATCCCTTATAATCTTTAAGTTTTTCCATCTTGACTACAAAGAGCTTATATCCTTTCTTCTTATCCCTAATAAATTATATAGCTGCTCTATTTGATGCAACTTGTCATACCTATGTATCCCTTGTAGCATCACTTGGTTACTAAAATCATCCAAGAATTCTACTGTTTTGGCATGGTAGTCTACCTTAGTTCTATGTCTCCAAAGCTAGTTCATTCCTAGGATAACATCATAGGATCCTAAGGGTGCTACATATAGGTTTACCTCCATAGAATAAAAAGGTAGCTCAATCGTAGCTTCGAGCATTGTTCCACCATTGCTCTTATTTGGTTTGCATATTCTACAACCCATGACTTTTCCATATAATCAGATTTCATAGATACTTTCTTTGCTATTCTATAAGTATGGAAATGGGTAAACCAAATAAAATACTTGAAGTCTCTATTGGAGTAACTTGATACTCCGCTTGATGATCGTCCAAGGAAAGATGAATATTTTGCTAGAACATCGTTTGCTGTGTAGGAAGTGGGTTTCCATAAGATCGTGACCTAGAATATTTATTGGGATAATGTATAGCATAGTGGTCTCCCCCACATGTGAAGCATCTAGTTGTCGATCCTTTCTTCCTTGCAGGTTGAAGCATCTAGTTGTCGGTCCTTTCTTCCTTGCGGGTTCACTAGATTTACTAGCATTAATTCCAACATTGTTAGCATTTCCACCATTGGAATTATTCCTCTTGCATTCCCTCCTTCATTCTCTTCTATTATTTTGGGGTCCTTTTTTCCCTTGTTTCTACAAATCTTGCACAACTTAAAACTTCTTTGGAGTTAGTTTGACTTGAGCTCCTGCGAACTTCTTATGATACCTATTCTCTTGGCAGATGGAGATAACTTTGAGCTTTTTCTCTTGCTTAATAACTTTCTCATACACTAGATCCATAGTGGCTAGACCATGAACATCTACCTCTCCTCAAATCTGTCTATTAATCCCCATAATGAATTTACTTATGAGGAATTGTTCATCCTTCTAATACATTGGTACATAACGTAACAAACGGGTAAAATTTTCCCAATACTCATTTACTGACATCTCACCCTATCCCATATTTTGAAAATCAGTGAGTTTTTTGTTGAAAAAGAGTTGGGGTAACCATCTATTCCAAAATATTTCCATAAAATCATTCCATGTAAGTTTTAGAGAACTAAGCCCGAGTTCCATTTTCTTGTTCATCCACTAGTTAGAGGCTTCACTTGCTAACTGATAGGCTCCCCATACTACTTTTGTGACCTCAGAATAATTTCTAATCTTGAAATATTTCTCCATTTGAATCAACCATGCCTCATCTTCATCCCCGCTAGTGCTACCTTCAAATTTGGGTGGGGTTATTTTTCTAATGTCCCTAGAAAGTTCATTATCCAACCTCTTCCTATTAGTTCCTTCAGAATGAGAGTGAGATTTCTCATTCTCATGATCATGGGTTTGTTCATGGTCATGAGAATTTTCTCCCTCAACCTCATTGACAAGGACTTCTCCATTAACTGGAACTTATTGTTCTAATCTCTCCCTTACCCTTACTTCCTACTCAAGATTTCCCAACCTTGCGTTGGTTTCATGAATGATAGCCAAAATTTGATCCAATTTAGCTTCATCACCCACCAAGACTTGTTTGAATTCTTGACTTCCTCTAGGATTGGTCCTTGTTCTCACCATCCTTGCAAAAATGGATTATACTTGAAGGTTCATCCATATTAGATTCAATCATGTTATTATTATCTTATGGAAAGTATTTAAATGAGCATTCATTTGCACATAATAAATTTTTCATAAGATTTGAGCACAAGATTTTGATAAGCTCACATGATTTTATTATTCACAAGGATCTCAATATCATTTCAATTACATAGAGTGACTATTCAGATAGTAAAGTGGAGAGTATCCCTCAAATTCACTCTCTGACACATAACTCAACAAGGTATACCCCTCTAATTTTTGTTCATCTCTCATTTGCTCATATCTATCCCAAAATGGATAGTGACATTCAAATTTTTCATTTGTTACATAGTTGCAGGGGACATAACCCTATGATTCATTTCTTGAGGAAATTACAATCACTTCCAACGTAGGAAAGACTCTAGGCTCTCTAAATATGAATGTTGGACTGACACTCCCTTCTGAGGGCATATCCCTAGAAAATGATGAGGAATCAGACTTTGCTAGTGAGACTGGAGGTAGATAATTGAAATTAGCCTCCTCTTTCATCCTTTTCTTTACTTAACTAATCCGAGAAAGAGCATGACTAAAATTTTTAGTATTGCTTAACTAGACGACATTGTCATAGTTGGTACCCTCTATTGTATGCATAATGTCCTCTTTTTCCTTCTTGGCTTTGAGGTAGCACTCATTCCCGATTACTGAATTTCTTGTAGTTAACCTGAGATGCACCATCCTGGCACAAGAATTTCTAAACATTAGATAACGTTGGATGAAAATTATGATGAGCACATAGGTTCTAGAGCTAAACCTGGTAGCTCTTATACCATATGTAACATTCCAATTGTTCACACAAGTAAATTTCCTAAGTTTTCACTTTCAAGTAAATAAACTATGTAAATTAACCATTTCCATAAAATTTATATTTTATCAATAGAGAAAAAATGAACATAGATGTCATAAAAATATCCAATTTTGATTTCATTTCCAAAATAATATTTCAGATATTACAATATTCCAAAGATTGTGTACATAGTACATACATAGCTCAATCGAGCTTCAAAGCAATAGATATAGATGGTCTAGGAATCTCCTTTCAAATATGGGTCACCTACTGAGGAGGAGAACAATCACTCAAGTGCTTTTCTACCAACCATAGACTCAAATGCGGGCCCCCACACATCTATCATCTAATAGATGGACCTACCCTTTGATGAAGAGATTGGTGGAGTAACCTCGTAACGACAACCATTCTAAGCTAAGTGTTGTGTCCTACATAACTAGAACTTGTAGACTTTATAATGTTGAACTAGCATGCATAAATGGATCATGGTGAATTTCCAGTGGAGCTAAAGGAAATCACACTACTTTGGCCAAAGTGTTATCACTCAGTACTTCGAGTGATAGTCATCCTACTCACACACACTATTCAAGCTCGATTTGTCTTAAGGCCATTTTAAACTATGCATAGGTAATTTCCTTCTATAGTTAGTCTTTAACCTTAGAAACAACCTACTCCCTTCCCAAAAAAAACAATGGTATTTCTACCCACAAAGAATAAACATAAGTTACCCCCCCCTTCAATGGATAATTAAATCCCAAGTTTAATTTAGGAGCTTTCTAGTCTACAAATTAACATTGCAATAAATAGCCCTTAAGCTATCCTTGTTTCATCATTCCAAGTATATAATACTATGATAAAAAAACTCTCCTATTATGGAGTATATAAAAACACTTTTGAAATGAAAAAAATTGGTTTGGGTTTCTCTCTCTTGGGCTTCTAGGGTTTTGGACCTAAAAGGAAAGAGGCCAATTTTCTGGATTTCACTCAAGAACAACCCTTGAGATTCCAATGCAAGGGTGATTGAAATCTGACAAAGGGTGTGTTCTAGGGGATTGACTGATGTAAATAAGGGGTTCACCACCAAGTTTAGACTTGGAAAGACAATGAAATGTAAAAACCCTAGTTTGATGCAATACTTTAAAGAATGACTTAGAAATGTAAGCAAAGAACAACAAAAAACTGTAAAAATGAAGAGGTGCATCTAGAAAACTGGAGAAGGCATAATGGAGGTCTGAATCCTTGGAAAATCTAATTTTGAAGCCACCTAGGACTCATTCACCAAGCTGGGAAAATAAGTCCAGTGTCGGGAAATTTGTGCCAAAATAGGTTTTAGACGAAAGGGTACTCAAATATGCAAAAACCTCTAACAGAAAGAACAGTGGGACTCATTCACCAATAGTGGCGAATCAGTCCAATTTGGGATTTCTAGAATTTCAAAGTTGGATTTTGTAGCTCTCAGTCTGCTTTGTTGTTCCCGATTCAGTTTCAGGTATGAAACTGCTAAATTTGACCTGTAAGTCCTCTCCAAGCTCCTCCAAGGTTTGTTCACAATCTTGAAAACTTGAACTTGCTTTGACAACTTGATGAAAACTTTTCCAATCTTTATCTTTGATAAATTTGTAACCTAAAATTGCAAATCACATGAAAAGAGAGGGAAAAATGGTTGCGAGGTTAGAGAATGGGGGTTTGCCTTGGCCAAACCCCTTGTTGGTAATTAAACCTTGAAATGAAAGCAAATGTAAAGGTGATTTATGAATGAAAAAAAAATGATGTTGCAACTCACCAAAACCTTGCAATAAAGTGATACAAATGTGCTTGGAATGACCACAATTGATGTGGTTCTTGATTCTTGCTTATTGAAGATAGATCTTGAATGTAAAGCTTGCTTGGATCATGAACTCTACATCACAATTGTAAGCACAATAACAAACATGGAGAATGTGATCTTTGACATGATGTTTGATGCTTGAAGAATGCTCTTGAAAGCTTTATGATTTTCCCTTGAAGACCTTGAATGCTCTTGCTTAGGATGCTTGAATTTTTAGGATGATAGAATTGCTAGACATGATTGGAATGAGAGAAAGAACCTTGTATTTATACCCAATTATGCAAGAATTCCTGAAATTACAACTCTACAAGGCAACATTGGATCTTGGAGAATACAATCCTACCAAAGATTTAAATTAAATTTGATTTTTGAGTTGAGGAAATATTCGCCACCTTGGGTGAATGGGTCCCACCTAAGGGGACTCATTCACCCAAAATGGTTAATGAGTCCCACCTTAGGAATTTGAGGTGGGTTTTTGGGGATTTGATGTTTTAAATGCCATTTGTTGGGATTATCGTCAAAACTAAACCAAAATAAGGCTTGTTGATGCACAAAGGGGCCAATTAAAGCATAAGAGAGCCCAAATATTAATGAAAATACTAGAGGAATGTGAAATTGTGCTACAATACTTTACAACACCCCAAATAAGGCAAGGCTAAGAGAAATTATGATGAAAATAATGTTAATTATGCTTAGAAATCCTAGAAAAGTGTGAAAGTGTATTGCAATAGTTTACAACACCTTTACAAGGCATCATTAAAGTAAATTAGTTCACAAGGGACCAAGACCTAATGTGAATGTGTTATCCAACATTATAACACTAAATCAAGGCCAAACTGAGCCAAAATCTACAAGGAGCTAAACGAGTGCGAAAAAGGCTAAGGACCCTTTTTTTGATGTTACATTTAGCCCCCACTTTAGTGAGAGGATGAACTTGCTCCAAAATCACACTAATGTAGCCAAACATGCATCAAGGGGGGTTCCAATGTACCCATGCTAGCAAGATGAGACGACAATGATCAAGGCCCCAGGATCAAGATCTCATGGAAAACCAACATCAACACAAGGGAACATACATGAAAATGATATAAATAATGAGGACAAGGAAAATCATACAATTCCAAAGACGAGAAAGAGAAATGAAGGGGAAATTTGGAACAAGCTTCGACCGTTTTTCCAATGTGATGTGGATCAGATCTAGGTTGTTTGTCCGAGAAAAATGCATACTCAATCTGAGGCGACAAAATTCATGGTTTTCCGCCAGGTGAGAAGTTCTAAAAGGGTGAGAAACATACACTCATGCTTGGTATGTACTCACACACACAAGTGGCTATGGGGAAAGTCATGCTACTAGTTGGGCTTCTCACTCAAACCATACTAAAGCTATACCTCTTGATAACTTAAATAAGGCATCGTGCAAAAAAAGGAAATGATTTAGTTTTTGAGCTTTATGAGACAAACAAAACTTTGTATGCTTGGAGCTCATGAACAAACATGATGGATCCATAGGCATGCAAGGTGGCCATAAATGTAACATAGGAAATGTTCAAAGGAGTCTTTCTTAGTTCATGTAATGCATTTAACTTAGGGAACATTGTGCCTAATGTCTCCAAGAGAGGACCAATCAAAGAATAAACAATTCACAATTTAGGGTATGCAATGTGTCGCATCAGGCCACTAAGAGGAATATAATATGCTAAGAGAGATCACGATCATGAAGGAAATCAAAAATAATGTCATCCACAAAGTGAAAAACACATCATATGAAGCAATAAGGTTGCACTAAGAACCATGAAAAGGAAAAATGAAAAAGAAATAATTCCAATGTATGCCCGCACTTTAAAGAAATTGCTAAACACCATGCTATGCAAAATTAATTTAAAGTAGAAAATGAAAAATGATAACAATAATAAAGAATTGAGAGCCAACTTGGAAAGCCCTATGTCAAGTCATATGTTTTCAAGTAAGGCTACGTCATGCGAGAGAAAAATAAAAGAGAGAGGGGTTGCCCCCAAAAAGAAAACACCAAACACATAAGGGATCTATGGATTTGGGGTCAGTATGTTCTTTGTTGCAATGATTTGTAAGGAGAGCTCAGAACTATCATCATCCCCTAAATACACATAGAACTGGAAGAATGAAACACAAAGAGAAAAAACAAAGAGAACAACCTTTTGGGTCAACATGGAAGAGACATAGGGTGTCTCGACGCCTTGCATCATCCCCAAAAGGAAAAACAAAAGACAAAGATAAAGATGAAATGAAAAGGTAAAAGAAAAGAAAGCCCTTTGGGTCAACATGAAGGAGACATGAATGTTTCAATGTCTTGCATCATCACCAAAAGGAAAGCACAAGAAAAAAATAAAGATGAAAACAAGAAAGAGATGCATGACATAGAGAAGAATGAAGGTACAAATAGAGGAATGTCACAAAGAGAGAGAAAATAGAACGTTACAGGGGATCACCTTATGCACATGGAATCACACAAAGGAAAATGAAAAAGAAATAATGCAAAAGACTAGTAAGGAAAATGTGAGTCAACCTATGAGCAAGTCATCCACCTCCCAATCATGTTTTGTGTATTTAGAAGGTGAGTGGCTAGCCAAATGGACAAGAGCAAGTGCTGGACTTGAAGAAGCACCAGGTTTAGAATATTTGTTGTTTAAGCTCATTAAAGAGGAAAACAACGTGTTCAATTAATTATGTACCTCTTCATAAATTTAGCAACCTTGTCATCATCATCTAAGTTGATCACAATAGGAGGTCAAAGGATAATATCCATGGAAGAGTTCAACTCTTGTTGTGGAGGATGCATGGAAATTTATTGTTGCGACTGGGAAGGAAGAACATCATGCATTGCTTTAGTCAAGTTTGGATCTTGATTTTATTTTAACTAATCATGGAACTTACGAGCAAGGGCACGACATCTATGTCTACACTCACTAGCACCTCTATTTCTTTTGGTTTTATTTTCAAGCTATATAGGAGCAGGTTGATCAACCATAGGTTGCTTTTCTTCCCTAGGGGGAGAATCAAAAGAAACCATGAGGGTTATTGATATGTAATTGGAGGTTTACAATTCAAATGTATTTAACCTTAATTACAATTATTCCCGATCCAGAAAAAATTGTGTGACTATGATGTTTAACTGTTGAAATTACAGACTAGGTCCACTTTTACATAAATTAATGAAATTACTAATTACTAAAATGTTGTAATTAGAAATCAAATACTGAATTGAAAAATAAACTGAAATGAAATTAGAGAGAATGTAAGATAGGAGATAGAAGAAGAATGAGATGGAAGACATAAAGATCAGACACAGGTTGATAACGGAGTTCGTACGTGAAAGCTACGACCAATCAAAATTCTGGTCAAAGTTTCCAAAAATAATGTGTTGACTAGGTCAAATGATGAAATCAACATGCTGACGTGGCATCACCTGGGCTTGACATGTGGCATCCGTATAGATCATGTGGTGGTATACTTGGTAGGGGGATGGGGCATGTACAGTTGGACTAGCAACTGATGTGGACCAATTATACTATGACATGTGGCATCCAAGTGTTGACAATATTGTGTCACATGGCCCAATGGTTGGACACCATGTGGCATTGGTGGCTAAGTCATAAATGTCATAAGGAGGTGATGGGGGTTGAACCCTCGACCACCCCCTCCCCATATACCCTCTCCACCACTAGACCATCCACATTACTCGGCTATGAAAACAACGGTGATATTTAATAAATCCCAAAATTGCTTTAATAAATGACAAAGATAAAAATGGGTGTTGGGTGGTTTGAACCATCGACCTCCCATATGCCTTGAAATGTGTCCCACCATTACACCAAACACCTCCTTTGCACATATTTCAGGATAACAATCCTTTTGATGTAAATGGTGATAAACATTATTGAATCTTTTCAAATTTTATAAGCCTGATAAAATGAAGATTTAAAGGGGTTATTTAAAAGGCTTTTAGAAGATTTTTAAGATTTGGAAAGCTTTTTAAAGGGGGTTGTTATGGGATTGGTTCAATATGAACAAAATATTAAAGTTTTTTATTATTATTAGGAGATATAGGTATAATTGCAAAATAATATGGTTTTAGCCCATATTAGCAAATCAAATTGTATAAAAGGGGGGTGATTTTGTACTTGGACAAGGGAGAATTTTATTGGAGAGAATTAATCTAGATTACTTGGAGAAATAATTCCAGTGTGAGAATTTTTGGAGGAGAATAATTACAAGGTATTATTATACACCAAAATTGTAAAAGTGAGAGAGATTGTGAGGAATTTTGTGCATATTTTGAAGCTTGAATATTATAAGAAGGCATTTTCAGGTGCTTGGTGATATTAATGAAAGAGGTCCAACATTGAGAAGTGGACCTGAAGACGTAATTCTTTGAAGAAAAAACTAAGTTATCAACCTGCATATGATCTTTCTATCTTCCGTCTCATTCTTCTTCTATCTATTGTCTTAATTTTCTCTCTAATTTCATTTCAGTTTATTTTTCAAATCAGTATTTGATTTCTAATTACAACATTTTAGTAATTAGTAATTTCATTTATTTATGTAAAATTGAACCTAGTCTATAATTTCAACGGTTAAACAACATAGTCACACAATTTTGTCTAGATTGGGAATAATTATAATTAAGGTTAAATACATTTGCATTGTAAACCTCTAATTACAAATCAAATTGGTATCATAGATTCTTACCAAGAAATTGCAGAAGTGAATGTTAACCAGGTTGAAATTGAAGCAAGGAGAAGGTGCACTTATAGAGTTCAATCCTGAGATCGAAAAACAATGGTCTTTTCCACGATTAGAAATGGCAGCTGAACAAAGTCCTACGAAGCTTGATGAGAAATATTTCTAGAAAGAATTTCTCGAAATGAAGGCTATGGTGGAATTTATTTTCCAAGAGAGGCAAGAACAAAAGAAGAGGAAGGAAGGCACGACTAGAGAGAAGGAGGAAGTTGAATCCTCATTGAAAGAAGACAAAGGTAAAGGGGTAGGAGGTGGTGGTAACCCTCCTGAACCTCCATCCTCGTCCTCTTCATCTTCTTCATCCCCTTCATCCTCTTCTTCTTCTTCGTCTAACTCTTCTAAAAAGAAACAACCTGTGAAAACAAATTCACCTTTGTTAAAACTAGATGATAAATTTGATTTGCCAGTCTATAATGGAGAACTAGATGCAGATAAACTAGATAATTGGATTAAGAAAATTGAAGTTTATTGTAGAGTTTATAGTTTTATTGAGGATTCTCAAAAAATATAATCAGCTAATCTTCACCTAGGAGGCACAACTTTAATTTGGTGGGAGAGTAGAACACAGGAGGGGGTGATCCCACAAAGCTGGTTTACAATTTCTGGGAGATTCTAATTTTTGCTGAAATCACATATTTTTAGAAAATATAATGATTTAAGCCTTAAAAAGTTCCATTTTAAGTATTTCAATTGAAGAGGGTCTGATCAAACCACATTAGATCAAACCCCCTTGGATAGAACCCCACTAGTTTTAAACCATACCTACAACGAAGTCTCCTTTACACCTATATAAATGTTGATAAAAAATCATGTTTGATTTACCTTTTGGGGGATCAAATGAATTAATTTAAAATTTATTTTAAATGATCATGGTATTCCTTGGAATAAGATATCCAATGAATATAGTTTTAATATGTTTTGGTTTTATTATATATGTGTTTTTTTAGTTTTATTAAACATAGGTTTTTCACCGAAAATCAAGAACTCTATTCTACACATGTGGAAAAATAGCATATTATCAAAATAAAATTTTAAAAAATATGTTCAGGCTGGGTATTGATGTCCTTGATCCATTAAAAAAAATAAAAATTGAATTTTGATACGTACAGAAAAATTTATGTTGTATACAGTCCGCCTATGTTTCAATTTTAATTGGTTTGACTTCGAAACTTGATTAATGAAAAAATATTTGATAAAACACTATGAAACAAAATGAAAGTTCTAGATATCATAGTTACAAATCTAAATTAAAAAAAAATAGAATTTTGTCTATCATACAAAAAACATTATGTTGTATACGGTGAGCGTCACTCCTTAAAAATGTTATTTTAAAAAAAAAAGCTAGTTTTTGAAGGAGATGGAAAAAGAAGTGCAATCCGATTCCAAAATTTTTGAAAAAAATATATTTAGAATCTATAGAGAAAAATTCACAAATCACTAGTTTGCATCATCTCCAAATTCCTCACTGTTTAGCCGCTATAGGAGCCTGAAAGTGAGGATTTAGTTAAAAAAAATCAGTTCAGTGTCCAGTTTTCCCCAAAATTGTAAACCAGTATTATGGGATCACCTGAGGATTTAAGTCATTATGGAAAAATTATTTCTTCTTGGTTTGAGTTTATAGCTACACTTAAGAAACAATTCTATCCATTAGGGAATATCTAAAAAGCAGTAATGAAATGGAAATCATTAAGGCAAGAATATACATAGGAGTTTAGGAAGAGGTCTTTAATTTTGGGCATTCCATTGTACACACAAGAAACTTTGTTAAAGTACATAGGTGGATTACATGAGAGTTTGAAACATACCATACTTATGTTTAATCCAACTAACATTGATGAAGTTAGTGTGCAATCTATCCATTTGGAAACAAGCTCAAGGAATAGCCATGACAATATGTTGATGAACTCAAGTAAGCACAACAAAAGCAAGAAAGGGAAGGAGAAAATGCAGTGGAAAAATACTGTAAAGAAAGAAGAGGGTAAGCCTTATTGCTTAAACTGCAAGAAGAAAGGGCACGAAGATGCAAAGTGCTAGAAATTGCATCCTGATCAAAAATCGAAATGGTTCAAGGATTGAAAGGGTAAGAAAAATACCACAACTATTGTGCAGGATCTCAGATCAGGTTCTGATAATGAAACCAAGATTTCAATTGTGGGTATCAAAGGTAATACTCCTATTGTCAGTACTAGTTCTCATGCTTCTTCTCTAAGTTGTAATGAAGTACCTGTTGAAAGTAAAAGGAATGAATTGTTTTATATACGGGTTATTGCTAAAGAAACTAAGATTGATACACTAATAAACAGTGGATCACAAGTTAATCTTATCTCAGAACAAGCTGTTAAGAAATTGGGATTAAAAACAACTCCTCATCCTAGACCCTATCCATTGGGTTGGGTGCATGATAACTACATGTGTCAAAGAAGTGTAAAATTTGATTTGCAATCACATCCAAGTTTGTTGATAAGGTAGAGTTAGATGTCATTCCGCTTGACATTTGTGGGATGGTTCTAGGCAGTCCTTATTTGTATGAAAAAAAGCCATTTTCTACAGGAAACATAATAAGTATCATTTGTTTAAGGATGGAATTGAATATATTGTAAAAACTCATCACATGAAGAATGATAGATCTGTTGTAAACACAGGGCATATGAAGATGATTGAAAATGCAAGTAATAATTTAACCCTTATGTCAGTAATAGCTAGTGATACTAAGCATGGTGATTCTAATCATGATAAGGTGTCACAGATAACACAGTGTGAGGATCAGTTGCAAGCAGAGTCAAGCCTTTAGCCAAAGGTGGTAAAAGAGGGTTTGAATGTTTCATTTTCTAATAATGTTCTTGTTCAAGAGATTTAGAATTTTGATACTACTTCCTTCACATCAATGTATTCAGTACTATTGCTTGTTATTCTGCTAGTTATTTCTAGGTGGATGATGAATGTGACAGTGAATATTGATGAACATGTAGTTGATTATATCAAAAAATCTATCTCATATTTCTTTGTGTTTGTGATGGGTCAGATGTTCAAAATTTTAGTAGGAAGAACATATGATACTAGGCAAGTGGGGTGAAATTTCCCTAGCTCAAATTGTACATAAAGCAGACCTTTTGGAGATCCAAAAGCTTCTTGATAGGGAGGAATGATCCAAAAGGATCCAAAAAATTGAAAATTTCAGTCTCAGAATTCATCCAAATCAACATCATCATAAAAAGCACGTTGGCACGATCTTGAAGCAAATTGAATAGACTTAAAAGGAGTATGTATGCAGAAGTTATGTGTAGTCAAAGGTTTGGTCAAATAGGTGAATCAGGTGGTCAAAAAGGGTGAAAAATTGACCTCAAATCCAAGAAAGAATGACACAAAGTTGAAGTTCTTGTTGTGTTGATTTTGGAACTATATATAATTTCAAAAATGGAGCTCATACGTGAAAGTTACGACTAGTCAAAGTTCTAGTCAAAGTTGCCAAAAAGAATGGGTTGACTAGGTCAAATAATGAAATCAACATGCTGACATGGCATCACCTAGGCTTGACTTGTGGCATCCGTATAGATGATGTGGTGGCATACTTGGTAGGGGGATGTGGCTTGTACAGTTGGACTAGCAACTGATGTGGACCAATTATACTATGACACGTGGCATCCAAGTGCTGACAATATTGTGTCACATGGCCCAATGGTTGGATGCTATGTAGCATTGGCGGCTAAGTCAAAAATTCCATAAGGAGGCGGTGGGGGTTGAAATTAAAATGAAATGAAAGATTTTAATAACGTCCACGAGGCCACAACAACCTATGGGACCCAGGAACATCACAAGACCGCCAGCAAAAAGGGGAGACCTTAAACAGTTTGAGTTCTTCGCTTGAGGTCAACCCTACGATAGTGAATTTTGATGATGTAGTTTTTTTATTTGACCAACCTTTCCTCCTCAAACAAGGTATTTAAATTATCAACTTGTAAGGTGTCTGCATAGATGGCCCGAATATCTTTATACGTTGAGCACTCCATAACAAAGTGCCATTCTGTCTCCACTAATCCCATGTCGCAAAATAGACATATTTTTTTTCCCACTCTTCTTTAGGAACCATCCATCTGCTTGTTTCACATCTAAGATGATGTGAGCTAGTCTGAAGTTGAGCTATCGACATCTTTGCTCTCCATTTAATATTCAATCCTATATAGGCCTCTTCTTCATGGTCCCCCTTGGGATTAAATTCCTTGATATAGTAATCTTTCTTTCATCCTGATTTTTGTCCATATAGCACTTTTTAATTTTTGCTTCACATATTTTTTTATGTATTCATTTGTACTTGGACAATATTGCATTTTCACACCCCACTTTTCCTTCCATTTTTTTGTTTTGTTTCATCCAAGTATTCTTTCTTCTATCTAACTTTTCTTCTACAATCAATTTAGGCCAGCGATGGTTCTCCATATTTTGCACCTTTTGCAGGTAACTTAGTAACCTAATCATCGCAGAAGCCTCCAAGGGGAAGGTTCCTGTCTTCACTAATAAAATATCATAAGGTATTGCAGTTTTGAGTTTAAGGCTGCTAACAATTAGATGCTTTTGAATTCTTTCCACTTGCCTCCATTTCTGATCTGACATGTTGCTCCCCCAAATTTCACACCCATATAAAACCATTGGGGTCACAAGTAAGCCAAACAACGTCCTCTTGGTTTTCCAATCCCATAATTCAGCATTTATACATCTATTTTGTTGAACCCTCGACCACCCCTTCCCCATATACCCTCTCCTCCACTAGATCATCCACCTTACTCGGCTATGGAAATGACAACGGTGATATTTAATAAATCCAAAACTTGCTTTAATAAACGACAAAGATAAAAATGGGTGTCGGGTGATTTGAACCCTCGACCTCCCATATGCCTTCAAATGTGCCCCACCATTACACCAAATGCCTCCTTTGCACATATTTGGGATAACAATCCTTTTGATATAAACGATGATTAACATTATTAAATCTTTTCAAATTTTATAAGTCCGATAAAATAAAGATTTAAAGGGGCTATTTAAAAGGCTTTTAGAAGATTTTTAATATTTGGAAAGCTTTTTAAAGGGGGTTGTTATGGGATCGGTTCAATATGAACCAAATATTAAAGATTTTTATTATTATTAGGAGATATGGGTATATTTGCAAAATAATATGGTTTTAGCCCATATTAGCAAATCAAATTGTATAAAAGGGGGGTGATTTTCTACTTGGACAAGGGAGAATTTTCTTGGAGAGAATTAATCAAGTTGACTTGGAGAAATAATTCCAGTGTGAGAATTTTTGGAGGAGAAGAATTACAAGGTGTTATTATACACCAAAATTGTAAAAGTGAGAGAGATTGTGAGGAATTTTGTGCAGGTTTTGAAGCTTGAATATTATAAGAAGGCATTTTTAGGTGCTTGACGATATTAATGAAAGCGGTTCAACATTGAGAAGCGAACCAAGAGATGTAGTCCTTTGAAGGACGAACTCCGTTATCAACCTACGTCTAATCTTTCTATCTTCCGTCTCATTCTTCTTCTATCTCTTGTCTTAATTTTCTCTCTAATTTCATTTTAGTTTATTTTTCAAATCAATATTTGATTTCTAATTACAATATTTTAGTAATTAGTAATTTCATTTATTTATGTAAAAGTGAACCTAGTCTATAATTTCAATGGTTAAACAACATTGTCACAAAATTTTGTCTGGATTGGGAATAATTATAATTAAGGTTAAATACATTTGCATTGTAAGCCTCTAATTACAGATCAATTATTCAACCTCTTTCTCTTTGACTTTGTAAACTTGTTTTATTCTTGGAGGTGTGGCAGGGTTGGTTTCATTGTTTCTTGGTCGCTTATAATAGGTAGGTACGATTTCTATTTTAGGTTGGTCTTGGTTGTTTTGATCTTGTTTAGGTTCAAGCATGGTTTCGTTAAGGATAGTAGGCTCAAAGGTGGATGAGGAAATGTTTCGAAGAGATAACTCTGTTATCTTCTTGGCCTTGAATTTTTGATAGGACAAGAAAAATAACTCTTCTCGTGGCTTGATAGGTTCCATGGGCTCAGGCCAAAAGGCATCTAGGGAAAAGTTTCCTTTAGATAAAAATGGGTTAAAGCCACTATGGTTAACAACAAATATCTCATTTTCAAAGAGAAACTTCAAGAATTTATGCACAATCGAAGGGACAACTTTCATGGAGCGAAGCCATGGGTCGCCTAGCTTCACACAAAATTGGTCCAACTATGGGATGATGGATAATGTAACATCTAATGTTTTTGGTCCTATTTGTAATGGTAGGGTGATCGATCCAATCATAGGGCATACAAAACCATTATGTATCTTGATCAATGCTCTCGGTTTGTCATAATCATATTGATAAAGTTTATGCAAGAGTAAGAATTCCTCAGTGATCACGTTCTCTCCACAGACGAGATCTATTAATATCCCATTAGTGGGCTTATCATAGATACAACCAAGTATGTAAAGAGGACCACTGGGAAAATGTTTAAGTATATCCTTAAAGGAGAAAGCAACATCAAGAGGACTCTTAGTTCGACCCTTATGAGGGATGACATCTATCACCCCTATCATTTCATCAATAGGATTAACATTATTTAGAGCAAAATCAGTATGTTCATCATCTGTATCAAAATTCATTAGATCATTCTTAGGTGTGTCACTGGATTTAACAAATGAGATACTATGTTTTGGCATGGGATTGGTAAATATTTGCAAATTTTGGTTCGGAGGGGCAACATACATATTTATTTGATCATTAGTTCCCGCAATAGACAGACATCCAGAATCAGTGAGGTCTTGCACAAGATGTTTAAGATGCTTACACTATTTCGTGTCATGTCCATTTTATTGATGAAAGTGGCAATAAGCATTTTCTTTCACTATAGGATTTGACCCCAATTTCCGATGGCCATTCATCGGAATCGTGACAATCTATTGTCGGTCGATCGACAGATCACAGAAATCAAAATCATCGCTCAATTTTCATCTACATCCCGATGAACTATAAAAAGTTGGCCTCACGACGCAAGCTCGTCAGAACTGCGATGCCCTCTTCGTCGATCGTGCGACGAACAGTGATCGGACCATAGGCGACATACCTTCGCTGAAGCGTCGGTGCAACAACATACATTCATTGAAACCACAATGCAAACTTCATCGGTCTAGCGACAAACAATGGTTGGACCACGGGCGGCATATCGTCGCTGAAACGTCAAATTAGCGACATGCATTCATTGGAAAAGAGATGATAGATTCATCGGTCTAGCGATGAACAGTACCTAGAGCATGGTGGCATACCTTCGCTGAAGCATTGGATCAGCGACATACATTCGTCGGAACCGAGATGACAGTTTCATCGCTCTAGCGACGAATAGTACCGGGAGAACGGGCGACATACCTTTGCCAAACCATCAGATTAACAAAATAAGTTCATTGAGCGTGCGACGAAATAGGAAGCTCAATATGAAATTTTTTTGTTGAATACATTGCAGATTCGTCGGAACCTTTTAGCGATTCGTCGCAATATCGACGAAATAATGCAATTTAAAAAAAAAAAACTAATCGTGCAAATATAGGCATATCGGTGAAAGATCAAGACTATTACAACGATCAAAATTGCCTGAGAAGATATATCGGGAGGAGTGGATTTTTCGTCTCAATGATGACGTTTCATTAGCGAGATACACATCTTGTCTCATCGACGAAGCACGAGGGAAGCATATCGGCAAGACATATACCATCAGAGTAAGTTCAAGAGTTAAGAGGCCATTCAACTTTTCATTTCAATAAATTATTGTATGCATTGAGTAAGTGTTTGCAAGGTAGAAAAAAGACAGTCACATGACTATTTAAAATATCAAACAACATGTCAGTTTTTGTGTTTAATTAGGCTTACAAAGACAAGGAATTATCATTTTTTGCATACATCTGCAGTCCAAGCTCTAGGCCTGCATTATTTGGTTACTATGTATGAGAAATGTGCAATGAATAATTGTAGAATATGGAGGCTATGGATGATATTTTGATGGCCACATTTGATGTTGATCAACAATTGGAGCAAAATATAAAACCTATGATGAGTCACGAGATCAAGGGGACTGTCATGGACAACAAGCACAACCTACGAACTGGATTCTAATTTTGCTAAAAAAGAAAAAATCAAACTAGTGAATATTAAACTACACACTAGAATCTAAATTTGTGGAAAATGAGCAATTTGGTGAGAAAAAGTACTTGTAGTGCATCTTGGATACTTAGCTAGTGTACTAAAAAATAGGATTTCAAACCCAAAATTATTCTCACTCTTGACATTCAATAGAAAAATACATAATGTTATCCTAGATACTTAGCTCTTAGACATTCAATAAAAAAATATGAGCATGATTATGAGTGGTTTTACCTGGTCCCACTCTTGATCTCCATGTTTGAGAGCCTTCTTTTTAAGACCCCATGAATCCACTATGATCCATTGCTGCCAAAAGAGATATTAATGTGTAAACAAGGAGCCACATTTAGAGAAACTGGTTGTTGATTTCTTGTAAGAAATTTAGAGACTACAAAAAGAAGATACCTGATGGGGATCATGTGGGATTCCTAGAGAAAGCACTGCAATATGGCCTCGAGCAGCAATGAAAAACTTTGGATTAGCTTCATAGTAAATCCTAACAGCATGACATTGAAATTTGCTCAGGTATTGGGTCCTCTCCCCTAGATTAAATTAAGGAAAACATTATTCTAAACACAATATGTATAGAAGAATATGAATGTAAAGGAAAATGGATATTAGCAAAACATAAATGTAAATAAAAGTAGTGTGAGCAGAAAATGAATCTAAATTGGTCTTGAACAAATAAAATCATACCCAATTAGCATTAAGTTATACTGACCTTGTACTCATTGCCATTGTCAATCTTGAAGGTTACTTTGATGCCTTCTGCAGAAACTCTCTGGCCACGAGGCAAGAGAAGGCGGGAAAACCAAGTGTATATTGATGACTTCCTGACAATCAAAAAGAAACAAGCAACCAGTCAACCCTATTAGAACAAAATAATCTTATGAATTGATTTTATTTGTTTTACTAGCTAATGGATAGTGGACCTAGTTCTCTTGAATTGAGATACTACTAAGATGTGTTGACTGGTGATTTTAGACTACCGATATTTTGCTTCAATCTGTATAAGTTACTTTTGTCTTAAATATATTCAAGATAACTCTGCAAAAATATTCCCTGATCTCTTAGAAATTATGCAGATTATTTTTTTAATTCTTCTCCATTTTGATATTTTCTTTCAAAAATTCATAGAAAGATATGTAATGCCATATTTGAAACTTACATATTTTAATTTTACTAGTTCTGTAATTATAGGATATGATTCGAACAATTGTGAAACACATTGGCAATATGCTGGATGAATGAAGTAAACTATGCAATTAGCAGGTGTAAAGCCAAATTCCTTAACCCTTGCCAACATCCTTCTTTCCTGTTTTAAAACATGTGCTTTGGAACAGGGCATGAAAATCCATCTAAGTATAATGAAAAAGAGATTTTTGTCAGATATTATATTACAGTAAGTTGAATGAATGTAAGTAGAGATATTTTAGCATACCTGCAGGTGGTACAAAATTTCATGGTTAAGTGGAAGCCTCCCATCAACAACAAGATCCAAATATCTGTGTATCTATCTCAATCGAGCCTCTAAACCCTTCAGAGCTGCACAAAAGTCAAATTTTAGAGACCACTAAAATAAAAATAAAAAATAGAGCTTTGAAACCAAATCCACACACAACACAATGTTCATAGTGAAAATTTAGCACTTTTTTTCATCTTTGCATATTGGTTTGATGCTTCAAACGATGCATTTCTTATATTGAAAAGTGCATTACTTACCTTATTGAGCTTCTCTTTGTTTTGAGAATAGTTTAATATTCTCTACTTAACAGGGCCAACCATGTGAAGGTGGAAGCTCATTTCGCCCCTCCCCCCCCCACATCACTGTCAATTCCCCATACCCAATCATATAACATTAATCATTCATTCATCCATTAATAACATATAACATTCATTCATTCATCCTGCATTAATAACATATAGCATTCATTCATTAAAATATAACATTCATTCATTCATCCATTAATAACATATAACATTCATTCATTAACATATAACATTTATTCATTCACATTCATTCATTAACATATTTCATTTTTTCAATTTTTACATATTATCAAAAATATGGCTGTCATGCTAATATGATTACAGTCATTTTTTTTTTGTTTCTTTTTTGCAGCTATAAAATGTTGAAGTGGAGTATCGTTTTCAAAATCATCTATCCCCCCTTTAGTTTTTCTGAGCTCTTCTTGTGATCTTAATGTATGCCTAGTCGTGTATTCACAACGTGGACGCGGCTGCAAGGGGGGTCTGCTGCAATAGCAAGGAAATGTTAAATTGATATGTTTTATTATTATTGTTACACATATTTCATTAATTAAAAGAACATAAGAGTGGTGATCTTTACATGATTGTGCCACATCATGTTCCTCATATTGTCTTATATCCTCATGCTCAACATGTTGAACACCCTCTAAATATTGATCTGGAGTTGAAACACGAAAGGTTACATTAATTAATTAATACACCAATTGCAATTAAATATGTTTAAAAGAACATTAGAGTGTTTATCTTTACCTAATGGAGCCACATCATGTTCCTAATCTTGTCTAGCCTGATCATGCTCAACATGTTGATCATGCTCTACATGCTCTAAAGTTGAAACACAAAAGGTTACATTGATTAATACACCAAATGAAATTAAAGATGTTTAATTGTATTAATCCATACTGCATTTTTTATAGCACATGAATACATCCAGTACCAAGATGCTCACCATGGACTTCATCAATAGGTTGTACTCCACCCTCACCAAGTTGTATTCCAATGTCATGTGCAGTATTATCATTGCTTATCTGTGTAAAACAAATAGGCACATTATTATGGTGGAAATTAATATTGAACAGATTGCACAAGTATTCAATTTGAAATAAAGTTTACTGAGTTTACTTACCTGCATGTTGGATGCAGTGGAAGATTGTTTTTGCCTAGTCGAGACTCTTAGCTGTTCAGACAAGGCTCCATAGCCTTGGTCGAAGGCGATCTTTAGTTCCTCTTCTGTGGGCACTCTGTTGAAATCAAAGCCCTACATTTTTGCATGCGATCATGAATTTTGCTTCTACGGTGTGATAAAACCAAAATTGTTTGCAATTTATTATTTGGATCTAATATTTCATTTATTGATACTTAGTTTGTGTTGCCCGTGTTTTTCTAGTCTTTCCTTTGTTTCCTTCGATGTGTCGGGCAACCTATGAAAAATTTGAAATATGTTAGATTATGTAAAAAGAAAGAGTAATCAGTATATAATTAAATTGTTGATAGTATCACATACCTTCCTTGGCCCGGTGGTGTCTTTCCTTTCTTCTTTTCAGCCTTCTCCTTTCCATCCAAAACTAAGTCCTTCCACTCCCTTTCCGGAATCATGGGGGGACACTTGTACTTTATGTTCTTCTCTAAATGTAACCTATATTGGTCCCTCACATACTTTAGATAGGTACCATTTTTTTTAAGGACCTTAGTTCGGTTGAATATTTGATCACCGTACAACACAACTAAATGGTTAATGAGCTCATCTTTTAAATCTTTATTTTGGGCATTCCACCATGTATGTATGGTGGGTTCGAAGAGCTCCAATGTAATATCACTTAGATGTTTATAAAAAACATCATTTCCTGCAAAATGATCATGGGATCATTAGTCTATAAAGAGTGATCAATAAGTAAATTTCAATTGGATTATATATAATAATAATTAAAACATTTTAAAGTACCTGAGACCTTCTCTATCTTTATGGGAAGGAAATCCTTGGTCACCACAAATGTGACCGAAAATGTTCCCATACTAGTAATACAGGAAGATCCAGGAAATGCTGCTAAAACATCACCAATACTAGTGGCCTCTACATCCACAGGTACTGACACATGTAGTGGCATGTGTTCACTGCCAGAGGGTGGACTACCGAATGCCTACATGGTATGTGTTGCCGATATTTCAGTCGACAATATAGGCACGGATGATGGGGTCAGATGATGTGTTGTATGCGCAAGAAGATCAGGATTGACACTTGTACCATCCCCTACTTCCCGAGAAACACTTGCAGTACCTTGATCATGGCCAACAACATGATGAGGATGCAAATAATCCTATAAAAACAACACATATTTTAGTTCATGACATAAAAGAGTACAAAATATAAAACCATGAATGAACTTATGTTATAATTAAAGATCTCATGACAACTTACTTGCAAGTTTTGTGCTCTCTCAGACAATATTTTAACCCTTTCTCTTATCTCATCTGGTTGAGGCACTACGAATACCAACTGAAGGATTTATTGATTGCATTTTTTTTGGGCCTTCCTCATCATATCCACAGGGTTTGTGGAAAATGCGATGTCATCATCACATAATAGTGACTGCACCTCCATATGGATGTTCTCCTGCACTACTGGTGCCTTTCCCCGATCAACCGACTGCAACAAGAATATTAAAAACATTATCAAAATTAACCCAATAAAATCATTAAAAAAACATAATAATAAAACATTTTGCTCGTATCTAATTTGTACAATTACAATGAGGTAAACCTGTTGGATAGAAGTGCCTGAAGATGGATCACGATCTGTGCTCTGGACCGGAGCCTTCCTTGTATGATCAATGTCCCGCTGTGACAAAAATTAAATATAAAAAACATTACCGAAATGAAACCAATAGACTTACAAAAAAAAACATAATAATAAAATGGTATATTGGAGTCATTAATTGGAGGTTGGGTAAAATGGTATATAGTACATACCACCCCCATAGTAATTGTCTTTGTATCTAAAGGATTCAAATTATAATCAATTAGCAACTCTTCCCCTGCAGTTATTGATTTTATCGCACATATGAATACATGATTTCCCTCTCGCGCCTCGAATATACAATTAGGTTGCTTATTTTTTGACCTAGGTCATGTACTATTTGTAAACCCTACAATATTCCCTGATGTTTTTGGCCTCCCATCAATGTACCTAGCCACTCCTTTATTTTGATCCTTATCTTTTAGTTGTATATAATTTGTTGATAGTGCATACCTACGCATACGTCGTGTATATCAAACCAGCTACATCCAATATTTGTAACTGTAACAGGGTCCAACATACTCCATCAACTCAGTAACTTTTTCGTAACATCCCTTTATGTCATCCATACAAATAGGCCCAAACCATGTAATGATGATGGTGCTATGCGATATATCCTCTCGTTGACACAAAGATCAGTGTTTATTGGAGGAAGTTCCTTGGGTACCCATTTTTTTCGTAGATGTTTGTACCTCAAGGGAGCCTCGATGTTGCCTATTCTCTCATCATCATAAGAACATGACCCCCCTTCAACAAGAAAAAATTCCATGCGTTTACAAAATTTTCTTCTAATATTTTGACCTCTAGTTGGTCTCCCTCTTTTAGACCTACTACATATCTCGCTTTCCTCTTCTCTTCCTAAATTTCCCTCGCTCAAGGAAGACAAATCTGACAAATACCTATTTGGTGGTACCTGCACTCATAAGGATGTTGGATGAAGTTTTTTCATGGTGATGTGATCCAAAGGTGACATTATGATTAATCTATCATTTCATCGCTAGAATTTGACAAGTTATAAGGTAATCAAGTCTTGATAGATTGCAATTTATTGTTACTACCGTCCAAATGTGTCCATCACAAATAAAATCTACTTAACATTTTAACTCCCAAACTTTGTAACAAGTGTTAAATGTGACTATGGTCCACCAATTACACAACCAAGGCATCAAATGTATTCTCTAATTGTAATCAAAGGACTTTTTCTCTTCATTCAAGTAAATAAACTTGAAGGGAAACACCACCAAGTGGTTTATTGGACACCTACATGACTAAAAATAGCAGAAAATTTACATTTAATTTCCATATGTTTAAGTGGTTAACAGGGAGGGAGTGTGTATTAAGCCTGGTAAAGTCATCATAAGTTTATGCTTTGGCAATAAAAATTGTTTAAGTCATCTTAAATCTTCCTGTGTCTAATTTCTAGGAGACTTTTGGTATGTTTTAAGGTAGGATGAGTGGTCGCATCAATGTTCTAATTCTCTATGACAAGGTTTCAACATCTTCAAATAGTGAAAGTTAGTGCTCATAGTCATTTGAAACAACAACATTTTGATTGTGTATGATGGTAGGATTTGATAACTTAAAAGAATTGGCTACCCAACAAACTTAAAGTTAAAAGAAACTTTTTTAGTTTAAGGGGTTAGCACTTTCTTTCATCTTTTCATATTAGTTTGATGCTTCAAATGATGCATTTTTTATCCCACTTCTATCATATTGTATTCCCACCCCATTGCAATTATTAGAGGAGTTGATACCAAAATTTCATATCAGATACCACGTTTTTGAAGCAATTTTCTGTGTTTTTACAATTTTTCTAAAGTTCTTTTGTGTTGTATGGATCCATGCAAGCTTGAAATGCTCTGAGATCATTGGTGTAGATAAATGTATGTGTTCCCTTTCATTTTCATTTTTTTTGAAGTTCTCAATCACTATTTTGTGGGATTAAATAATCAAATACAAGGACTGCCCTGTTGTGTCTGTGTAAGTGTTTGAGGGCTAAATAGAAATGACATCCACCAATCCACCCACTATTTTGGAACTGTAACTTGGTGGATTGGTGTGCATCATGGTGGATTTGATGGAGTTTCAAATCTTGTTCTTTGAATTCCATTTATGTTTTGCCTTTGTCTTGGCTTGTTACATTGTTTGGGAGGAACCTAAGGTTGGGGTTTTACCTTGGCTTTCATAAAAATCCTAATGTTCCATGTAAAACCTTGGGTTAGATATATTCGACCGTTACCTTTTTGGAGTGGGTATTAAAATGACTTATGTCTCATTGTTTCATCTAGGTCAGGCCCCTTTTTATAAATTGAGTTAAATATTTTGCCTAACTTTATTACTTCCTAAGTTTAGGTTGGCTCATGCCCTATGTTACTGATATTAGCCCAAACCTAAGGGAAGGGTTAATAATCAAAAGAGCTTCTAAAACTTCAACTACAGAAGCTACAAACTTGACTGTAAATGTGGCCAAATTGGCCCAAAAGACAATTGGAAGAGAAGAAGTTGAGAATAAAAGTTTGATGGAGAAGTATAACACCATTATTTGAGAGTATAGTAGAATGGAGCAAAGGAATGTTGAGCTACAAAATAAGGTAGACAAGTTGAAGTACAGACATGTGGGGGAGTCTTCTAGTGCTCGTGGTACCGTGGCCATACCTTCTACATCAAGATCAGTACCTCCAACTTCTCCAATTGTTTCTACTCTTGGGTCCCCCATCCAGACTCCTGCTCCTAGTCCTTCATTAGAGCCAGCTGAAGAGGAGGTTGAGTACTCTGTAGATCCCACCAAAAAGCAGATGCTTAATAAGATTAGAGAGCTATAGGGAGCTCTAAAAGCAAGTGAGAAGGGAGTAGATGCCAAGCAAAATGAAGTTGTAGACACAGTTTTTAGGCATTTGAATTAGGGAGTTGATGGTAGATTACCATCAATTTATTCTTTATATTCTTTATTCTTAGATTCAATAAAAAACATTACTAGGGATCAAGAATTAGTTTTGCCTTTAGTTGAGAAGTGGATCCCTAGGTCCAATGACCTAGATGTTATATATAAGGCCTCTAGATTCGATGCAGACAATAAGCCCCAATCATTAAGGCCTACTCAAGTTTTTGTAAAATCACTACAAAGTTTTCAAGCCTTACCTGATGATTTGAGTAGGAAGATTAAGGAACTGGTAAATAATTTTGATGAATGGAGTGGCACGTCATTACCAGATTTATAGGTACTGCCCTGTTTTGCCTATGTAAGGGTTTGAGGGCTAAATAGAAATGACATCCACCAATCCACCCACTGTCTTGGAATTGTAACTCGGTGGATTGGTGTGCATCATGGTATGATAGAGGTTCATTGCATTTAGGGGTCTTTTAAAGCAAGAAACTTGGCATTGAATTGATGCCATAGGGCTGACAAGGGCAATTTTCTTATGAATTTGTGGTTGTTAAGTTAGGGTTTATCAATTTTATGGATATCTTGGTAGAGTCATGGTGACATTGTTTGATGGTCCAATCTCTACTTCGAAACAAAAATATCTCTAACAACTCTAAGAGCTATAATGGGATGGCATTAAAGGAACCTTCATATGAAGGATCTTCTAATGAAGGAACTTTGAATTAAGGTCTTCATTTGAAGGTCCTTCATGCCAAGGTTCCTTTTATAAAGCATTTTGGACATGAAATATTTAAAATAAAAAATACCTTCATTTGAAAATCTTGACATGGCATCATTTTTGAATGAAGGTTCTTCATTCAAAGGTCATGACGACATCACCTTCAAATGAAGGTTCTTCATTAACTGGTATTTTGTAATTTTGAATGTGTGATAATAATTTAAGGTTGAAAATAAATCCATTTGAGCCTTTTATAAATGAAAGGACATTTGATGCAATCATATGCCTTGTCAAACTTTTAACTTAATAGTAAGGGCATCATGAGTAGTTTGTTGGGCCCATTCAACAATCTCCGATGCAAGAATTGAATTGTCTAGAATGTATCTACTATCAAGAAAGCCAATTTGTTTACCTCTATGACTATATCTCAAGCAATAGGTTTAATTGTGATGGCAATGATATTGACAAGGATTTTGTAATCTAGGTGTTGAGAAGCATAATTGGCCACCATCCTAGGAAAGATTCTTCATTCTCACTTTTAGGTGTTAAAATTTAACAATACATAGATTGATGAAAGATCCCAAAGAGCCTTTCTCCATGTTATCCAAGTACACATAGCAGCGGTCTTCTCTTATATGGTTGGACATGATTTCAAGAACTTAGCTAGGAATTATTCATTTAACCTAAGGTTTTCTCATAATGCCATCATTGGAAAAGTATGATCAAATTCTTCTATTATGAAGAATTGGTCTATGTGCCTCTAGTAATCACTATAAAAATGTGAAAGACTAAGCTATTTTATTTTTCTGTCTTATCTTATACCATTTTACGAGAATGGGAGGGGCAATGTACAAGATGATCTTTGGAAACTAGGCATGAAAATTACAGGTTAAAGAGAATGGGGGTGCCAAACTTATAGTACTCATTGTCCCTTGGTTGTCGATTTTCCCTGAGTTCCCTCAACCTCATCCTCTACACTGGTATTGAACTTGTTTTAGCTCCAAACTCTTCGTCAGTGCTAGTATTGACCTTGTTTTCACTCCTCTAAACTCTTCCTCAGCGCTGGTATTGACCTTTCACTTGTCCAATTTGACGAGCTACAACCTGGTTTAGTTAGGTTTTAGAGTATGTTAATTAAATTTAAAATTATGGTGCCATTTAGAGTAGTGAATATAAAGCAAGCCAAGCCTATTATAGTCATGAGGGAAATAATAGAACTCCTAGGATACTTTGTGAAACCATTTTCCTTGGTTAGAGGGAGGCCATAAAATATACCTTTGGATTTTTTCAATCTTCAAATATGAGGATTTGCAAGGTTCTTAGCAAGATGGGTAATGGAAATGTGTGCAACAAGAATCTTTGAACACACTCCTTGCCAAAGAAAGGGGATTCATAATTTAATATGATAATTTTTCTCAACTCTAGGAATGATATGTTTCCTTAAACAGGAAGGAGAAACCTAAAAGGAAAAAGAGATGCTTAGGAATCTCAACACTTTCTTATGATCAACCCCCTTCTATCCATAAGAATTGAACCAATTGGGCTTGCCTAAGAAGGATTTCCTATATGAGTTTTATGCCACTATATATTTGACCTTCAAGCTTTCCAGAAAATATCTAGGCATTGAATATCCTAAATAATGTCACATTTTTCCTCCAAGAGAGTGAGAAAGGAGTCATTAGAAGAATGACCATTGAATAGTTGGGCTATAGAGTTAGGAAAAGTAGCACCTTTAATAAGGTTCCATGAAATACTATTAGCCAAAAGATATGCAAAGGCTTCCATAAAAAACACATATAAAGTAGGAGCTAAGGGGAAAACATGAAAAATTGAATGAAAACACCCAAAATCCTCAAATTTATGTCCATTCATGGTAATACAAGTATAACCATCATAACATTTTTTTGAAAAAAGTAAAAAAAAATGAGGAACAAATCCTAGATGATATAACTAGTCCAATTCAACACGAGAGGTAGCAAGAGATTAATGAAATTACCACAAGTTTTAAGTAGAAGTAAACTGCCATTTGCAAAGTTAGTAAGAAGTAGTGTCGAAAGTGGAAAATTAATCATGAAGTCATGGCTAATAGAGCATACAAAATATATTGGAAAAGTCAAGAGAACTTATATCTGCACACAAACACACTCAAAATAATAATTATATTATACAGTTCATTTGGGAATATATTACAATATGGCTTTTACAAAGCCTTTCAAATATACCTTCCCATTTGAACTACTATCTTATAAGAATATAACTAATTATTTAATAACAAAAATAAAAAAGTTAGTAAGGTGAATTTATTAATGTTAATCTTAATATTCCAACACCCTCCGTTAAGTTTTACATTCCTCACAACAAAACATGTTGATTGAAACAAACAAATATATATAGTCTAAGCTAACATCATTTGATTTTTCTTTAAGTTATCCCTCAAGAACATCATTGGCTCGAGTTATACAAGTCCACACTATGTGATCCTTTTTCTTACAATAATAACATTCATTTTTATTTTTTAATTATTATTACCTCATGAGTATAATACATTCTCATGTTGAGAATCAACTTTTAAATCTTTTCCATTGTCCTTTTTTCTTCTCCTAATAGGGCCAAAATCACATCTTCTTGTGTTTGAGAAGTTATCGAATGTCTGCCTTCAAAAGGCTGATGTAATCTCCATCTCAGCACCAAGGGCCCACCACATTATGCATCGCCAAGGAAAGACACATGACGCTCGCCCGTGATATCACAATCAATAAACACCTTGCATCTTTGTATCACACGAGGGTGAGCAACCATTGATCTCCACCATTGGCAATCATGTTCATTCATAGTAGTCATCAACACTGAACATAACCGTCAAGCAAATTTTCATCAAGATTATAACATCACCATCGATTTTGAGCACATGCATCTCACAACCGCTTTAGTAACCTATCATATAATGTATTAAAACTCGACATAAATATTAAAGCACTTTGATTATTCCTTCGGCACCGCCGACTGAGACACGTGGTGGTCGCCCGTGATATCGCAATCAGTTGAAACTTAGTGGTGAGGTCATCACAAGATTATGGGGAATGATCAAGATCAACTGATGGATGATCGACGGTCACTAAAAAATCATTCCAACATCTAGCTCCCTCGACAACATGTCTGGGAACTAACCCATGTTGGCCTTGTTACTGCATTCATAGGTTTCGAGACATTGGGTTCACCACAAAACCCCTCACTTCATAGACAGGGTGGAACGAGACTTCCTCGCTCCTAATACTATGATGAACACCTGAGCCACTATGGGACTCGAGGCGGGAGCTACTTATTTTTCACTCCTAGAAGGAAGAGTACTGTAACACCCTTTCCATTTGGTGTCCGGATGTGGACTCTCAGTGCAACCCGATTGCATCCCTATGGTGCTCCTTTCCTTGAACAACCATACCTCCCTATATAAGTTATTAGTCCAAATACTAGACATCGGTAGGATGACACCATACTCTGGGCTAACTCCCCCATTTCTAACTTCTCATCACCAGTAATAACCCATAGGGACCTTCCCTTGATTTGCAGACTCTTCCTAGCCTTGCTAACATCTTGATGAGTCCAACTCACCTTGTAGAGTTGCTTTACCCTTGCAACCTACCTTAACTCACCATGACTTGGCATAACTCAAAACTTCTTTATGCACCATGCTGCTATGCCCACGCTACCCTGGGTAACTCATCTTCGACATTAGAACCTTTTTGTCCCAACTTGCCTTAAGATTCAAAAATTCAAAAAGCAAATAAAAATATGCCTCAAAAATGATAAATCTCGACATATATTATATAGATTATATATAAGGTATATAAGCTAGTTTCAGTGGCAGCATTGTAGGCAACAAACACATGTCAATATTAATTGAGATATATTATGTATTATGATTATATTATTTATTTATGTTATATTATTATTTATTAATTTTATATTATATTATAATATAATATTTAATATATGAAGATTATATTATTATTAGATTAATAGTAATGTTATAATATTAGTATATTATATAACAATATTATATTACATTATATGAATTATAATGATATATTTGATATATTAAGATTATATATAATCTATAGATTAATAGTAATTATATTAGATTATTAATATTATTGGTATATTATTAATAATATTAATATTTTATTAGATTAATAATAATTATAATATTGTTAAATCATTAATTATATTACAAATGAACACTGCTTTCAAATTCTTCATTCTCTGAAGCATTGGTTCTTGCATTTGTTCTTGACATAAGCAACATCCAATCGTCGATTGTGGGACTCACATCCTTAATGTTTGTTAGAATTTGATGAAATATTTGTTGTTCTTCTTTTTGTCCATCTTGTCAAAAAACACAACTTAATGTAATGACCATTTTGAATTCTTCCCATAGTAGCTTTTCTCACCCTTTTCTTTCATATGGAGCCATGCCATTTACTGGAGGTAATTGTGCCAAGTCTCCAACTAAAATCATGTAGATATTCCTGAATATAAAATATTTAATTAAATTGATAAGTATGAATTTGTATAGAAGGAACTATAATAGAATTGAATAAAAAATATTGTAATGTAAAGTTATCAAAGTTAGCAATTTCAATCCAGAACTCACCTCCAAAAATTTGGTTACTATTTTTTGGGAATGCTTGTTGAAGCCTGGAATCTATGTTTTCAAGCAACCTCTCCCCAAAGAAACTCATTTCATCTATCAATATGTATCTGACATGTGATATTTCTTCTTGGAAATTTGTAAGTCTCGTCCCTTCTAGTTCATTGAAATTTCTTATTGGAATTCTTAGCTTTGAATGAATGGTTGAAGCACCAATGTTGAATGTTGCAACTCAAGTAGGCGTGAATAGAAGTAGAGGAGATTGTTTGGAGAATAATTTTTTTCTAGTGCATGGTTATGTGTTAGGTTATATAGGGTTAGGTTATATAGTGTTTGAGCCTAGCCTCAAACACTACAATTAGGGTTAGGTTATGTGTTTTCTTTAGGGTTAGGTTTGGGATTAGGTTTATGGTTATGGTTAGAGTTTAGGGTAATCTCTAAATTTAAGTTTAAGTTGTAGTTGATTATTTTCCCACAAAAGGAAATTAGATCCATTTTTTCTCATGTTCATTATAGCCAACTATGGCTTAATCTTAAATTTAGACATTTTCTTGAAACCTAACATCATATCCCTAATCTAACCATAAACCTAACCCTAATCATAAG
>CM021109.1:624599555-624995114 GCA_007115665.2 Sequoiadendron giganteum
AGGATAGAGGGGAGAGAGATAGAATTAGGGTTTAAGGGTTAAGGGTAGAGAATAAAGGGTATAAGGGTTAAGGGTAGAGGGGAGAGAGACAGAAGGAGTGAGTGAATGAGAGAGATTTGAGAGAGGGAGAGGGGGTAGGAGGGAGAGACTTGAGAGAGAGAGAGAGAGAGATGAAGGGAGTGGGAGAGAGATAGAGGATAGAGGGGAGAGGGATAAAATTAGCATATAGAGGGTATATACAAAGAGAGAGAAAATAAATCTATAAAAAAATCAACTTTCTCATAATACGAGAGTGTTTTGAAGAAGTAGATATGTGACCATTTTTAGCAAGAAATAATGTGCTCACGTTATAATGCAAGCGCATTTTGGCTTGCTCTAAAAATGGTAAAAAACTCAATATACCTATGATCTCAAGGCTCACTTTCTTCATATTCTCCTAGTTTTTCCCGTGCTCCAACAAAAAGTAGCTTTTTGATGATGTTGTAAAGTGTGCATGCATGTTTTTCACATTCCACCACCTTTTTCATGATCTTTCCACCACCTTTGCATGAAATAATAGACTTTTAATGTTGAAAGGAATATAATATCAATTTAAGTCTGAATTCCATTCAAAAGTGATATATGCTTGTAGTTTGGAGGGGAACAAGCTTTTGAAAAATTCAAATTGTTGAGGAGTTTGAAGAAAGAAGAAGCAAAAACTACATAATTGGGTAGAACTCCTCCATTTCAAACTCTAGTTTTTTAGGTATGTGAAGTCTTTACACATTTTCTTTCATTCTATTATGGATTGGTTTCATTTTTTTTATTTTGCATATTCCATGTTGATGTTTTTTTGTTTGTCATTATAATCTTAGGTTGTCAATGCACATTTTAAATTACACAATTCTATACACTTTCCAATTACATTTTTAAACCATATCTCTTTGAGTCATTTTGTTATTTAACAATTGACTTACCTTGTGTATGCTTCCACATTTTGTATACACATATATATGGCATAAGTTTTAAGGAAGTAAAAAAAAACATCATTTCTCAATCCTTTATTATGGATGTGCATACCACTCTCCAAAGCTTTCTGATGCAGAGAATCTACACAATTCCACAAAATTCAAGGGTACTTCTAACTCTAATCCCAAACTGGGAAGATCAACAAAACTTTCAACCAAGATTCACTTAAACTTTCAACCAAAATCCACAACTTTGTAACTTGTTTCACTTTGCTAAAAGTCACCAAATTACCAAATCAGGTTACCAACTCACCACAAACCCTAAAAACACCTTGAACATCATTATCTTGACTAGTTCAAAACAAAAACAACATTGGAAAACTCTGAATCACTCAACTCATCAAACATTCTCACCAAGAAACCAATTTCCACCTTGTTTCCACATTGCTACAAAGCACTAAAACAACAAATCTTGACTCCAAAACTTTACCAGGCCCAAATTCTTCTTAACCATCATCATCTTAACATGAACAAAGCAACATCACCTTTTCATAACACAATATCATCAGTTTCACAACTTATTGCACTCATGCCATCCATTTCTTGTAGTAGACCATGAACACTAAACCGGGTATATTTCTTGAGCCACATTGAATCTTTAGAAACTAAACACATATTTAGGAACCCATTTCAGCCTATTATAACATATCAAAATATTTGATAAGTTTATTTTGAAAAATTTACCAAAATAATTGACTGTCGCATGGAATAGGGCCCCAATTAGGCTTAAAATACAAAGAAACTACCTTAAATTCGACTCCAAAACCATGAATAACTATAAAAAGTATTTCATGTTCTAAAACATCATAATGTACCATCTTTTGATCCCTTAAGTCCCTTCAAAGGTCACAAAGCACAAACCCTCACTTTATGCCAACTTAGACTAAATGCAACGAGGGTTTATTGGAAGTATGATTGCCAAACCTCATACCAACTTTCCAAGGCCTCAAAAAAGTTTGTATATGTCTGCAGATGGTAACCAAACCACCTCCAAGCCTTTATCATTGTCATTTCACCAAACCCTAATGTGTAGGCACCATTTCTTGCATGGAAATCTCAAAAATTTACTTGGAGCAGCAACATATCTTTTGTGTTTCGCCTTCCTCTGTTCTACCAACACACACACACAATATAGAACACTCAAAAATGATTACAAAGGCTCTTAAAAAGGTTTTTATAAAAGCTTTCTTGACTTCCCCCTCGGTTATAAAGACTTTACAACTTCATGACTCTTCAACTTCCCGATTTTTGCAATTTTGCAATTTTTCATTGTTGACAACTATTACAAGATTTTGCACTTTTCAATACTTCGACCATTAACCCACCTAGTGACCTAATCAAATAATTCAAATACATCAAAATGACCTTTTTACATGCTTTACATGAGTGGAGATTTCAAATTTTACAAAATTTCCTTATAGAGGCATAAAATGCACAAGGTCCTCCTGCACCACTTTCATTGAGGTATTTTGTCAAACAGTTATACCAAGCAGCTAATTGCCTTGTCTATGCTACCAAATTTTCCATACATGTCTCTAAAAAATTGGAATATACTCCTCCCACATTGATATATCTTTGAAACTATTTTGGTTTTCATCTCTATTTCTAATTTTACCTCATCACTAAATCTACCTGATCACTTATGTTGTGATATATTTTAAATATTTCCTTCATTAGTCTATCTACAAGGGATTCTAACCCTTCTCTTCATTATTTCAAGACTCTTTCTTCAAAGCTAAGTTAGCAACATGGGGAAAGGTGCAACCTATCTTGCAATCATGGATCAAAATGGAAGCATGGACAATTCATTTGAATTGTTTGACAATAACGTTTTAGTATAAATGTATGCAAAATGTGGTAGCATTGACAAGCTAGTGAGCTTGGAAAGATAGTGAGCTCACTCACTAGCTTGCCAATGTGATAGGGTTGAGAAGGTAGAGGCAGCGTATGCCCCTACCTTCTCAACTAATGCAATATAGGGTCCAAAAAATTCAGTCAATCACAATTTAAGTCTTTAGAGACAACTTTGCAACCTTTAAAACTTATCTCAACAATTCTTCACAAATTCACCCAATTTCAGTTGTAGATTTACTGACCTAGTTTCTTGACCAAATCTAACCTAACCTATACTCACTTAACCCAATAACCAAATAGATTTTAAGATATCCTTTAAGGCATACACAAACATATCTCAACAATTTGTATCTCTTTTGGAAGAAATCTCTCAAATTCATCCTTCTACATTATCCCAACTAGGCCAAATAGGCCGATTTAACAAAGAATCACCTCTCTAAACAACATAAAAACCCCAAATTCCTATGTACAGTCATTAACCAGCCTCTAAAACCACCAAATCTACAACCTTTAGCCAAGGAACCGCTCATAGAGTGCACTTTTCACAAAACCTTCATTTTTAGAAAAATTAGGGAGGGTTTATTGAAAGTCCTATTCCCACACCCTATCTCAGCTTGCCAAAGCATAAAACATGCTCCAAAGTACCTGCACAATCTTAAACAACCTTAAAAAAATTCTGCCCCAAGTGTTTACTACACTTTCCTTCTCATAACCACCAATTTTCACTCAAATGCATAATATTGTCAATTAGGGCATCATGCCCAAACACTCAACTTCGCCTCCCCTGCTCTTCAAAAGCTTCAAAAACCTTGTAAAAGATCTACACACACTTTTTTAACTGATCTCCAACCTTCTTGAGTTCATTTAAAATTAATTTCAACTTGGAGCCATTACTTTCATAGGAAAAACTTAGAAAATTCAATAGGGGCAGCAATCAAAACCTCACCAGATCATATTCCCTACTCAAAATCCTAAATCTACATCTAATACATTTTCAAACACCCTTTATGTTCTTACACAACATATCACAAAAACTCATACAATTCTTTAGGAACAAAACCCTCAAATAGGTGCTTCTACGCTATCCTAAACCCTCAATTAGGTCACTTTTACAAAGGAACACCCCTTTAAAGTTACTACCCACCCAAAATTCATTTGGATAGTCATGTAACAAGTTTTAAAAGCTCAATATCCACCATTTTTAATCAAAGGAAGACCCACTAACTCACCCAACCATGAAACCCTCAATTTGGCTTGTTTTAGGGAGGGTTTATTGGAAACATGCCTTCCCAAACTATTTTCAATCTAACAACACTTCAAACACTTTGTAAATTGTCTACACATAATTAACCTTCAAAATTTTCTTCCCCCAAGAGTTTCACCTATCACCACCCTCTAACCACCAAATTTGATCAAAAAACAAAGGAATGCCATCTAGGGCATCACACAGAACCACTTTCAAGGCCTCCGCTACTTGTAAATCTCATTCAAACATCTATTCCTACCATTTTGGACTAATTCCATCGAGTCACAATATTTACAATAGGTGGAATGAATCAATTTCTCATTTTAAGCAACCACAACCCTTCAAAATAGGGTTTTAGACCTTATTCATGACAAAAAGGACATAAAACACCTAATAACCTATCACAAAACCAAAATTGCAACTTAGCTAGGTGCCCCTACACCATGTGGCTTCTCCATGCTTCCATTTTTATCCTATCTTGCAATCATGGCATGCCACATTACCACATTTCTTTAAGGCATTTTTGAAGCCTTGAATGACATATATTTCATTTATTTGAATGGATACATTTTTTAGGAACTAATATTTTCTCATTACCATGCTATAGGTAAAATTATTTATCATGCCAAAGAAATGAAAAAGGAATAAACTAACAGACGAAGAGTATGAAACCTTCAAAGCAAAGGAGAGAGAACAAGTGGCGGCATATCGTGAAAAGAAGAAATTGGATATGATTGATGAAAACAAGCCAACTGAAGAGGAACCTCAACCCTCAAAAAGAGAACAGGCATTGGCAGCACAAAAGGCATGAATGTGAAAGCATCATGGTAAGACAAATTCGGATACCGTAGTTGGAGACACACCCTCTACAACAAGTGAATATGAAGGGACACCATTAAGCACAAGCGAATATGGAGGGACACCATCTACTACAAGTGAATATGGAGGGACACCATCTATCACAAGTGAATATGGTTGGACACCATCCAACACATCTCAAGTTGAGAGTACATCATCACTCGAATTTGATGAAGAAGGTATGCCATCATCCCCACATGAATCTCAAGGTATGCCTTCTACTCCACCCATGAACAAAGGTACACAATCTAGCCCACCTCAATTAAATATTGATGAAATTCGTAATGTTGAGTATGTACCTAGGAGAACACCACCTAGAATTTTGCGTAGAAAGCCAAAGTATTTGATTAATATTGATGAGGATATTTTGCAACACATGGAAGGTAAGATTTCAGCACGCACTTGTAGAAGATATGCTAATAAGATTTGGAAATCGTTCCTTGAAAGTCTAAATGAGACCGCAAGATGTCAACTATTTGTTGAAATGATGTGGGGTATAAAGTATAGAAATATCATGAAGACTCTTGGGTTGAGAACATCAAATGCATCAATTGAAAACACTTTTGTGAAGAATATAATGGATGCTTATGATAGTGTGGGTAAGACCTCACACTCAAAGGATAGTAATGCCACCCAACGTGTCATTACATCGATTTTGGTAAGCAGTCAAACAAAGAGAGCTCGTCTTATTAGAAAGATGAGTGAACAAATGAGAATTTGTAGAAAAACTTTATTAAGAGCCCTTCAAAGGCAGGAAATAATTGAGGGCACCAATTGAAATGAATTATGGGCATTCTCGGGGAGACTGCCACGAAAAGAGAAAAAAATTGTTGAAGCATTTAGAACACTAATTGAAGAGTATTGGAAGAATAACACAAGGCCATCTTTGAATCAAAGGGATGTGGTAAGAAGGAAAATCGGTAGTTGGAACCTTGAGTCACATCTAAAGCATATTTTGGATATGACTCAAACCCAATTTTTTCATAAATTTCAATAGGTTTATCCTCAAATTAGTATTACTCAAAGATATTTTGAAATTCCTAAGCCTTTTTATGTCAAGATAAATCAAACATGCACTACTTGTTGTTGTAGACTAGATATTGATTTCTCTAACCATTATGATGTTTATTGTTCTATATGTTTAGATTTCCATACTAACGATGTTTTACAAGATTGTTGCTTAGAAGCCCCACCAACATCATCAAGAGAGTTCTTATCAAAAAAATTATGTGAAATAGAGGATGGCCAAATATTCTACAAGACAACATGCTTGGATGGTTCATGCGAGCATTGCGGTGGCTTGCAGCGTATGCCAATATGTAAACATATGGAAAGCATAGATGAGGTGGGACAGAAACTAGTAGAGTTCAAGAAGTATAAAACAATGGCATACATTACAAAAGATGGGTCTCAAGCAAAAAGGTGTGATCTGGTTATTCAGAAGATTCCAGTGTATCAGTTTATGTCCATGTTTCATGATAATATAGTGTCTGAGTATGCAAGGCATACCCATAGAGCTCGATGGTTGGACACACAATTCAAGCTATGCAAGGACACCTTTCCAGTTGGTAACATAGTATCAGTGGTTGAATTTGTAGATAACTACACTCTACAACCACAATGTGAGGTGCAGTCATAGTATTACAACTCCACACAAGTTTCAATATTTGTGCACATAGCATTCATTCATGCAATTGATAGTAAAGAGGACCAAAGGAAGGTATTGAGGGAGTATCACTTTTATATTAGTGATGATCGCACACATTCTCCAGAGTTCGTGCAAGGATGCTTCTAGATGTTCTACAGTGATTTGGCTCAGAGGGGCATAGCATACGGTCGGTATATAATATGGTCAGATAACTGTACATCATAGCTCAAGAACTCGCACATGTTCTATTGGTTGAGTAGGATGCATGTCATTACAGGTGTTCAACATATGTGGAAATTTTGTGAGGCCCAACATGGAAAGGGGGAGCATGATGGTGTAGGAGCTGCATGAAAAGAGCATTAGCACGAGAAGAGTTAAAGTATAAAGATAGTGCAAAGTTGGCAGATGCAAGATCAATCATCGAGTGGTGTAATGCTTTGATAGATCTAGGTAATAAAGGCATGTCTTCACTTCGTAGATTTTTTTGGTTGATGGATGATACTAACATTGCACCATATGAGGATTGTTGCACACTAACAAGATCGAGTGAGCTACACTCTTTCCTTAGCTCAGATGTAGGTTCATGGAGTATCAATACATGGAAGATGGTATGCTTTTGTTCTTCATATACAATGCAAGCCTGGAATGATTGTGAGTTAGGGGAGTGGGTTGACAGATGGTTGACAAGTTATCTTAGCCCACTTCAAACGCATCTCCCTCTGATAGCATTGGAACTAACACATATGGAATCATCGATCAACTTTGACCACGTATCAGATCTAGTCAACCAAGTAATATATCTTCTTGCTTATTTTTTGGAATTCCTATTGTTATCTTACTTTGCCTTGTATTCGTAATGTTGACTAATTTCAAGAGATTTGTTGCACATATCAATGCAGGGCATGTTTATGTAGTGATTGTGGATGAAGACAACGAAGAGGGAACAAACTATTACTTGTTTCATAGTGTTGAGGCCTAAAATAAATCGGAGGCCCCAGTTATAGATGGAGAAAACATTGAATAGCCTACAGGCTCAGTAGTTGTTATTAGAACGTGGCTTAGAAGGTACCCACATAAGAGTGTTAAACATTGGTTGTTTCAGGACTTTGACACGCATCGTAAGATTCTTCATTACTCAAACCTTGTCATGGAATCCAATGTTCATTTGACCAAATATGGGGGTGGACCTTTGAACAAGACCTTGTGGAAGGTCCATGATTCTTACCATGAGGCAATACTTGACACAATAAAGAGTAGATCAGACCTGGATTGTTTGTTGGATTAATTTGGAAGTATGAACATTGGTTCTTATTAATTTATACTTGTATGCACATTAATTTGTTTGATGCCAATTCTATCATCTTCTTTTACTTTGCCTATTTGTAAGTAACCTGCTAAAAACTTATTTGTGTCCCCTTGCAAAAAAATACAAATTCATCAGCCATCCAAGAGAATCTCAACCAGAAAAGCAATGCAACATCCTTATTTTTTTGATCTTGACAAATCTCAATTATGATTTTAATACATTACAAAAGTGTGTGCAAAGCTTGGTGAGGGAATTTTAAGTTATTCATTTGAATTTAACCTTATCATGAGCACCTATGATGTATACATTATAAGAGCATCTCAAATTTCAAGTTATTCTATTCATGAGAGGTGTTGTGTGCAATAGGTATCTTGGAACTCCCAATGAAGATGTATGACCAAGAGTGACTAAGTTGAGAGACTGGCATGCCTATCCTCAATGGAAGCATCAAGATTTATGTCTTGTTGTTCCCGAGTTGGAACCAAATGGTGTGGATTTATTGTTTGTAAGTTCTTTCCATCTATTTTCATTTCATTTCCATGTTGGGTGATCTTTCTTTTTCTTCTTTTCCTTTGCGTATTTGTAAGTAAACTACTAAAAATTGATTGGTCTCTCCTTTTAGAAAATTTTAATTTATGAGCCATCGAAGAGAATCTTATCCAAAAAAGAAATGGAACGTCCTTATTTTGATGATCTTGACAAATCTCAATTTTGATTTGAAGCCATTATAAAAGAGCATGTGAAGCTTAGCGAGGGAATCTCAAGTTACTCATTTGAAGTTAACCTCATCATGAGAACCTATGATGTAGAAATTATAAGATAATCTTGAATGTATGAGTGAAATTGTAAAATATATGTGAGAACAGAGTACCTAGTGAATTGTAATGAGATCTACTCAAATATTGAAATTTGGTGCAAGGCACCAAGGTTATTGAGCAAATTTGGCTCATAGAAGTCTTAAGTTAGTTTTTTGTTTTGAGTTTTTTCAATTGAATAAGGTCGCATTAGACCAATTTATAATGTAATAATTCATGTTAGTTGGTTTTGGGGTCATTTTGGATTTCATGTTGCATATTTGTCAAAATGATGTAAAATTGCAAAAATTGAAAAGTTGTCAATGTGAAAAAAGTGCAAAAAAATGTAAACTTGAAGAAGCCAAACGGTCATGGGAATTCAAAGGGTATTTAGATCCATTTTAATATGTTGATTAAGGTTTAAATATGTTGGGAACTCGAAGGAAGAGGTTGTTGAGGTTTTTGTGAAGGAAAAACAATAAAAAAAATCCCCCGATTTCTCTTGTAATTTTGTGTTTCATTAAAAAAAATTGTTGTAGAATATTATACTTGGCCATACAAAAGTATTATGTCCTGAATTTTTTTCTAATTGGTAGAGATAGGTGTTAGCTATGTTTTGGCTTTGGATTGAAGTAAATTCATTGAGTTTTAAGAATTTTATTGTCAAATTACTAACTAAGGGTCTGTATAGCCAACCATAAGGGTTTGAAGACTAAAAATGAATAAATGACTCATTCCACCTATTGTTTCTCTTTGTGGCTTAGTGGAATGAATCCAAAATGGTAGTATTAGATGGAGGAATAATATTAAGGAGTAGGGAAAATGTTTAGGAGTGTTTTTGGTTGCTGTCCTAGAGGAAATTGGGTGAATTTTGGCTTAAAAATGGAGGTTCGATGTTGGGTTTTGGTGAAATTGTATTAGGAAACATTGAGATATGATTGATTTGGAATGAGAAGGAATATATTGAAGTTTTTGAAGCTTTGGAAGGGTAGGGACGATGAGTTGAGTGCCTAGGCATGATTCCCTAATTGTCAAACTGTGTATTTTGAGTGAAATTTGATGGTTAGAGGAGGGAAGTTGTAGAAAATCTTGGGGGCTGAAGATTTTGATGAACCTTCAAGCATGTACAAAGATAACTAAAGGTGTTTGTGGCTTTGGTTGGCTATGTAGAAGCTTGGAACAGTGTTTTTCAATAAACCCCTTCAAAATGGCATAAAGTGAGGGTTTCATGTTTTGGTGTCATAAGAAATGATTATTTGATCAAAAGTTGTAGATTTGGAGGTTTTGTAGACTGGTAAGTGACTTTCCATGAATATTTTGGGTGGGAAAGGTGTTCGAGTGGGTGATGCTTTTGTTAAAGTGACATAATTGAAGTCTAGGACAGCATAGTTGCATGATTTTGGAGAAGTTGGTCCAAAGTGACCTATGTTTCTTTTGAAATATGATTTGTAAGATGTTAAAGGGTGTTTAAAAATACAATTGGTTAGTGGGTTTGAGATTGGATCTGATAGTTTTGGTCCAGAAACTAGGTCTGCAGACCTACAAGGGAGTTTGAGTGAATTTGTGAAGAGTTGGAGAGATAGGTTTAAAAGGGTTGCAAAGTTGTTTCTAAAGGATTGAATTGTGATTGTAGGTTGATTTCCTCCCTACTTTACATCAAAATTTATTGCTGCCCTCAAAAATTTGTAATTCAAGCAATGCAGTCCCTTAACAGTCCAAATTGCAAAAGGGCAACAATATTCAACGACCTATTACCTAGATACCGTGTTGGTTATGAGAATTTTTCTGAGACATTAGAATCATGTAGGGCACCTCTATAATAACCTCTCTCAGTTTTTGTTATCTTAAAGTCATTTTTCTGTGGTCTCCAATTTTGACTTGATGGAAAAAGTGTCAATTACAAGCAATGTAAAGTTGCAAAGTGGTGCAACTTTCGTTCTACAACTCATGTGACCAAATAGAGTGTTCCAACGTGTCCAAATAGGTATTTTTAGGCTATTAATTGTCCTCTTTCGCACCCAAACACACAGAATCGCTCTAAGCTACGTTCAACCGGATCGATCCCTTAAGAGTCCAAAGTGCAAAATGGCTGCAAACTTTAGGATGTTGTTACTCGAATACCGTGATTCTTAGAAAATTTTCAGCTAATCCTATGGTATCACATTGGGCCCCTCTACAATAACCTCTCTCAATTTTTTTTATCCTGGAGGCATTTTCCCATGGTGGCAAATTTTCACTTGGGAAAAAAGTTATCAAATGCAAGTAGTTGAAAGTTGCAAAGTGGTGCAACTTCCGTTTTACAACTCGTGTGACCAAACAAAGTGTTCCAATGCGTTTGAATAGGTATGTTTATGCTATGCATGGTCCTCTTTTGCAATAGTCTCTCTTGGTTTTCACTATCTCGGAGGTATTTTCTCGTGGTGGCGAATTTTCACTTGGGGAAAAATTTGTCAAATGCAAGTAGTTGAAAGTTGCATAGTGGTGCAACTTTTGTTCTACAACTCATGTGACCAAATGGACTATTACAACGCATTCGAATGGGTACGTTTATGCTAGGAATGGTATTATTTTGCACCCAAACACACAGAATCACTTTGAGCTACGTTCAACTGGCTCGATCCCTTAAGGGTCCAAAGTGCAAAAGGTAAGCAATATTTGATGGGCTATTACTCAAAAACTATGATTCTTGTGAACTCTTCGTCTGAGCCTATGGGATTGCATTGGGACCCTCTACAATAACCTCTCTTGGTTTTTGTTATCTCGAAGTCATTTTCTCGTGGTGTCCAGTTTTCACTTGATGGAAAAAGTGTCAAATGCAAGCAGTGTAAAGTTGCAAAGTGGTGCACCTTTCATTTTGCAATTCATGTGACCAAAAAAATTGCTCCTATGTGTCTTGATAGGTACGTTAATGCTAGGCATGGTCCTCTTTCGCACTGAAACACTACTTCATGTACTATGAATATTATGTTTTGCAAGTGTTGTGAAGATTATGTATCCTTTGCTTAATTGAGTTGTTCCAATCAAAGGATTAAATATATTGGAATCTTTTTATGAATCATTTCATGGAATACCAATTTAAAACATGCTTTTTTTCTTTTAGATAAATCATTTCATGGAACTCTTTGGATTAAACTTAATAGAGATATGTAAGAACAAAGGAGCATTAGGAAATACATTGCTCAAGGATCTTAAATAAGCCTTCTTGGTGCAAGGGCACCAAATGCATTTTGTGTTAATGTTGTCAAATGATGTCTTTTGATAGTTTTAGGTGTGTTTCAGTTTTTTTCAATTCAATAAGGTCATAATAGACCATCTAATAGGTAATTAGGATTCATTGAGCTTATATTGTCACATTTCTGCAAAATTGTCAAAAGTGCAATATTGAAAAGTTGTAAAAGTGCAAAAAAATATAAAATTGAGGAAGCCCAACAGTCATGGGAATTCAAAGGGCAGTTAGAACAGTTGTAATAGGTTGGTTAAGGTTTAAAATATGTTGGAAACTCAATGGATGAAGGTTTTGGAGGTTTTCTAAAAGATTGAATAATAAAGCTCTTGTTTTCATTGAAATTTTGTATCTTTTCTATTGAATATTGTTGTTGCAGAGTAGTTGCACGGCCTGTACGCCTTGATGGTGACTCTAAATTGATTTTAATTTTTGTTTCAATTTCCTATCTATAATTTTGACTGAGTTTGAGGCGTTTCCATTGGGGTTGTAGAATATTATTGAGTTTTCCTTGTAGGCGGGTCTGAAACTCCAATTTTAAGGTTTTGAAGACATAAAAATGTGATTATGGCCCATTCCACTGATTGTAACTCATGTAGATGAGTGGAATGGGACCAATATGGTAGGATTTAGTTGATTGAATGGTTTTTCGAGTAGGAGAGGTCATTTGGGGTTTTGGGCATGATGCCCTAGTTGTCAAATTTGAATGTTTTGAGTGAAATTTGATGGTTAAAGGTGGGTAGGTGAGGAAAAAGGTTGGGGCAGAAATTTTTGGTGATAGATTAAGCATGTGTAGGCCGTTTAAAGCATGTTTGATGCATTGGTGAAGTGTAAAGAAGTTTGGAAGTGGGATTTTCAATAAACCCCTTGGTAACTTGCTAAAAATGAGGGTTTTGTATAAAGAGGACTTAGTGAGCGGTTCACTGGTTAAAAGTTGTACATTTGGTGGTTTTATAGATTGGTAAATGAATTTTCATAGGTATTTGGGGTTGGCAGATTGTTTAGAGGAGAGTTGCTTTGTAAATTAGGCCTATTTGGCTTAAGGGGACAATGTAGAAGCATCAGTTTTAGGGATTTGTTCCAAAAGATTTTTATGATCTTTTGAGATATATTTTGGTATACCTTAAGGGGTGTTTGAAAATATAATTGGTTAATGGGTTTGAGAGTGGAGTTGTGAGATAGGTCCAAGAAAATAGGTCTGCAGACCTATAAGGAAAATAGTGAAGTTGTGAAGGGAATCACCCTAGTTAGGGTTTTGAAGATTGAAGGCTTGTTGAAATCATTTAAATTTGTGATTGGTAATTGAAGGCCTCCCTGCTCTGCATCACTTCTCTTCTATTGCAATTTTGGGTGGATTATGACTTTCAAAGTATTGGGAATGCTTTGCCTATTTTCTAATTGGCAGTTGTTATTCTAGAAGGCTCATCTCTTGATATATTTTATACTCATTCTTAATCAATTATCAAGTTAATAATTAGTGAATTTATTTACATTTAATCTTTTCTTTTCAATTTGTGTAATTTTGGAATTTGTAACTCTACTAGTATTCCTAGAAATATTGAAGTTGTTTAGCATCGACTAATAAAGTTGTTTAGCATCAATCAATTAATATTCAAGACAAACCATGAAGGACAACAATGATCAATGTAAGCCTGGATAACCAATTAATAAGTATGCATGTGAATAAGTCAAGCATGTACATGTGAATAAGGGAAGCACAAGTACTCAAAAACACGTAAGCCTTGAAGTATACACACGAATACATAGTATACACAAATTAATACAAAGTATATGCATGAATACAAGGTATATGTATGAAAACATGTAAGTGGAAAACTATACATTGGAATACACGTAATTCACAAAGTATACACGTAAGTTATAAAGTATACACTTGAATACACGTAACTCATATCTATTGAACCATGGATTTATAATGCAAATATGGACACCATCGATAAAAAATATTTGTATTAACCAAAAATCCATGTAGGCATACATCAATATATGTCGATATAAGTATAAACTATAGGTACAAAATAGTCATATAGGCTTACGATAATGCCATATAGGCATATAGTGTCAAATATATCCAATAAAAAATATGTACAAAAATGCCATATAGGCATACAACAAAGGGCTCTGGAATCATAAGTTATCGCTCTCCATCCCCTCAAAATAATCTCTTGCCCTTTGCTTATCAATCGTATGGTGATACATCTATCACTCGTTTATGTTGTGGTTGAGGAGTGCTCCTGGTGCTCCTCCTAGTGTTTAGTTCTTGGTGAAGTATTATATGTCACAATAAGAAGTAAAGACATTAATATATAGAAATTACATTAAAGAAAATGATATTTTTAACAAAATAAACATTTACCACCATATGATGATCACTCTCCACAAGGGAAATATTCAAATGCCCATGTTGAGGCATGTTGAAGCCTTGTATAAACCATCCAAATATAAATTAAACTATGAATCAATAATGGTTTGATTTTTCACTACCTAACATCTATAACAATGAATGTAAATGTAAATTTAGTAATTTACCTCATACCTCCCTTGTTAGAGCCATCAAGGATTCTATAGTAGATGAAACACTAATGTCCATTGTCATCTGAACATTTGGAGGTGTTTTTGCTTCCAACAACTAAAAATAAAACAAAAAATTATTCAATCACGAAAACTACAATAGCGACCCACATCATGACGTATAATGTATGAGATAGTGAACAAAATTTTGAGTACTTGTTAAACTATATATTTTTGACTATCATGCTTACTATTTTCGCTATCTATATCTTGTTCGAAAGCACGTGTTTTTAGGCTTTCACCCATAGCAGCAAGCCGATGAACCGTTTGATAAAATGCTTTCGTAGACATGTACGATAATTGTGGTGGCATAGAGAGGGTAGTGAACTGTTTGAAAAATAACGTCAAAGAAATGGGGTATCATGGTGATGGAATGCCATTACAAACAAATGCACGTTATGGAATTCCATCACCATAAGGCCGCATTTCTTTCAAGAATTTTTTCAAATAGTTCATTTCCTTCTCTATGGTATTATTGCTTACTATTATTGTTTGTTAGAAATTTTTCCAAGCATCCATAGTTTGTTGGAAAGCACCTATTTTAGGCTTTTAGTCATAGCAACAAGGAAGTGAGTAGTTTGATAAAATGATTTGGTACACATGTATGGAAAATGTGGTATCATAGAAAAGGTGGTGAGTTGTTTGAAGAAATGCCTCGAAGAAATGTGGTCTCATGGTGATGGAATGACATTCCATCACCATGAGATCGCATTTCTTCGAGGCATTTTTTCAAACTACTAACTACCTTGTCTATGCTATTGCTTACTATTATGCTTTGATAGATTTTTTCCAAGCGTCCATAGTTTGTTGGAAAGCACCTTTTTTAAGCTTTTAGCCATAGCAGTGAGGAAATTAACTGTTTGAAAAAATGCTTTGGTAGACATGTATGGAAAATGTGGTAGCATAGAAAAGGCAGTGAGCTGTTTGAAAAAGTGCCTCAAAGAAATTGGATCTCATGGTGATGGACATCACCATCAGACATTATTTCTTTGAGGCATTTTTTTCAAACAACTCATTGCCTTGTCTATGTTATTGCTTACTATTTTTCTTTCATATATTCCTTCCAAGCATCCATAGCATAGAAAAGGAAATGAACTATTTGAAAAGATGCCTCAGTAAAAAGTGGTCTCATGGAATGCCATGACAAGCAAATGCAATTGGAAGCTGATCCTACTTGTTACTTATGCTATGTGAAGTAATTTCATCACTACTTATGTTGACTTTCTAAATAACTATATTATAGTTGAAATTTTTTCATCTATCAACATCTAGTTATTAGTTATGGAATGTGAAGTAATGCTTCAAGTTTGAAAGATGTGCAATGAAACGTAATCAATGATATGAATATAAACTATACAAATCTATTAAGTACAATTCATTAGTTAAACTCTTTATTCTATTACCTGCGTGTAGGTTTGACTAAATTCATTGGCACTAGGAGGTGTTCCCTCGAAACCTCCAATATTAGCCTATTCAACATCCAAAATCACATATTAAAATACCATTCATAAAACAATTCTATTAACATGTAATAAATTTATAATTGTTTACTAGTTACATACCTCAATGGTAGGTAAAGTTGAGAAATAAGTAGGTGTAGGGTCAGTGTATCCAGTATCAACACTGTGACCCTACAATTTTATTAAAATATAAAACTAAATTAGTTAATCTTGCATTTCAAAATTGAAATTTAATAAATTAAATTCAATGAACATGCTAACTTTAAACTTAGTAGATCAATGCCATAGGCCTCATGAAAAATGTCATCTGCCCTTTCCATCTCCATAGCTATAGATGGATCCTACGTAGCAACCTCCTAAGTGTCAGTGGGGTCATATGAACAAGTCACCCCACAAGATTGACACAAATGGGATTGAAGCCCACCACTCGAAGAATCCCCTGGATGGCACGTTGTAGAATAGGGTTGGCATGTTGGATGAAACTCTGGGTCAAAGAGTTGATGGCCTGCAAATTTTCTACATTGGCACTCTCCTTTGCGACAGAAGGGATAACAATGTGCTCATGAGGCGGCCTAGCGAGAGGTCGTCTCCCTTGTCGCGTAGGATCTGGCTGTGCACTGGGTCTATCTTGTGTCGACCCCCCACCTCTCCCCCGGAAGTCCCTAATATAAAAATAATTTGGGATTTTGTTCAATATGAACTCACAATATAGTTTCCTAAGGAAATACTGTGGGACTTCACAATTGTTGCATGGTGGGTAATCAAAAACCATGTACCACCTATCCCAAAAAAAGTTCCTAATCTGTTGGTGGTGGCACCAATGAATAGGAAGCCTCTTCACATCAAGGCTAATATTTGCATTTATGTGTGGATCAGTGAATAATGAGCAAAAATCACCTTTTGTAATTTTTAAATCTTTTACTGCTTTATATGATAATTTATCTTCATAATAAGCCCTACCTACCTCCCTCCTATCCTGCCAACCAGTTAATTGTTTACTAATTGAATCTACATGTTTTAACATTTCTTTCAATGAAGTTGTCGGGGTCATTCTTTCCGTGGTTGAACCGTTTGGATCGTTCAACCTCCTAATTAAATCCTCAATTTCACTCATTAAGTTTTGTTGAGTGCCAGGAGGATGTTGAGGGATTGGTGGAGGAGATTGAGGTTGTGGTTGATTAACTTGAGGATTTTGTTGTTGTTGTTGTTGTTGTCCTTGTTTAGTATTTTGTTCCTCTTTTTGTTTTTGTGCTTGTTCAAGATTTTGAGGAGGGTTTGCAGGTTGATTAACATCTCCTACAAATTCAAAAAATAAATATAAAAAAAAACCTAAAACTAACAAATTCAAAACAAAAAATAAGCAATCCTTACCTCTCAGACCTCCTCATTGAGGTGGCAACATCCTGGCAATGAAACAACAAGCATTGATGAAGAATTATGCAAAATACCTCCTCCTAGAACACAAGCATGGAATATTGGGGTTTTAGCCACGGGCAACAAAAAAACATAGTCAAAAGTTACAATGAATTCGATTTCTTTTTTTTGTTGCTTTTAATAGTTCATAACACGAGCGTGTTATAATGCACTCACATTATGGGATCATTGTGGCCGAGCCTCAAGCTTGACACACCAAGCCATAATGTGAGTGTGTTATAACGTGCTTGCGTTATGAGTTTTCAAAACTTTTTTAAAAAGTTGGCCACAAATTGGCTACCCATCTTTGTGCACTCGCCTCATATTGGAAAACCACTTTTAGAGAGCACAGGTCTGCTCGTTCTTGATGAATTTCATCAAGCTTGAAATAGCCAATCAAAGATATGGAATTCATGCAAAAAGGTTAATTCAAAACTGCACATTATATTCTCAGTAAGTCTTTTCCAAAATAACTTCAAAGATATTTTCAACACATTATATCTGGTAAGGCTGAATTTTTTCAATTGTCGCTTGGGTAAAAATCCGAAGCTATCCTCAACACCTAGTAAAGTTATGGCTAATAACAGGATCTATAGGCCGAGGAAGTTCTTCATGGATGAAAGTGGGAATAAAATTTAGAGTGGAAAAGTAGAATTTGATGAAACTCTTGCAAAGTTCACGTTAATGACTGATGCTTTTTTTCATTGTTATGATGGGAAGATTCTGAACAGTCTTCCCGAAATAAAGAATTTTACTGTGATTTTGAGAGCATCTTCTATACAGTAGGTTGTCATAGATCAAATAAATGAAGAAAACAACTGTGAAAGAGCCAACAATTTTGAATTTGAAACAATGGTGTCTTAAGTATAGACCCCCCCCCCCTATGATTTTCTCCTAGAATAAGGTATAGCAATTTTGAACTTGAAACAATGGTATATGAACAACTATTTAGCCTATCTGTTATGCTACAAAAATTAAATACAGGTTAGAACATATCTATATCAGCATAAAATAGCAAATGCAATTCACCTCAAACTCTACTGTGGTAATTGCTTTGTAAGGAATTTTTCACTCCATGAACATTCTCTATGCACATCAGTATGTTGGTTATTATCTTGATCTCCTTTGTGATCAAAAGAATAGTGAAGTTCATTGCATAACTCATGACCATTTTGTAGTGCTATGATCTAGTGCTCTTTTACTTTTTACTCATTGTGTTCTCAATCACCATGTGCAAATGACTTAGAGGACAAATCTTTGCCACCATTTGACAATAATTTTCATTGTTTTTGGAGTATTTGTTATGATTCAATCACTATTTGATAGTGTTATTCCTTTCTCAGACATATAGGACAGAGGAAAATTCACATTTTACAACTCTCTAACAATGATATTCCTTTCAGTGATCTCAGTCACATAATTCAATGTGTTATCTTCTTCATTTATCATTGCTAACAATGCCTACACATTGTTTTCTTAGTCACACTTATAGAGCTCCTTCATTTTAAGATATTATGTTCCTCAGATAGTGATGCTTCAGTGAATTTATATTTTGTCTTACAAACATCTTGTTGCACTTGTAGAGTTTTGTTGTGCATAATATGTAGTCAAGATGCCTTTAAATGGAGCTCTTTTGCAAAGGCAGTAGGATAATAGTGTCAATAAAATAATAATGTTAGTGAGAGGTATGACAGTAGATACACTAAGAATGGAAGGCATAATGTTTTGACATTAAAAGAATCATTTATTTGCCCAGATCTTGACACAAGTTTCCCCGGTATATAAGATAACATATAATGTACTATATTCCACGGTATCCACCTAATTTCATACCACCCAAAGAAGCAATGACTGAGAGTATATGTTCCCTATATTTTGCAATGCAAATGTGTCTTTCTAATGGTTTTCCACAATTAGGATGAAGTTATGTCATGAAATGTTTGTGCCCACCCAAAACTAAGCCTTACAAAGAATGTCTACACCTATGCAAAATACCATAAGCTACTTCAAAATACACATTGGCATCTTTATGATTATATACACATCTTTTTGCCACGGTTTCAAAATACACATTTACGATAATATTCACATAGCAAGAACCTTGAAAGGCCGAAAATCTTACTCTCATTCTTCCTAGGTCACTCCTCAAGAGCCAATATCAGTATTTGTGGGCTCTTTCCAATAGCTTATCCACTAATGAGAAGACTCCCCTCATTTGCTAATGGAATAAATTATCATCTGCTCTGCTTGAATGTGTAATGTGATGTAGCACATTTAATGTCACAAGGCACAGTTTGAGAGTAGAATTTTGAGACTTGATATCCATATAATCCAACTTCTTGCAACACAAAATGCAAAACCAAAAACCCAACCAAAGAAACTTAACTTTAATATGCACCATAACCAATGCTTTCCCACATGAATGGTGGAATTGAACTAATTTGTGTGGGTCCCTTGAATAGAAAACATACACAGACATAAACTATTGCAGTAGCTAGCAAGGAGAAAACAAATGGATGATACATGGCTCCATGATAGCCCATCATCCTTGATACTATCTTGGAGGAAAATCTTGCACACTCACCACATTTTTGAGGAAGCTTAAGTATTCTTTGCTAAGACAATTTTGTGTTTGAACCAGCTTCTGAAATTGCACTTGCATTCAAGGAAGGTGCTTTCAATATTTTTATTGGTAATTGAGCACTCATTTTATCTGTCATTTTTCTTCCAACTAACCGGTTATATGAGTGATTATTTCTCATTAAGGCATAAGCATTGTAACAAATATTTGTGTCACCTTCATTGTACCTCTAGAGTTTTTGCACCTAAAGGGAAAGGGACAAAGATCTACCATTACATTTGAGAACAAACCCTTGAGACTTTAATGCAAAGGGGATTGAAATTTGTCAAAGGGATAGTTCTTGGGGATAAAAATAGATAGAAGGGGTTCACCACCAAGTTCAAACTTGGAAAGACAAATGCAAAGTGATATGCAAACCTATATTAAATGACCTAGAAATGCAAGACAAACTAAACAGAAAGTTGTGAGATAGAAGGTGTGCACCTAGAAATATGTTGCACACTGGAATGGAGACTAGAAATGCTGTTGAATCTGAAATTTTGACTTGCTGGGATACTTTCGCCAAGCTGGGTGACTTAGTCCCAGATTTGGAAAACTGCATTAAAGCCCATTTAGACCAAATGGGTATCCAAATCTACAGAAAAATTTGGAAAGCATGTGCAATGGTACTAAGTCACCACTATTGGTGACTTAGTCCACTTTGGTTTTTTTGAAAGTCCGAAAGTGGAAACGGAAGCCCTTGGCCTGCACTTTTTTCTCCTCCAGGTATCCGGATTTGAAAGTCTTCTTTTTGGCATTGAAAATGACTTGTAGTGGATATTTTGTCCTAGCCAACAAGGAGATGCCCCCAATAAGCTTGCAACCTTTTCTTCAATGAATTCCAAACCTTCAAAGTACCTAAATCTGCAAACACACAAAGAGAGAAAGAGAAATGTTGAATGTTAGGGCATGGGGGTTTGCCTTGGTCAAACCCCTTTTAGGTAATTAAACCAAAATGAAGATATAAGATAATGAAGCATGAACATGAAATTAAGGGATTAAAAACTTGCCATGATGATTGATCTTGAATTTCTGCAACAATGGTTGAAGAATCTATCCTTAAATGTTTCTTGAGGACTTAGAATGCCAAAACCCTAGCTTGCTTGAGAAGAATAGTGAATGAAGAGAAGAGGAGATAGATGAAAATAGAAGGAGGAGGCCCAAGATGAGTGTAAAACCTCATATTTATACATGATTTTCCCTAATTTCTCGAAAATAACACATCATAGGCCGACCTTAGGGTTTAGAGGACAATACCCTGCCAAAATATTGAAATAAATTTGATTTTTAAGATTGATATAACTAAGTCGCCCAAGGTGGTGACTTGGTCCCACCAAGGAAATTTTGCTAATTGTCAAGAATTAAAGTGTGATTAATGTTTTTTAACAGGATTATCCTCTGAAACACACTTAATTAGGGCATGTAAGTGCATAATGGGGTCATTTTAAACATAAGAAAGTGTCAAATTATTGATGACAAGCCTAGGAAAGTGTGACATTTTGTTGCATCTCCTTACAACACTTTGAAATAAGGCTTGGTAAGTGATAAAAAGAGGTTATTTAGGTGAGTTATAATAGAAAGGTCCTAGAAAAGTGTGAAAGTGAGTTACAACACTTCACAACACCTTTACAAGACACCATAGAATTCTTATTGATTTACAAGGGTTCAAGACTTGATGTGAATAAGTTGGCCACATTACAACATTAAATCTAGGCAAAACTAGGTCAAAAACCATAAGAAAGGCCCAAATGAGTGAAAATGTCAAGGATACATTTTTTGCGACACAAGCATATTTGGAAGTGGATTGTTATCAGATATTATAGTTGCAAGTTCCACTTTGGATCACCAAAGCCTTCATAAAACCTTCTGCACAACTACTGCAACACCACACGATTGTTGTTGGGCCTTTGTAGTGATGGGAGCTTTCCTTGCATCACCACGAAGGCCCAAAAATAGCCATGTGGTGTTGTGATGGCCATCACAACACCACACGACTGTTGTTGTGGCTTCATGATGTTGCGAGGAGCTTTCCTCGCAACACCGTGAAGGCCCAACAATAGTCGTGCGGTGTTGTGTTGGTTGTGCGAAAGATCTTTTGAAGGATTTGGTGATTCAAAGTGCAACTTGCAACTACAATATCTGATAAAAAACCACTTCCAAATATGCTTTTGATGGATGTTCATATCCTCATCCAAAGCTCCAATTCACACACAGGAAGGAAAGACGATTTCAAAGGTTGAGGAATTGGGCTTTACACCCACTGGTTGCAAAAATTAATAAAATTTTCTAAGGACTTTTCAAAAAATCCATGTTGAGCATATCCTTCAATCATGACATTCCATGATATCACATTTCTTTGAGGCATTTTTTGAAACAGTTTGCTTGCCTTGTCTATGCTTCCACATTTTCATATATGTCTAGCAAGGCACTTGTAACTACAACATATGAAAAAAAAATCCCAGTTGTTATGCTTTGATGGATGTCCCTTTGTTATTACTAGATATCTAATGTAGTGCACATTATTATAGTGCAAGCCTATTTTTTAGATTGTTTCATTTAGCATCACCAATATTCTCCATAAGAACATTGGTCTTGTTTAAAATGATGGAAATGGTTCACATCTCTCAGAACAATTTCTCTTGCAACAATCTTGGAGATGAATTTAGATGCAGTGTGAAAATCAGAACATACTTGAAGGTTCTTACACTAGTACAAAAACAACAATAAACTATTGAAAAAACTACTAAAAACTGCTTATAAATGACTAAACATGATCATGTGACCATTAGCAGTTTATTGCCAGTCATTTATAACATGACCAGATTGATGACTAAACCATTTTTAGTCATTTATTGGTTGTTTTGATTGATCGATTTGGTAGTATATTTAGTCGTTGATTTAGTCATTGATTGTTGTAATCTAGTCACTTATTTAGTCATTTTTATTCACCGATTTTTGTCCATTGGTAGTGTATTTAGTCATTAATTTTAATCATCATTTTGATCAATTTGGTAGTATATTTAGTCATTTTTATTTCACTGGTCATATATTTAGTCATATCTATTCACTATTCACTGATTTTTGTCAATTGGTAGTATATTTAGTCAATTTAATTATTAATTGATTGCAATTAGTAGTATATTTAGTCATTTTAATTGACTGATATTTGAGAATTTAAACATAAACACAGAAATGCACATCAATCATTAATTGCACACAATAAGATAGCCATTGAGAATTTAAAAATCGGTGAACTTTATTAATAAAAGAAAGGTGTTCTAGTTACAGCTTAGAAATAGAGAATTATAATTTTTATTTTCAGTCATCTGAGTTAAAATATTGCACAAAAATGATTGCAAGAAAGAAACTTCACCAAAAAACTTATGCAATGATGGAAACACATGCTTGGAGCCCTTCAATGCAAGCACATGCCCCTTTCATCTCTTAAAACTTCTACAACATGGGAAATATTCCTGGAGAAAGCTATAACATGTAGAATCCAAGAAGGAGAGTGTTGATCATGTCCCGTATATGAAGCTCTCTCCTTCAATGCAGTCAACAATAACCCAGCTAGAATATTTCCTCTTTTATATGCAACATGCCATCTGATATGAGCAACAGGGTTTTCCTTTTCCACCATGAATGAAGTTGTGCCTCAATACAACCAAAAAATTTACTATTAGTCTCAATTAAGAAAGAATAAAAGTGAATTGTATATTGCAAGTTTACAAAAGTAAGTCCAAACACAACAAAAAGATAAATTAATTTAAAAAATGTAGGAGATAGATCATATCCACAAACATGGGAGAGCTATGCAAAATTGGAGAAATTGGCTTGGAAAATGAAGCCAACGAGGTATTTCCAGATTCAAGACATTTACTTAATGTTGTGGAATAGAAGAAAAAAAAATCATTTATCTGCCACCATAGTGAAAAGTTAGCAATTGCTGAAATGTGCCAACCATTTTTTTTCCTTGATTTACCACAACACAAACCAGCACTACACCAATGGATTAGTGTTAGCTTCAAAGGATAATCAATTAAATGCACTCAATGCCAAGAATATGCACACAAGACCCGATGTGGGTGAGGTGCTAACATATGGCGGAGGAAACTGAATTATAACTGAAAGTAAATACAACTGAATGCAGAAAGAGGCGATGAACCAGCCATGAGAGATTTCCATGCTACCACTTAACTAGTGGGGGGAAAAACATTACAATTCAAAACTACTTCATCTGTTGTGGCAGGAATCCACTCAACAGTGGGGATTCTCCACTTAACAGTGGATGATAGATGTAAATACAAAGTAATTTCCTCCACACTGGTGGTAAACCGTCTAGGGGTTATAGTGTTTACATTAGAATTCACAAGTAAATGCAATAATAGCAATGGTTGGATTAGTACTACTAATTCACAACCTTATAATGAAAGAAATCCGCAATTTATGAGTGTTACAAAATCAATGCAAATATATGAAGGATGAATCTTTCAAGCTTTAAACCTCTCTAATACTAAAATTGAAGCCAAAATATGAATGATTAGCAATCCGATATAAATAAATAGTAGACTGAAATTGTTAACTAGCAAACTGTAACACACCCAAAATGCTCAAAACACTCCAAAGATACCTCTTAATGACCTGAGATGAATTGAAAAAGCATTCTAGGATGTCAGTGCCCAATTTCCAACTCACAAACTGCATCAAAAGCTCAACATGGTACGGCCTCCAAGAGGGTGATTTTCACTTTAAAAATTAGAAACTTCAAATTAAAATATGCAAACTCCTAGGATGAATCACCTCTAGCATAGAATCAATATGAGAAATTACCCAAAACCAAAATAAAATCATATGAAGAGCTGTAAGTAAAATCGACCTCCAGCCATGACTGCACCAACAACTCAAAATCTGAAAACATCTTCAAAATTCATTATCTGTGAAGCTCAATTTGCTAGTCTAGATGAGAAGCAACAATAATACCAACTAGGTGTTGTCTTTCAAACACGAAATTGGATAGATGCTAGGAGCTAAGCATTCCTCAAAGCCAAAATCATAGTCATTTCAACAGCATAACAATAGCATAAAATGTGGATGATCAAATACTAGAGCAAAGCCTTCTTTTATAGAATTGGAGATGACCTTTCAACTTTTGTAACTCCCTCCAAGAAAGGGAACACCCATCTCACCTTAGAAATATTTTACAATTTAAAAACACTTTATTTCATCTCCTTTTGGCGTCCAAACTCCAAGGCACTAAATATTTTATGAAATATCAAATATTTCCTTAATGAAGCGTCCACCCTTTATGACCACCTTTTTAATGCAACTTGAAGTTAATACATTTGTCCAAGGGGTCAAATTAACAACATAACATTAATGCCTTGAAATAAATCATTTCACCAAAGATTGCTCTTAAAGCCAAAACCAAAGTCACACAACTGCTCCAACTAAAAAGGAAACTCATTGAAGTGTTGTCAACTGGACTGTTGCCAAAATTAGAACTTACTAAAAATAGTAAATTCTGAGAAATGCCAGAAAACCTCCAAACAAGGAAACCTTGATTTCACCTTAACAAGCCTATGGGCTTTCGGAATAGGTTGAAGAGCTACTAAACTGATCACTAGCTAGAAGGGGACATTACAATCCACCCTCCTTGAGATTGCTTTTCCTCAAGCAACCGCAAATCTGGATGCTACAAGATATGTTCACCTTCCCATGTTGCATCTTCAAGGGGCAAGTTCCTCCATTTCACCAAATACTCTTTGATTGTTGTTTTTCTCAACGAGCGTTCCCTAGTATCGATGATCTCCTCTAGAATCAACACCAACTAACCTTCCTCATCTAATGGAGGTAACTCTGAAGTAGCCACCACATTGTGCCCAAGCACCTTTTTGAGGCATGAAACATGAAAAACGTTGTGTACCTTGCTATTAGCTAGAAGCTCCAACTCATATGCCACTTCTCCAATCCTTTTGATGACTATGAATGGACCATAAAAATGTAGCTTTAGCTTTTCCGCACCACTCTTCTTAAGAGAAGACTTTCTATAGGGCTGGAGTCTCAAGTAAACCATATCTCCAACTTCAAAATATCACTCAACACGTTGTTGATCAGTGTATAACTTCTGTTGGTTTTGAGCTTGTTGCAGATTTTCCTTTAATGACTTCAAGATGTCTTGGCTTTGTTGTAACATATCCTTTGCCTGTGGAGCTCTACTATCACCAAATACCAAATCTACAAAGTTAGGAGCATCATATCCATAAAGAGCCATAAAAGGAGAGATCTTAATTGACATATGATAGGAAGATTTATAACAATACTCTCCCAAATGAAGCCACTTAACCCAAGCTCCTTGCTGCCCCAAAACATAATTTCTAAGGTAGCCTTTTAACCACTTGTTAACAATCTCAGATTTCCCATCCATTTGCGGGTGATAACTAGTGCTTGGAGTGACCATTGTACCACTCAATCTAAAGATTTCCTACCAAAAATCACTTAGGAACTTTTTGTCCCTATCACTAACAATGGTTTTAGGCAAACCATGCAAACGGAAAACTTCTCTAAAAAGCAACTCAGCTACTTGATTTGTTGTAAATGAAGTTGTAATATCATAAAAATGAGAAAAATTACTCAATCTATCTACCACAACATATATGCAATCTCGCCCTTGCACTCTTGGTAACCCTGTGATGAAATCCATTGCAATGATCTCCCATTTTTAATTCAAAATTGGTAAGGGCTGCAACAAACCAGCTGGAAAAGAGTGCTCATTTTTATTCATTTGACATGTTGAACACTCTCTTATATAGCGCAAGACTTATTCCTTCATCCCTTTCCAAGTAAATCTTTCTCGGATCTGCTTATAAGTCTTGAAAAACCCATGATGACAAGCAAGAGGAACATCATGAAAAGATTGTAGAATATTCTTCTTAAGCTTAGATTCGGGCACTAAAAAGATTCTAACTTTATAGATGATCAAACCATCAACCAGCTAATACCTTTCATCTTGCAAATGACCTTCTACTATGCTGGTTGCAAACTGATTTTTTGCATAATCAACAACAATTAACTCCTTCCAATCTGTTGTAATCTCACAAAGAGACTACAAATGGGGTCTTCTTGATAAAGAATCTGCCACTATGTTATTTTTCCCTTTGACATACTCAATTTCAAATTCGTAAGCATGGAGCTTACTAACCCACTTCTGTTGCCTTTTATTTAAATCTTTTTGGTGCATAAAATGCTTAAGACTATTATGATCAGTCTTAACCACAAATTTTCTTCCCACCAAATATTGACGAAATTTGGCTAATGCGTGCATGATAGCAAGCATTTCTTTGTCATAGATTGAGTACAATTTTTCTGCTCCTCTCAATTTTTTGCTCTCAAAGACAATAGGATGCTTTTCTTGCATGAGAACAACTCCTACTCCTTCACCGAAAGCATCACATTGCAACTCAAAAGGCTTCTTGAAATCAGGTAAAGCCAACACTAGACACGAGCTCATGATGTGCTTAAACTTATCAAAAACTTCTTGTGCTTTATCTATCCATAGGAAAGCTCTTTTCTTTGTAAGATCTGTACGGGGGGCTGCAATGTGAGAATACCCCTTGACAAACCTTCTGTAAAATCCACACAAACCCAAAAATCCCTTCAAGTGAGTAACGTTCTTTGAAGGTGGCCAATCAAGAATGGCTCTAATCTTCTCAGGATCAACTTTGACCCCCTTAGAACTAATAATGTGGCCAAGATAGAGCAACTCTATCATCTCGAACTCACATTTTTATTATTTGGCAAACAAACAATCTACCTCCAAAGTACTAAGCACTTCTTCCAAGTGCTTGAGGTGCTCCTCCCAAGACTTGCTGAAAATAAGAATATCATCAAAGAAGATGAGCACAAACTTCCTCAATTGTTTCCTGAAAGTCTTGTTCATACAATATTGGAATGTTGTTGGAGCATTTGTCAACCAAATGGCATGACAAGGAATTCAAAATGCCCATAGTGGCATCTAAAAGCATTCTTCTCAATATCCGCCTCTCTCATCCTGATTTGGTGATAGCCTGATCTAAGATCTATTTTTGAGAAGAATATAGCCCCATGGAGCTCATCAATAAGATCATTTATCCTAGGAATAGGATATCTATTCTTGATTGTCTTTTGATTCAATGCACGGTACTCAACACACATGTGCATCGTGTCATATTTATTTTTAATCAGCACCACTGTTGAAGCAAAGGGGCTCTTGCTTGGCTAAATGAACCCCATCTCCAAAAGCTCCTTGATGGCCTTTTCGATCTCATCTTTCTGCTTCTTTGGATAACGATATGGAGTGGTGATAACTGGATTTTCTCCCTCTTCTAGTTCAATCACATGCTCACACCCCCTTTTAGGAGGTCTTCTAGGAGGTTTATTGCCAAAGACTTTGCTCTTCTTAGAAAGCAAGGCTTCAATATTAAGATGATATTGCCTTTTCTCCTCTACTGGATCAGCTAGTAGGATTAAACATTCTGCTACCCATTCAACTTGATTGTTTCAGATCATCCTTTCCATTCTCTTCAAAGACACTATTCGAGGGCCTCGATTTAACATCCCTCTCAAAACAATATTCCTACCATTTGACTAAAATTTCAACTCCATAGTTTGCAAATTCAATGTGATCTCTCCAAGAGATCACAACGGTTGTATTCCCAACACGACATCGATATCAACAATACCAACAACATAAAAATCATCTTTCACCTCATAATTTCCCAACTGCATGAGAAGTTTAGGAATATTCCTTGTGCAAGACATGGTGAATCCATCAACTACCATCACCTTGAAGCCTTCAAATTATTCAGTCTTCAAACCTCTCTTTTCTACCAATCCTTTGTGAATGAAATTGTGAGTTGCTCCTATATCAATTAGAGTAACTATCCATTGTGAACCAATCATTCCATGAACCCAAAAGGATTCACTTTTTTGAAAACTAGAAAGTTGTGCTAAATCACTACCATCTCCAATCTCTTTTAGCTTCTCTTCTAGAACTTCTTCACCATCACTACTTGCTGATTCATACTGCTGATCAGAAAAATCAGATTATGATCCATCATCAGAATATCGCTCCATTCAATGTGCTTTGTCTTTTCCATGAAAAAGGTGACCCTTTGACCAAGGATCACGACAAGTGTTGCAAACTCCCTCTTTTCTAAGATGATCATGGAGCTCATCTATCATCTTTTGAGGATATTTATTGGGCTGACTTGAAGGAAGCTTCTTCTTATCCTTCTTGAATGGTTTGAACTGAAATTTTGGCTTAGGGGCAGCCAACTCCATGCTCCTACATTTTTTGATTGCTCCTAGATTTTTTGATTGCCTCATCTAAAGTTGGAGGGTCGAAATCTTTGACCCAACCCTTCAATGGCTCCATCAAACCTTTAGTGAACAATACCACCAAACTCCTTTTAGTAATTTTAGGCACCATTACTGATAATCTTTGAAAATCAGCAACATATAGTTCAAGAGTTCCATGTTGCTTCAATTGTGCTAATTCTCATAATTTCACCTTTGGATCCTTAGTATCAAATCTATCTATCAACTTATTGGTGAATTCCTCATAAGTGTGGATGAGGTTATGACCAAGAGTGACCAAACTGTGATACCACCATTCATGAGGAACTCCCTCCAAATGCAATGTAGCAAATTTGATTGTGTCTTCTTCAGGCATTGGTCTAAGAAAGAGATAGTTGTTCAACTTTTGCACCCATGACCTGGTAGTACATTTATCACCCCCATCAAAATAAGCTAAAGTCACCTTTCCCAAAGCTTGTTGATAGTCAATTTTGGGACCCGTAGGAGGACGATACTCATTTCTTCCACCATTTCTTATACTCCTTTGGTTCATGTATTGATCAAAGTTCCAAGCATCTCTCATATCAGGAGGTAGTGAAACATACTCCATATACGCTTGTCGAGCATCATATGCAAATGGAGTTGTGGCCTCCACTTGTGGTTGTTCTTCCCTTGGAGTGAAAGTAGGGAAAATAGGTCTAGAGGAAGATCCTCTAGTGGTTGCAATATGCTGACCCACAATCCTATCTCTTGCATTAACCTCTGGACTATTGTTGCTATTGTTTCCATTAACACCATTATTTTCTCCAGTATGATTATTTTGGGGCTACGGATTGCTTTGAGTTGATTTTTGATCCATTCTTGCTAGCAACGTTGACATCAAGTCTATCATTCCATCAAACTTCTTCTCCACTCTAGCTTCTCTTTCCTCCATGGACTGTCTTGCATTTTCTGACATGCTCTCAATTGCTTTACTATTTTCCATTAAAGCTTCTAACAATGTCTTTGCCTCTGGCACTAGAGGAAACTAACTCTAAGTTCTAGCCTGACCTCTAGTGAAATACCTAGTTTCTCTATCACTCATCTGACAATTGAATGTTGAATGTCATAGGATGGAAACATCTTCTGCTCTAATACGATTGAAATGTGTCAACCAATTTTTTTCCTTGATTTATCACAACACAAACCAACACTACACCAATGTATTAGCATTATCTTCAAAGGATAATCAATTAAATGCACTCAACACCAATAATGTGCACATAAGACCCGATGTGGGTGAGGTGCTAACATATGGTGGAGGAAACTGAATTATAATTGAAAGTAAATACAACTGAATGTAGAAAGAGGCGGTGAACCAACCATGAGATATTTTCACGCTACCACTTAATCAGTGGGGGAAAAAAATACAATTCAAAAATACTTCATCCGTTGCGGCAGGCATCCACTCAACAGTGGGGATTCTCCACTTAACAGTGGGTGATAGATGTAAATACAAAGTAATTTCCTCCACAATGGTGGTAAACCGTCTAGGGGTTATAGTGTTTGCATTAGAATTCACAAGTAAATGCAGTAATAACAATGGCTAGATTAGTACTACTAATTCACAACCTTACAATGAAATAAATCTGCAATTTACAAGTGTTACAATGATAGAATCAATGCAAATATATGAAGGATGAATCTTTCAACCTTTAAACCTCTCTAACACTGAAATTTAAGCAAAAATATGAAAGATTAGCAATATGATATAAATAAATAGCAGACTGAAATTGTTAACCAACAAACTGTAACACACCTGAAATGCTCAAAACTCTCCAAAGATACGTCTGAATTGTTGATGTTATAGCAGTGGGAGATATTTTTCTCTCAAATTTAAAAATAATGGATAAATAATACCAAGGCAAGTCAGACTTGCTATATATAATAATTTTATGAAGAGTCACCTTATTTCTTAAAAGAGGCCAACCCAAATGAAGAGTCACCTAGTTTTGTATAAATACAAGGTGATGATCATTCATTTGATCATCAAGTTCATTCATCATAATTCACATTCCTAGAAGAAGTTCATACTTGAGCAACAGGTCATCATCTTGTATCAGTAGATCATCATTTTATAGCAACAAACCGATTTCAAGGAGAAACATATTCATTTCTATCTTTGCATCTACGAGGTGCTATTATTCATTGTATCAAATTTGGCATTGTGTTGGGCCTGAGTTGTAAGAAAATTTCTACTCTTATTCCTTCAATATATAAGAGATATATTTGCTGGGTTTTTCTCCCTTGAGTAGGAGGGTTTTCCCAGGGTAGCTTGTTGTGTCCATTGTCTTATGTGTTGCATTTTTTGATTTCTTTCATTTCTGATACTAAATCTAACATGGTATCAGAGCGGGTCTAAGAAAAGATCTGATCAGATTTGTTTAAGCAGTCAAGTCAACTTTTCATCTAGGGCAGATCTTGAAGTATCGCAGATCTAAGGTTTAAATTATTTCCTACCTAAGGGAAAATATTTGAAGGTGAATTTGTGAAGGTGAAGAATAAGGATCTCTCTCACATTCAATGTTTCAGGTGTGTCAAGTATGGTCACTTTGCTCAAGATTGCAAATTAAGGTCTACACAACATGTTTCTACTGCGGAAATTGACATAGGGACATCTTAGAAGGAGCCTAGCTCTAAAGTTGATTCAAAAGATTTCTTATTCTAAAGTCGATCAATTTCTTTGAAGAGGAGGAAATGACATTCAAAGGGAGTCAAATTTAGAGAATTCAAGGCACGAGTTGAGAGCTTGTCTAGGAAAAGGATTAAGGTTTTGAGATAGTTCAATGGAGGAGAGTTCAGTTCCAGAGGATTTCTTTGAATCTCTAAGGCAAGGATCAAGAGGGAGTTATCTGAATCACTAAGAAGAAGTGAAGGTTGTAGTGTTGCAAGGCCAAGTGCAAAATCCTTGGAAGACCTCTTCAGCAGTTGAGAACACAATTGCACAAGATAGTTAATCTAGATTTGACATTGGTAGCTCCACAAACCTATTTAGAATAGGGTGATCTGGGATGAGGTTGAGGAGGATAGTCCTAGACTCGAGCAAGTGAATAGTGCCGAAAGTGTGCATTGGAAACCACTCCTCTAAGGCAAGCATTGCAAACAATCTTGGATGAGGAGGTCAGGAGGTTGATGCAAGTACTTGGAGCTCCAAAGGGAGTCACATCATCATGAAGATTTGTTGTAATGTATATTTCTCTGAGACGGAGAAATATGAAGTGAAAGCCCTTGTAGTGTATATTTCTTTGAGACGGAAAAATATGAGGTGAAAGCCCTTGTAGTCTATATTTCTCTGAGACGAAGAAATATGAGGTGAAATCCCTTGTAGTGTTTATTTCTCTGAGATAGAGAAATAAGAGGTGAAAGCCCTTGTAGTGTATATTTCTCTGAGACGGAGAAATATGAGGTGAAAGCCCTTGTAGTGTATATTTCTCTGAGATGGAAAAATATGAGGTGAAATCCCTTGTAGTGTATATTTCTCTGAGATGAAGAAATATGAGGTGTGAGCCCTTGTTCATCTCTATGACTGAGATGAGACATCATGTTGAGAGACTCCATGACGACATCATGTTGAGAGACTTTGTGATGGACCCTTGTACTTGTGTTTCTTTCCACACACACTAACTCATTTGATTGCAAAATACGATGAAACCTTCTAACGAAAGCTATATAATCAGATGTATCGTCGAGCACTCGTGCGAATTTTTATTTTTTTTTAATTTTATCCCCGACGTTCATCAGAATTTCGACGAACCGTTTTTTTCGTCTACGTTTCAACGAAGATCTTTTGTCGAAATTTCGACGGAACTAAAAATTTAAATTGTGGTAGACATAAATAAAAATGAGCTCAACTATTTATTGCGACAGTGTTTTGCTCGACGATTTTCTTGGGGAAAATCAGAAGAAACTCAAGAAGATATCGCCAGGTTGAGGGTAGTCATTGTTTTTTTCCAGAATTCATTTGTGAAGTCAGATTTGTACTTCCAGGTTTGAAAATCATATTTTAAAGCAACATCACATCATATTTCATTTTTAGTCTTGTGCATTTTTAGAATTTCATTTCCAGATTTTAGACCTGACTTCACAAATTCTTTATAAGGGAATTGTTTATAACTGATGGAAAATTCTTGATGGATTTGGACAAAGATTATATTTGCAAGGTTTCAATTTTAACCCTAATGATCAATTTGCAATAGATTTGGGAGCCATAGCTAGATAATATCAAAGGTGTTGGTTGTTTTTTACTGTAACCAAGTTTATCTTCTAGACACATAGCATATAAAATCTCAAATAATACTGCCTTACAATACCATCAATCTATATTCTAACCCAATACTACTTATCAAATCCTTATATGAACATAGTCACCTATAACCTCACTCAAGCATTTTAATTAATTCCTTGAATTAAAGCCAAAATGAGAATTACACACACCATAACAGTGAGATGAACAGAATAACCCTTGATCATTTTATTCAAGATAATAATATATTCATACAATGGAGATACATGACCTTGAAATGAGTAATTTTCATTCAGATGCTAGTACTGTCTTGAAAATTAAGTACCCATGAAACTAAAACCTACAACAGAATGACACCAAACCTAAGAATAGTATCTTCACTATAATATAGGCTCTTTACAAATTCACTCTGCAACTTCACTTAGACTCGACCTAAAGATATCTAACTTGCTAACCCATATTTTTGGTCCTAAAATCCTTCTTATAGGGAAAATGAAGGAGCAACAAGCATCGGACCAGAAATACACCTGTCACTGGTCACTTGGACCGCCTTATGACATTTCAAAAATTGGTTACAACAGCTGAGTCTCTAGAGAATCTTCTTGTTCATCCCGTCCACTGGAGAATAACTATTGCATTTGCCAAACTTCAAAAACTTGCACCAAAACTGCCACCAAGACATAGCCAAAATTTGTTATAACCATAACCACTGAGTTGTTAACTGTCGGTTGTAGACTCTGTCCTATTCTTGTTCAGTTAAGTACTTTTCTACCCATCCTTGATATTCCTCATCCGTTGGCCAATTAAAATTTACCACCTCATTTACCTTGGCACTGTAAGGTGTATACTTTACTACTACTTGATTCGCCTCCCTTTCAAAACATTCCAAAAATGTGCTAGTGTTAAGGATTTTATCCATACTACTCATCAGCATGTCATAATTTGAGTCATCACAAATCAATTTGATTTGTGCATTGATGATTTCATCTACCCTGTCCTGCCATTATTGCAGTGATTTAACATTTCCTTGGGCATCTATAATATCTAGTAAAGATGTGTCATTCCAGTCATCAAAACTCTTTACCAACTCTTTAATCCTCCTGCTGAAATCATCAGGTAAGGCCTGGAAACCTTGCAGTGACTTCACAAAGTCTTGAGTAGGCCTTAATTGTTGAGGCCTATTAGTTGCATTTTGAGAATTTCATTTCCAAATTTTGTTGTGCAAGTTCAATATTCTGATTTTAAGAGTCTAACAGTTGGAAATCATAGTAAAATCAGAATTTAATAATTTTTGGAATTAGCATTTGAAAGTGTTTTTTGGGGTCATTAACTTCAGACTATCTTCTCTTTTGCAGGGGTGGTTGCATGCCAAATTTTTTGGTGTAAAATATCATAATTATTATATTTTGTTACCTGTGTATGATTAAAAATTATTGGAGTGTGAGTTTGATATTTTTTGAAGATCTAAATATTCAAGCTTGGTAAAGAAAAATCATGTCAGATAATATTAGTCCAGAACAAAATGAAGAGTCACTTCATATATTGTGGGCTAGATTGAAAAGAAAGGGTGATGGGAAATGTTATTGTCCTTGCAATAATTGCAAGGGCTTAAAGACGAGAAGACTTTTAATCACAACAGCTGAGAAATATTGTAGGCAGCATGGTCACGTTGAAGGGGGGCATGGTTATCATCCATTGGTAAGTTGTTTATTATATGTGTTTATATTGATTGAATTTGTAAATGTTTATATTGTTTTAACATTTGATATATATATAAAAAATCACTTGATCATGATCATGGTTTATTTGTGTCTGTCATTATTATAAAGGTAGGGCACCCTCGGGCACACGATATGGATTATCACAGCTCTGAGAATGTGGTTTTGCAAGCGGAGGAACATGGAGCTGTGAATATCGAAGATGAAGTTAATGATCCTAGGAAAGAAGATGATCATGCGTCAGAAAACACAATTGAAGATGATGGTACAAATACATTGATCCATGACACATGTAGTGGCACATCTGATCATGTTGATCGAGATGACTTGGATGATGTTCATGATTTACCTGTACTTGAGAAGGCATACGAGCCCCTTTATGAAGGCTCCCAAACAACTCTTATCTTTGTTGTATTGTTGTTGGTGAACTTGAAGGTTATGAATGGTTTATCCAGCATAGCAATCTCACGGATGTTAAGGTATGTCATATATGTCATATTTTTTCATCTATTTTAATTGTTGTTAGTTCATCACTAGTAAATAAAGGATGAAGTATGTACCATTAATATTCTTTATATTAAGAAATTATTTTTTGTTGTAGATTGATTGGTGAATTTTTGTTACCACCATCAAATATTTTACCTCGCTCATACCAAGATTTATCTGGCATTATGAAAGATATTGGAATGCAGTATCAAACAATAGATGCATGTCCCAATGATCATATTATATATCATAAACAACATGAATTTGCAACAAAATCCCTGGAATGTCATATCAGTAGATATCGAACAGATCAACTAACAAAAAAGGTGCCTCGCAAGGTTCTTCTTTATATTCCCATTATTCCATGTATGCAACAATTATTTAGGTGTGAAATCTTAGTGCAATTTATGGATTACCATGCATGAAATAGAAGTGGAGATGAGATTATTTGAATGCCTGTGGATGGTTCTGTATTTAGGGACATGGAGAAAAAATGGCCACACTTTAAAAAAGAACCTCCTAATCTCAGGCTTTCATTGGCAGTGGACGGTGTCAATCCATTTGGAGAGCTGAGATTTATTTACTTGGTGTGGCCTATTTTTGTTATCAACAATAACATTCCTCCATGGATGTCAATAAAGAGGGAGCACATAATGTTGGCAATGATTGTTCTAGGTATTTGTTTATATCAATTTTTATTTAATGTAGTGGCATCTCATTTGTCTTATCTGTTGCATAATGAAGTTTATATGTTTTTTCATTTAATAGTCATGTACATGAATTTATATATATTGCAGTAAAATGGTTATAATTTAATTATGTAATGTTTATGTTCATTCAACTAGGTAAGTACCAAGTTAAAGATATGAATGTATATATTGAGCGTCTTATCGACGAGTTACTAAAGTTATGGAATGGCGTGACTATGTATGACGTATCTAGACCAATAGGACAAAGACAATTTGAATTCCATGGAATGCTTGTATGGACAATTCATGATGCCCTAGGGCTAACAATTTTTCTTGTATGTTATAACGTTTGACTGCATGACTTTAACGATATTTAATTTTATAAAGTAGATATCATGCGTGTTTTTTAAATAATCTATTCATTATATATAATTATAAAAATTGACATATTTAATCCAATATATATGATTTGCAAGTCTTCAAACAAAGGGAAAATTTGCATGTCCAATTTGTGGTCCAAAGATGAAATCTCATCGTTCAACAAGTTTAGGAAAGCAGGTGTTTGATGAGTATAGGCACTTCCTCCACAAAAATCATAAGTATCAAACTACTGAAAAACATATTTTCAATGGGAAAGACGAAACTACATCAAAACCATGAAGAATGACACCTCGCCTATGGAAGTTGGAATATAATAGAATTAATCGTCAAGATTATACATCGGATCAAATTGTTTATCTATCATATATGATATGTTTTGAATTTATATTTTTATATTGTGTTGTGTTTACTCATGCTATAATTGACAATGATTTTCGTTGTTAATTTGTTTAACTTATATGCTTTGTAGTGTTCTTTAATCAGCTTGATAACTAGGAATATAAATTCCTCAACTTAGGGATTGGACATCACAACAAGCAACTATAATTTGTTAAAGAACCTCATTTACTTATCAACCCGAGGACGTAGAATTGAAATGGGACAGCAAAATATATGCACTAACCACCCTTCCAGACATGCATGATCTCTAAAATGCTAGAACTCTAAATTCTGGAATTACTTTACTGAATAATTTGCTGGAACAAAAACTGAAAGGTAAAACTACTCTGTTTCTAGTGGCTACAGGAACAGTCAATAGTGATGTATTTATGTTGTTGTAGGAACAGACACATTTAACTTTTGCAAAAGAAACTATAGCTATCCTAACCTACAAAATGAAAGTACAAGCAGTTTCCTAAGTGGGCCCCCTTAGGTCATGCCAAAGTAATCAATAGATTAGGTGAAAAGCTCCATAAACTTTATTGATTTAAAGTGAACAAGTACATAGCACAATCCTTCTTAACTGTATTTCTGATATTGAAAAAAATGTATTACAAATGACAAGATCTTCTAGCTCATTCTTTGAAGAAGTATGGGCTATTTATTGAAAACTAATCCTAACTACTAACTAACCTTCCCTTATAAATTGGGAGGTATTTATTACATCCAACTAACTTGATTAAAGAGGCGAATGATAATGCAAGGACCAAGTCAAATTGGTTTGAAAGACTTAAAGCGCCATCATCCTAGATTTGAGCAACAGTAAGACGCCTGGCCTAGATTCCTAGAACATTCTTCTTGCTTGGCAGATAAGTTTGAAATTGTCTCCCCATCTTTAGCTATTGAACCAGTCTTTGTAGATTTGGCCTTCTACTCTTCAAGTGAATTTTAAATTCCTTCCTCTAATCGCGACACCTACAAAATAACTCGCCACCTTTCTTGGAGAAGAAGGTTAGCTCAACACGTTCATCTTTAAGACAGTCCATTACTTCATTCATTCATTCATTAAGTATTAAACTAAGGCAAACATCATTTCAGATATGGCTGCAGGAAGTTTGGTAGTGGAGGTTGCAGGAAGGTTTTATGATCACAAAAAGCCATAAAGTATTTATCAAACTAATAAAACATTAAAGATAATAATCATGGGACTTTTCATCATAATATATTCATCATATTAAGTCATAAAAAGGTCTATGTTCTATCCCATAATCAAACTGAATGTTTGTTTTTAGCATAATAAAAATGGAAAAGTATTTATAAAAATATGATCAAAATGTGCCAAAGTATTGGCTCATCACTCCCCTCAACCAGCTACTTGTTGGACCCTTTAGCAAGTCTAGAATTCTTCCTTTTGGCAAACGCTCTCAGATCTGCATTCAGCTACTGTCCACATTCACCAGTCTGGAAACTCCAGAAGTGAGCCCTCATTGCCTCCAGTCTTTTCCATCGGTTATCCTCTGAACTCTTGTTGTAAGTACTGTTGTTTCCTTGTATAGCCAATAATGGCCATAGGAGAATAGGCGGTTGCATAACCAAGGGCAACCAATCCTCCTTCCTTGTTCTGGAATTTCTCATGTACCTCTCTACTCTTCGGGTTGTTGCATACAAAGTATTGGGGGAATGTGGCTCTGCTTTCTTTAATTGAAATGAAAGGTGCTCCCATATGTTCTGAATATATAGAGTTGCAACATTAAAATCACTGTTTATGATATGAGAATATTGAGAAAATACCTCTTGCCTTATAGGCTCAATAAATGGTCTGGCTCTCTCATCTCGCCATAATTTTTTCCAGTCAAAATAAATACCCATGCCATTTCGAGATTCATTTCTCACATACAATGGCATATCCCTTTCATCATGCATATGACTGTTAAATTGTTCCCCTCTACTGATTTCATTGGTGATCCAAGAAATCAAGGCACTGATATGAATATCACCTACATAACACAAAGGATTTCATTCTTTATCCTGGGATATAGCCAAATTGTGCAGGTAAAACTCACACAGGAGGTTCCTAATCTGCAGAGGTGAATCCTTGTATGCTTCAAAAAATTCCTCAGGGGTTTCCAAAGAAGGGTTCTTCCCTTTCCAGACTCTAATCAGCTCGAAGTTCAAATATAGTTCTTTGAGGTACATGGCGTAAACTGGTGAAGGCGCTCGACACTATAGTAGTTGTGGAACAAGTTCTACTACCTGATTGAGAGTATCAGTTAGATTGACGATTTCCAGATTCTTATTCTGGATTACTTTTTGCAGTCTCTCAACTTCAAGTGCATAAGCAGTCTATTGTTGCTGAAGTTCCTGAAAGCATGCCATTCCTGTGGCAAAGTTTGTAACATGGAATGGCGGTCTATGTTTATAGCATATTGCAGGTGTTTCCTGCACTTCTTCAAGTTCATCCATCTTCCCCTATTCTTCTTCCATTACCTCAATCATGCCAATGTTTTCATGTTCTGCATCTGCTAGAAACACAACTGGCTCTTCTTCTTTCTTATCACATTCCATACCTTCCTGTAGCTGTTCTGCAATGGCAGCTAACTCACTCAAACCAGCCCCTTCAGGTGTACTCATAATTTTTTCAATAACAGGTTCTTATTTCCCTAGCTCAGGACTGGAAGGATTTGAAGGTGGTGCGGTAGGAGTAGTATTAGGCGATTGGCGAGCTGCCTAGTTTTGGAGCCTAGAGCTCCTTTTTATGGAGGTAGGAACTGACTTATGCTTTTTGGAAGATTTTGCTGTAGGAACAGAGAAGTTCTCCTTCTGCTTCCTTTTCATAGGTTCAGGGGTTACTACAACAAGTGACTTTCCTTTCCTATTTTTGGAAGAAGACTCAGGGTTTTTAATAGGGCCTTGGGCTAGCTGTGTGGAAGTTCTTTCAAAAATAGGAACATCATCCTGTGAATCAGATAATGTCTCAGGGGAGGACATAGCAACAAAGGTCTAACCTTTTGACCAGAAAGTTCGTCACTTAAAGGTAAGGGGTTCACCCCTAGGTCCTACATTTTGAATTTCAGGGTTGAATTAGATAGTGAACTCCTCCCATGTCATCCCTGGTGTATCTTGAACAGACTTCTCAACAAGCAATTTTATGAGGCAATGGTGGGATACAGAATTAACCCTACCTTTCCTATATTCAACAACACTATTGGATAACAAGTTATAAAGGAAGTCGGGTACATTCATCAATAAGCCATGACGTAAATGAGACAAAAGCTTAAAATGATGAGAATGTAAGACTGAGAATCTACCTTCATAGATTATGTATTTCATTATATACCCTGCTCGTGGCACCCATTCCTGAGGTAGACATCCTTTGTGCACCTTTCTTGTCTACCCGTAGAGGAGGATCATCTGACCGAGTGAATTTAGCCCTGGCGCTCCTTGCATCTCTTCCCCTGGGATAGGGTTCTCCAACTTGGGATAACCCTATTATTTCAGCAATCCTGTTAATTCATGCATTGATTGTTATGCCCCTAAGTGATGCTTCACCATTTTGAAATGTCCTCATGAATTCCTTCGCAATATCCGTGCTGAAAGTCCCGAGCTTCACAAAGTAATTTAGCCACCCATATTGTCTGAACAATGGTACATGCAGCACATCCTGCAATAGGATGTTGTGGTCTATAGGCTCATGCTAAATCGGCTGACCTCCCATTTCTTTGGTTTACTGTAATCAAATGTGTTGAAGTATTGCTCTCTTGGCCTTTACAACAAAATTTCCTACAATCCAATTAATGAATCCTCTGCAATTCTTCAGCACTCTGGCCCTCCCCTCAACCAAGACTTTTGAACCTCTCTTCAAAAGTTATAGAAAAATAGGGAAAATAATGTGATCGTGCAATTTTGTGGAAGGAGAGAGTAATCATGAATTGGCATAATACACTTAGGGTCATTATTGGAGGAAGTAAAGGTTGTATGATTATTAATTATAGGTTCTAATATTGGGGGTTCTTGACAACTGACAGAGCAAGGCTTATGGCGATGGTAATAAGGACGTGGCAGAACTTTGAGTTATGGAGAAACGTGCTTATTCATGTGGATTTAGCTGAAGGAAAAGACAATCATATAAGAAAGTTGTTTGCGCTAATTAATACTAAATTAAATGTAATAAATAAAGAAACTAAAGTGATCTTAAAGTGAAGTGGAGTGTACCTGGAGAGAATCACCGCAATTATCTGATGTGGCATTCAGCTTCATTACAATTCGTGACATGGAGAAACGTGGATGATATGGAATGGCAAGCGGATGATTATGGAAGAGAGAGAATGAGTACGGATTATGGATGAAATGAATGAATGGAATGGGGATCTTAATAGATAACCCCTTTATTATGGTTTAGTATGCACTTTATGCATGGCCTGGAAATTTGAGCCTAGGCTCAATTCCTGTGGCTGCAGGATCACTGCTGTCCTGGTCAATTTCGAACTATTTCAGAAATGTTTCCTTGTCAATGGGTTTAGAATAGAGCTTTAGGCGATGCCCATTGACTAATAGCTTGAACCAGACCTCATCAATGGTCCTCAATTGAATGGCTCCATTTTTTAATACTTCCTCTATCTCATATGGACCCAACCATCTAGTTTGCAGCTTTCCTGGACTGTCTTTATACCGTGAATCATAAAGCAAATCCCAATCTCCTGCTTTGAATTTCTTTTCCTTAATGTATTTATCATGCCACCTTATTCTCTGGTTTTGTATCATCTCAGTGTGCTGCAGGGCATTCTTCCGGAGCTCATCCAAAGCATTGACCTGCATGACTCTATCCTTTTGTGCCTCTGTCAAATCCATGTCCATCTCTAATGTTGTTCTTAATGTCTTGTGTTCGAATTCTATTGGCATCATAGCTGTTTTACCATACACCATTTCAAAGGGTGTATATCCTGTAGCAGTCTTCTAAGTAGTTCGATAGGCCCACAGAGCTTCTGGTAACCTTGCGGCCCAATCCTTCTTATGCAAAGCTACAGTTTTAGTCAAAATGGCCTCTATGTCCCTATTGGTGACCTCAACCTGGCCATTAGCCTGACGATGATAAGGGGTTGATTTTCTGTGCCTTATATTATATTCATTGACTAAGGTTGTAATTAAGGTAGAGGTAAACTGTGTTCCCTGATCTGTTACTATCTCCCTAGGGACACCAAATTTGGTGAAAATTTCCTCATAAAGGAATTCTGCTACTTTATTATCCCTAGCATGTTTCATAGGTTTAGCTTCTACCCATTTTGTCACATAATCAGTGCATACAAGGATATAGGACTTACCATTGGAAGATGGATCAATTGGTCCTACAAAATCTAGTCCCCATTTGTCGAAGGGTGTAACAACAATTTGTGGAAATAGAGGCATCTCATCAGATCTAGTTGGTCTTCCCATCCTTCGACATTTATCACACCTCCTAGTATATTTGGCTGCATCTCTATGCAGAGTTGGCCAATAGTAGCCGGTGTTTAAAATTTTCATTGCTGTTCTTTTGGCAGCAAAATGTCCACCACACGGCTCATCATGACTCGCATGTAATATATCATAAGTGTCTTCCTCCTGCACACATCTCCTCATAACTTCATCCGGCCCTGTATAAAACATGCAATTTGAAATCCATGAAAAGTTAAAACTTTTCTCTACCAATAATCTCCTTTCCTTAGGGGAGAATTGTGGAGGAGTCCTTCCTGTAGCCAGATAATTTGTTATATCAGCATACCATGGGTGAATAACCTTGATTGCAAACAGGTGCTCATCAGGAAAGGAATCTTCAACAACTATAAAGTCATCTTGCCTTTAAATTCTAGAAAGGAAATTAGCAACCACATTGGCTTTACCTGGCTTGTCCACAATTGTAATGTCAAATTCCTGCATCAGCAACAACCACCTTGCCAGTCTTCCAGCTATCGAGCTTTTGTTCATAAAATATATGATTGTTGCATGATCAGTGTGGATAAATTCTGATAACCTGTGATGTAATGCCTAAATTTATTGAGGGCATAGATGATTGCCAACATTTCTTTTTCTGTAACAGTGTAGTTTAATTCAGCCCCCTGCAGATTTTTGCTTATGTAATACAGTGCATGCTCAGTTGAACCACCTTTTTGACCTAAGACAACACCGACAACATAATCAGATGCATCAGTATGAATATGGAATGGAAGTGACCAATCAGGTCCTTTTAAAATGGGTGCTTGTGAAAGGGCGACTTTTAAATCAAGGAATGCCTTTCGCATTCTTCTGTCCATGCAAAATCTGCATCTTTCTTCAGCAAACTGTAGAGAGGGGTAGTTGTTTGACTAAAATCCCTGATGAATCTTCTGTAGTATCCAGCATGGCCTAGAAAGCTTCTCAGTTCCTTTTGTTTGGTAGGAAAGGGTAAATTAGAGATGACCTCGATCTTAGAAGGATCAACCTGTATTCCTGCAGCAGAAATATAGTGACCAAGCACTATTCCCTCCTGCATCATCATGAAACACTTCTGACTATTTAGTGACAGGTTATGATTTTCACACCTCTGCAACACCTTCTTCAAGTTTGTTTGAGCCTCTTCAAATGTTGCACCATAAACAATAAAGTCATCCATGTATATTTCCATGCAATCATATGAGATATCTGAGAAGATACTGATGACTGCTCTCTGGAAAGTTGCAGGTAAGTTGCAGAGACCGAAAGGCAAAACATAATAGGAAAATGTCCCCCAAGGGCATGTAAAAGTAGTCTTTTATTGATCCTTAGGTACAATCTTGATTTGATTGTACCCACTGAAGCCATCCAAGAATGAGAAATACTTTTTCCCAGATAAACTATCTAAAACTTGATCAATAAAGGGAAGAGGAAAGTAATCTTTCTTTGTTGCCAAGTTGAGCTCTCTGTAGTCTACACATACCCTCCATTTTCCTCCTTTCTTAGGAACAATAACCAATGGGGAAACCCACTGACTATCTGAAATTGGGTAGATAAAGCCAGCTATTAACATTTTCTGCAATTCCTCTTTAACAATTTCTCTCAAGGCTGGATTGATTCTTCTCTGAGGCTTCCTGACAGGTCTGAACTCACTATTAATGTATATGCGATGTGTACAAAGTTTGGGGTCTAAACCCTTCATGTCACCATATTCCCAAGAAAAAGCTAACTTATGACTAGTAAGTATTTTAAGCATAGATTCTTGTTGCTCACTGGTGAGATTTTTATTGATGCTCAAGGTTTTTCCTACTGCTACCTCAACTTGGGAGGTTAAATAAACCATAGATACTTCAAGAAGAAATGACATTTCTACCTCGTGGGGTAGCAAAGTGTGTAAGCAGTCAGTTGCTACAGGATAATGAGCTGATGTAAGTGGAGGAAGAATAGTCTGCAAAGAGCATGGGTTTTTGTTACATTGAGGGTATTCGGTACCATAGTTATTCAACAGGCTATTGGACATTATATCTTCCTCAGCTTGTTGTTCAATGAAAGGTTCTCTGGTAATCATCATTAATTTGGCCACGGAGTTTACTTCCTCTTCTTCGCCTAAATCAGGCCAAACAGCCTATCCAGCCTCAAGTTGAGGTTGGGCTGGAGAATATAGGGTAAGCTTCTTTGTGGTATACCCATCAGATATTGTCATGTTACCAATCCTACAACCTATATAAGCATCAGCAGTAGCTAACCATGGTCTTCCTAAAATCACAAGATAACCTCCTAATGATGCTTTTGGAGATAAAACCATGAAATCAGCAGGATATTCCCATGAATCTAGGGTGACAACTAAGTCCTCCACTATTCCATCAGGTTTGACAGTTGAACTATCAGCAAGTTGCAAGACTGTAGGTGTAGGTCTTAGGTTTGAAATACTTAGTTTCAATACAAGGTCTTTTGTCATGATATTGATAGCAGCTCTAAGATCAACCAAAGCATTCTTAATTTGAACCCCATTAATATTAATTTCAACAACAGGGCTGTCAGGGTCTGAATATTTTGGGATGGTAAGCTTCCCTAGCATCAAATCAGAGAGTTGACCTAAGACATGAATAGTCTGAGGGTCTTTTTTCTTCCTACCGGGCTTCTTTAGACATGCTTCTTTAATGGACTTGTTGTAAATAGGTACCTCCTTAATTGCTTGAAACAAAATAATTTTGAGACATATGTGTTTTAGTTGGTCAAGAATATCAAAGGTAGGTCCCTCCTGTTTGTTCACAATTTCACCTTCCAACCTTTGTGGGAAAGGAGGTGGTGATGTATTAGGTACCTTAGGTAATGATGGAGTTTGAATTGGCTCATTGGATTGGGCTAGGCCATTGGCATTTTCTTCCTGCTTAATCTCCTCATATGGTAATTCTGAGATTAGGGGAGGAGATGGTGTAGGCAACACAGTTCCTGAACGTAAATTGATATTGTTCAGGTTGAGAGCATAGGCAGGCTGATTATTAGGATCAGCAAAATAAACTTGTTGTTGTTGCTGGCTATTTGGATTAGGTGCTGCTTGAGCAGGTAACTGGGTTAGCTTTGGATTCGGACCTTGATTAGCGGAAGGAGGTGGCATAATGGACTGCTGTTGGGGTTGTTGCAGGAAACCAGTGGGTGGATTTGACCATTGCTGGCCTCCTCTCCATTGGTTAGACTGCTACCAATTTCCTTGCAGAGGCTGCCACTGATTTTGCTGTGGTGGTTGCCAATTCCCTTGTAGGGATTGCCGACGGCTTTGTTGGGTATTTGGCCAAGGGTTATTCCACTAAGGTTGGGAGTATGTCCCATAGTTTGGAGGGTATTGGTTTTTCCACTGACTATTATAGGAACCAAAATTTTGCAAGGGGTCCTAAGGCATACCTTGTCTTGGGGCCCATGGCATGCGCTAAGCAATAAAGAACACTTCCTCCTCTCCTTCAATGGTTTTGAACTCAGTAGGGAGATGTTGCACCTCCAAATTGGCAACTGCTTTGCATCTACAGTCCCTCTTCCTCAGTCTGTAATGAGGACAATATTCAGCCAACATCGCATCAACTTCTTCTTTCTTCCTCCTAGCCTGCATGGTGTCTATCTGAGTAGCAACATCATTTATGATGTCTTTCTTGAAGTCGGACAGAAGATTAGATAGTTCTCCTTTTGATACAACTGTACCGCTTCCTTTGGCAACAGAGGGTCAGAATCCCCTGCCTTTCTTCACATTTGCCCGAGAGTAATTAAAACATATTGTCTTAATGTCATCCCAATTGCTTTGGGTAATATCTCCTCCAGCCATGAGGTCTAGTGCTTCCATGCAAGTATCATTGACTCCCCTTAGAAAGAGAAGTTTTTTAGACTCCTCATTTAGCTCGTGCTGAGTATTTTTCTGCACACTGAACAAAAACCTGGATACATAATCCTCCAAGGTTTCATCCTCCTTTTGTGTCATCTTGAAAAGGTCATCTCCTCTCATATCACTACCCCTACAATATTCTTTATACTTTCCTAAGAACAATTCCTTTAGTTCATTCCAAGTGGCTGCTGCATTACCCCCCTAATCCCATGAACCATCTTAAGGCTAACTCCTTTAAAGTAGAAGGAAACAATTTCATCTTATGGGCTTCAGTAGTATAATCATAACTCCTACATAGGATGTCAAACTCGAACAAGAAGGTATGAGGGTCCTCTGTAATCAGGCCATAGAACTTTGGAAGCAATGAAGCAGGAATGTTTTTGAGATTGTTATTGTCATGCAACTCAGGGAGTGGAAATGGAAAAGTAGGCACTGCCATCCTTGATGGTGGTCTTGGGTTAGCTCCTGGCTGGTAGACAACAAGGGCCAGTGGATTGTTATGGGGATGCTGGTTATTGAAGGTATGCAGATTATTCATCTGTGTTATGAGTAAATCAAGATTGTCAGGTGCATCAAACAGGTTCAAACTAGCCTCTGAGGAAGAAGGAGATGAAGTGACAAGGTCTTGGCTGGCATCCAAATATGGTCCTTCTGGGACAACTTCGGGGTCAATCTCTGGGTTGTTTTCTTGGATATCAAAGCTTCTAGGAAGGAATCTTCCAAATTGGTCTCTTCTTCTAAGCATACAGTAAGAAGTAAATCTAACTATGGAAAAATGCTGGAATAGTGAATTGCGATATAAATTCTAGGAATAAAACTTAAAGCTACCTGCCAGCATGCTTGCAACAGGTTTTTAGTTTGACACCATCCCTGGCAACGGCACCAAAAATGTAGTGTTCTTTAATCAACTTGATAACTAGGAATATAAATTCCTCAACTTAGGGATTGGACATCACAACAAGCAGCTATAATCTATTAAAGAACCTCATTTACTTATCAACCCGAGGACGTAGACTTGAAATGGGACAGAAAAATATATGCACTAACCACCCTTCCAGACATGCATGATCTCTAAAATGCTAGAACTCTAAATTCTGGAATTACTTTACTTAATAACTTGCTGGAACAAAAATTGAAAGGTAAAACTACTCTGTTTCTAGTGGCTACAGGAACAGTCAACAGTGATGTATTTCTGTTGCTGCAGGAACAGACACATTTAACTTTTGCAAAAGAAAGTATAGCTATCCTAACCTACAAAATGAAAGTACAGGCAGTTTCCTAAGTGGCCCCCCTTAGGTCATGCCAAAGTAATCAACAGATTAGGTGAAAAGCTCCATAAACTTTATTGATTTAAAGTGAACAAGTACATAGCACAATCTTTCTTAACTGTATTTCTAATACTGAAAAAAACGTATTACAAATGAGAAGATCTTCTAGCTCATTCTTTGAAGAAGTATGGGCTATTTATTGAAAACTAATCCTAACTACTAACTAACCTTCCCTTATAAATCAGGAGGTATTTATTACATCCAACTAACTTGAGTAAAGAGGCGAATGATAATGCAAGGACCAAGTCAAATTGGTTTGAAAGACTTAAAGCGCCATCATCCTGGATTTGAGCAACAACAAGACGCCTGGCCTAGATTCCTAGAACATTCTTCTTGCTTGGCAGATAAGTTTGAAATTGTCTCCCCATCTTTAGTTGTTGAACCAGTCTTTGTAGATTTGGCCTTCTACTCTTCAAGTGGATTTTAAATTCCTTCCTCTAATCGCGACACCTGCAAAATAACTCGCCACCTTTCCTGGAGAAGAAGGTTAGCTCAACACATTCATCTTTAAGACAATTTGTTACTTTATTCATTCATTCATTAAGTATTAAACTAAGGCAAACATCATTTTAGATATGGTTGCAGGAAGTTTGGTAGTGGAGGCTGCAAGAAGGTTTTATGATCACAAAAAGCCATAAAGTATTTATCAGACTAATAAAACATTAAAGATAATAATCATGGGACTTTTCATCATAATATATTCATCATATTAAGTCATAAAAAGGTCTATGTTCTATCCCATAATCAGACTGAATGTTTGTTTTTAGCATAATAAAAATGGAAAAGTATTTATAAAAATATGATCAAAATGTGCCAAAGTATTGGCTCATCATGCTTCATGAAGGTCATCAAGGCATTAATGGCCAGCTTCCACAGGGACTGAAAAGTTATCCCAGACAATTAAGTAGGTTTCCCTACTATGATCAACTACAAATTGTACATTTGTTTGATACAATGCATATCGGAAAGAATATGACAGAAACGTTATGGAAAATATTGGATGGAAGGCATGACAAAGAAAAAATTGTCAAAATTTGTAGTAACATTCAAGAAGCCAGTCATGCAATGAAAAATGTCATTCAATTAAATAGCGATGGAGACCAAATTAATATAAGTTCCCTTCCTTGGTTATTAACGGAGCAGCAAAGCAATGCTATAAAACAAGTCATATGAAAAATTCAATTTCCCACAGGATTTGCTGTGATTATAAACAATATCATAACAAAGAAAGGTGAATTTGGGTCAGGGATGAAAACGCGTGATTAGCATACCTTCATTAAGGTAATTATTCTGGTATATTATATATATATTTGTATACTGCATGTACTTTTCAGTGTATTATGTTTACTACTTTTGGAAAAATATTAATGAAAAGATCATTTTATAATTGTTACAGTACATTCTACCTCTATCTCTCCCAGACAACTTCAACAACAATGTCAAGCAAGTTATATATGATCTTGGAAAATACATGAGGTAAGTAGCAATATTTGTTCAATTTTTTGTATATTTTTGTTAAATCTCGTTAATATATTTGTGCCTTCAATCACTTATAGATGGTTGTCATCTAAAGCAATCCATAAAGAAGATATAAATTATTGGAAGAGAAAAATTCCTCATCTAATGTGTGAAATGCAAAAGTGTCTACCTTTGACATTTTTCAATGCACAAGAACACTACCTCATACACCAAGTTGAGGAGATTGAATTGTGTGGACCTGCACACACAAGGTCAATGTGGATGGTTGAGAGGCACTCAAAAAATTTGAAGGCTTTGGTTAGACAAAGAGCACATCCCGAGGGTTCTATGGTGGAGGGATACATGGTATACCAGACCATGGTGTACATTACTGAATATCTTCCTAAGTTTGTAGCAAAGATCCATGTAGATCACATTTGGGATCCCAACTCCATTAAAAAATTCGAAGGGGAGTACCTGATGGGGAAAGGTAGATTGAGGAAAGTGGCAGGTAATTATAAGATGGTCATGGAGATTAATTAGAATACATTTTACATTTGGTTTTTATGTATATTGTATTATTTAATTATTAATCTTCAATATTCATCAATTATAAATTAAGGTTGTGTACCGTGGTAATTAACTAATTATACGTCGTTTGTGAATTTGAATTTTTTTTTATACAGTTGGTCAAGAGTGGGATGCACTACATTTGTACGTCGCAAACAATCTTGATTGGATGACGGTATGGATTGAACGATGTCAACAATCTGGTCACACATTAACATGGGAAGGTGTGGCTTCATTGGTTAAAAAAGCTCATCGTAATGGAGATTCCAATGTTACACCAAGGGAAATTGATTTACCATATGGTTTAAGATATAAATAGGTAGGTATAAATATATTAATCACCCATATTATTTAATTATTTTCAATTATATTGATGTATATAAATGTTGAGATTTTTCTCTTTGCATTCATTCTGCCAAGAATAAATATGTTTATCAACTGACGATATTGCAATAAGTTTTACATGTTATTGCAGGTGAAACACCATAAGGCTATGTGGTGAAATGGTCATAAATTTCGAATTAAAAAGTTGGATGACACAAAAGAAATTTGTGATTATGGGATAACTACAGTCTTCTAGGTGACTAATGTTTCATCTACAAGCGACATACATCCAAAAGTCTCAGAAAATCAATACTATGGGATTTTGGATGATATACTTGAGTGTGACTTTAAGTCCTTCAAATTAGTTTTGTTTTCCATCTTATGGTACAGGCTACGATTGAATGAAAATAATCCTAAGAGAACTGTTATTGAACATGCTAATGGATTTACCATGGTTAATACAAGGTATTTTGAGCGAGATGGAAATGAGCCCTATGTTCTTCCAAGCCAATGTGAGCAAGTATTTTACTCAGAGGTTCCAGGTAAAGCGGGTTGGTCATATGTTGTTAGACATGATCCAAGAGGAAGGCCGGTAAAGTATAATGTGGTGGAAGAAGAAGATACTAAAGAAATAGAAGATGATGTAGATGATGATCAGGATCAACAGTTAGTTGATGATGTGCCTGACGAAGATGTCGAAGAGGAGGAACTAGATCATGATGATGTAGGAGTTAATGTTCATGAATATGATATCCATGTGGATGATGACATTATCGAAACTGATATCAATGATGATGATGATGATATGACCAATCCTTACAATGTTGAATCTAGATCGGAGGATACAGACAAAGAGTTGGATGAAGAAGAAGATCAATGACATTGAAATGTATGAGTTATGTGATTGTATTATCTATTTGATATTAATTTCTTGATAGAATTATATTTTACTTATGTGGTTACATAATTAATTTATGATGTTTTTAATTTTAATTATATTTGAATTATATTAGAATATGTTCAGTTAACAGATGTAAAAAATAAAATGGATAAACCAAAAGATGAAAGCGTGAGACCACTACCTTGTTGGGTGTATGGAGTCTAATGAAGATCTATAAAAGTGTAATCTATGATGGCAATAATTCAAAGTGTTTGGCACATAGATGTAGTTTATAACTTATATAAATGTGCAAGTAAATGACTGACAAACTCTACTTGAGATAGAATGACAATCCTAGTTATGTGATTCTTCTTATTGATCCAATTAATACTCTTTAGTTACTGTGATTGACTAGAAGGGTTTAATCTTTACTTGAAAGAACCAAATAATCACATCACACAAATACAAGAAATGTGTATCGGTAAACTGAATATATTTATATATATGCTTGATATATCAATTTAAACAATAGAAAAGCATCAAAATGTAGACAACCAGATAACTATATAATTCCACAAACAGTTGATACCAAGATTAAGCCACAAGTTCAGACATCTTCATTAACTTCATCAAAATTCATACATGCATCTGAGTCTTTTAAAGGAAAGTTTCATTACAAACTATCTACTGTATCTTTCTCCTATCCGCCTATATCTATTTTACATTATGAAACAGATATAAATATATCAAAATTGTGAAAGGGCGCATCCTTTGAGAATTGTATTTTGCTTAACAAACTAGAAATTATGCTCTATTAAGCCATAAATAGATGTTTGACAAATAATCTCGATAAGCTAGTCGCTTGTGTGTATCAGGATCTTCCAGTGCATTCCTTATGGCTATCTCCATTTCGAACATCTTCTCATTCTATTCACATGCCCTGTCCATTGTTAAATCATTTCTTGTGGTTGTCTCCAAAATTGTTTGCATCATCGTCTCGCTTTCCTTCATCCATCTTGTGGTAATAAACATTGTTTTACTCCTCTTCGGTTAAGTACTTGTCCACCCATCTCTGATACTCTTCATCCGTTGGCCAGCCAAAATTCACCACCTCATTCACCTTAGTATTGTAAGGTGTGTACTTCATTGCAACTTGATTGGCTTCCCTTTCAAAAAACTCCAAGAATGTGCTAGTGTTAATTATCTTATCGATACTATTTACTAGCAAATCATAGTTTGAATCATCATAAATCAATTTGATTTGTGCATTGATAACTTCTTCTACCCCATCCTGCCACTGTTGCAATGTCTTAACATTTTCTTGTGCATCAATAATGTCTGGAAAAAATGTATCATTCCAGTCATCAAAGCTCTTTATTAGCTCCCTAATTCTTCTACTCAAATCATCAGGTAGGGCCTTCTATTCGTTCAATGATTTTACAAAGATTTGAGTAGGCTTCAATGACTGGGGCCTGTTGTCCGCATCAAACCTAGAAGCTTTGTACATAATATCCAGATCATTGGCCCTAGGGATCCATTTCTCAGCCAAAGGCAAAACTATTTCCCGATCCCTACTGATATTTTTTATTCCATCCAAGAATAAAGAATACAAAGAATGTACAGATGGTAATTTACCATGAACCTTTTCATTAAGATGCCTCAAAAGTGTGTCAACCACCTCACTTTGTTTGGAAATTACATCATCCTCACTTGCCTTTAAGGCAGCCTGCAATTCTGTGATCCTATTCAACATTTGCTTCTTGGTGGGATCCACAAAATATTCAACTTCTTCTTCAACTGCCCCTAGTGTAGGACTGAGAGCAGGTGCCTGGATGGGGGACCCCAGAGTTGAAACAATTGGAGTAGTAGGGGGGACCAATCCTGCAATAGAAGGTAATGCTCCAATACCAGGAGCACTGGAGGATTCTCCCACCTACCCATATTTCAACCTATCTACTTCGGATTGCAGCTCAACATTCCTTTGTTGCATCCTACTATATTCTGCAATTATCATATTGTATTTCTCCATCAGACTCTTCTTTTTAGCCTCTTCTCTCTTAGCTATCTTTTGGGCCAATTTGGCCACATTTATTGTCAGGCTTGTAGCTTATGTTGTTGAAGTTTCAAAAGCTCTCTTGATGATTAGCCCTCCCCTTAGGTGTGTGCTAATATCAGTTACATTTGGCTTTCTGCCCTAGGGTGCCAATGCCCATATAGCCAGACTTTCATACTCCTCACTGAAGGCAGATTCCTGCAAAGTTGCCTTAACCTCTTCTTCACTATTTTGTATAGGGCGCTTAGACTGTAAGATAGCATTGAATGCGACCACATCAGCTATGTCCCATTCAAGAAAAAGTAAGACACCAGTCTGAGTCACAAGTCTTCTTCCCTCCTTATGAGTGATGCCTTTGAATTCTTCCATTAATTCGGCCTTGACCTCATCATCATTCTCCTTCTCAGACCTATCAAGTCTCGATTCTCTCCTACTCTTGCATTTGTTCTGGTGCTCTTCTTGTTTCATCCTCCAAACTAGTTGCAAGAATACAAGAGTCTTTACAAATGCATCATCGTCCAAGAATGCCTTGCAGGCCTCCATTCTAGCATCTTGTACACATTGCCCCTTTACATCCATGTTAGAAAGAACCAATTGTGTTGATCTAGGAGGGGAAGGGATACTAACTTGCATGTCTTGATCAATCACAATTATCTCATCCATTCGAGTTTCCTGCGTTTCCTCAACTCTCTGCCTCTTAGGGCTTGGCTCTTATGGTATTACTACAGGATCACCTCTTGGTGGTGAATCTAGATCCACAATCCTTATCCCTCTGGGTGCTCTGATCCTTGGACCCAACTGTGATGATGCTTGCATGACTTGTTTTCCCTTCTTATCCCCTTCATCCTCATCACTACTCACATTCTTCTTTCTCTTGTATAGAGGCCTATCAACTAGTGGCTGATAAGTTGGCCTTGTTTCTTCAGGCCTCACATCCAATCTTTCTATACCAAAATCTAATTCCAAATTGACCCTCTTGGTCATCAACGTGCCCATGATATATTTGAAATTAGCCATTAAGAAGTCTATTCTCTTATGAAATGGAGTGAACTCCATTAATGGATCATATTTTGGATCCATTTTATGTATTATAACCAACAAATTTTCATATGCAATCCATTTTTCTTTATTCAACTCCTGCCTATTCAAATCAAACTCATTTATGATTAGGTCCTCAGGAAAGTTGAATTCATGTGCAAATTTTCCACCTTTAATTCATTGTCTGAACAATGCAAAGAATCCCTCAGGGTCATGTTGTCTCCTAGGACCATTCCTCAAATTGAAGTCATCAAAAAACCTTCTGAAGTGGACCCATCCTCCCTTGGAACAGACAAAATTAGAAACAACAGTATAGTCAGGGAACAAAGTCCCTTTTCCTTTCTTTGTTAGGTTATCTTCATGAATACAACCTAGTTGCCACATTACTTCGGCAAACCCCATCCTTGATGGTACATTAAAGGGGAGGATATGAGGGGTTCCCTGGAAACCATACACCCTCAAGATAGTGCTTATAGGGTACAAGATGATATCACCCCAATTGTGACACACTTTTAAATTAGGATTCCTCACCTTCGGTTGGAGGAATTCATGCAAATCTTCAGGGACTCTTGGAACATTTACCACCAACCAAGCCCTGAGTTTGGAGGCAAAGTAGTTATCAAACTGCACAAAGCTGGCACCTCCCCTGTTGTAAGACAAATCTGCACTCCACACCTATACTAGTAACCTTTCTCCATTCACCTCCTACCTCAGCTCCATTTTTTCTGAGAAGAAAACAACATTCTTGTACAAGAACATATGCATCAATAGGGAGTACCAGAAAAAAGGAGTGCCAATATCCCCCACATGTAGCTTCATCAAACCCTCATGCATCTTCTCTGATGAGAATGATGCAAAGTCATATACCACAGAGAAGTTAGGATGCTGAATCTGGGCTCCCATAAACATGTCTGCAATTGGCATCATAGTATTAGGGTTGAACCTTAAAATCTAGCACAATGAATAAAATGTTGCCAGGAAGTGACTGGCAAAACAGCTCAGCCTGAAAGGCTCCTGGTCATTTGGGCTGATAAGAATTATTGAACTGCCCGCCTTGGCCAGGTGAGGAGGAAGCAACCTCAATCTAAAAAGAGGCTTTAACCTTTTGTACTCCTCCTTCATCTCCTCAAAATCTATTTGGACTAAGAAAGGGCTATACTCAATCAAATCAAAAAGCTGCCGAATCTCATTTGCATTTATGCTTAGCAGAATTCCACCATCATTATCCCTTATGACCCTTGTCATAGGATCATACCGTGCTGCCACTGATATGAGCAAGTCAACATCAAGGAACACATTTGGCACTGTTAGTTTCCCCATATCATATCTCCAAGCATTAGAGAAGGGGTGAGGTAAGTTTCACTATCCATACCACAACCTAAACATTTCAAGACCAATCATAGGAATCCTGGCATCCACAATGTTATAATTTCTGCACAGTAGACCTTCGCCTAGGGTCTTTCCATTCATTAAAACCAAACCACTCTTCCTGTCATTTTTTGACAATGGGAGTTGATCCAGGAATTCATCATACAAATTCCTCTTCAAATAATCAACATGGCTAGAGTGTTGCTTCAGTGGTGCCATCTTAAACAACTAGGGCTTCTTTTAAAAAATCAAATCCTCAAAGAAACTAGGGGTACCCAGAACACAAAAATACAACACAACTGTGCAATTCCAATAATTCAAATGAACCAGTAACCCTATGACAATAATTAACAAAACCCCTTGACCAGCACAATAGAACCCTTCGCAAAGACACAGTCAAATTAACCCAGCAGTTTAGAAAATAACTCACGGGATTTTGTGCCTTGCAGAGAACCAAACTTCATGGTGATCGCTCGAAAAACTTTATCTCTGGCTCTAAACTGCTTGGAAAATACTTGAATGCTTTTGTGATGAAGATAGAAAAAGAGCAAATACTTTATGTCGATTGAATTGAGCCAGTAGACGTCTCGTCTGCCATTAAAGCTCATTTGCATGCCACGACAACGGCTCCAATCGCATTTGATGTGAATTTAAACTTCAGTCGTCGATCTTTTATTTTTGTCAGATCATCGAATGACCATCTTCAAAAGGGCTGACGAAATCTCCATGTCAGCATCGAGGGCCCACCACGGAAGGCGGCACCAAAGGAATACATGCGGCGCCTGCCTGTAATATCGCGATCACTAAACATCCTGCATCTTTGGATCATGCGATGGTGTGCAACCGTTGATTCCTCCCATTGACGACCATGTTCACTCATAGCATTCAGCAGCACCAAACATAACCGTCAAGTAACTTTTTACCAATATTATAACATCACCATCGATCTCAAGCACGTGCATCTCACAGTTGTTTTAGTAACCCACTTTATAACGTATTTAAGTCCAACACAAATATTAAACGCTTTATTAATCTCTTTTTAGCATCGGTAGTTTGGGACACGTGGTGCTCGCCCATGATATCATAATCACCAAACAACCAGTGGTGATGTCATCACAAGATTACGGGGAGTGGTCAGGATCAATCGTAGGAAGATCGACGATCATTAAAAACACAGCAGTCAGCAGCACCAAACATAACCGTCGAGCAAATTTTTACCAAGATTATAGCATCACCGTCGATCTCAAGCACATGCATCTCGTAGCTATTTTAGTAACCCACTTTATAATGTATTTAAGTCCGACACAAATATTAAACGCTTTATTAATCCATTTTCGGCATCGGCAGCTTGGTACACGTGGCGCTTGCCCGTGATATGAAAATCAACAAACAATCAGCGGTGATGTCATCACGAGGAGTGGTCAGGATCAATCGTAGGAAGATCGATGGTCATTAAAAACACAGCAGTCAGTAGCACCAAACATAACCGTCGAGCAACTTTTTACCAAGATTATAACATCACCGTCAATCTCGAGCACGTGCATCTCGCAGTTGTTTTAGTAACCCACTTTATAACGTATTTAAGTCTGACACAAATATTAAACACTTTATTAATCCTTTTTCGGCATCAGCAACTTGGGACACATAGCGCTCGCCCGTGATATTGCAATCACCAAACAACCAACGGTGATGTCATCACGAGATCGCGGGGAGTGGTCAAGATCAATTGTAGGAAGCTTGATGGTCATTAAAAACACCCTCTGCAAAATAAAACAACTATTAAAAGGGAGAAGGAGACATCGCCTAAGACAATGACAAATGATGGCTCAAAGTTGTTCTTAAAGCATGGGGCACGGACCGACCCAAACTTAAGAAATAATAAAGTCAAGTGAAATAACTTTTTCGCATGTGCAGATTGCGCGGCCATTGGATGAAGTGATTTCAATCTTGATCGTTGCTCGCAGACCTTGCAAGGTTTCTGCTAATGTCACAAATATGGTAAGAGGCATGCGAAATGCTTCCATCTGTCACATTTGATGGTGGGGACCAGTTTTGCTCGATGATCAATGATGAAGGCTGATGCCGACAGCTGTTTCCGTACTAACGCATCGTGGTCGTTCCTCATTGACCTCACGCAATTAGAACTGCAGTTTCAATAATGTTGTGAGGTGTGTGATTTGGTGACATGTGGACTCCGATGCTGTGCATTGATAACAAAGGTGGGGCCTATTTCCGTGCTGATGTGGTGCCCGGTAGGTGAATATCCTATCTGTTTGGTGATTGGAGGGAGAACGTGGCATTTTCAAACTATTTTGACTAAATCTGAGTCGTTCTCCTGGCCAACGTTGTGATTGATCAACAGCTCGTATTTAAAAATAAATTGGTATTGTACTATAACCATTTTATCTCGCGTGAGTGAATAGTAATGGCCGAGTTCAACTTTGCCTGCATAATTAAATCCTAAAATTTGTGAATTACTAGTTCTGTGTTGTATCTCTACATTCAGGAAGAATTGCTTGGTATTGAGTGAAGCAATTTGTGGTTACGATTTCTCAATTTCGTTGCCCTGGATGTTCTGCGATTGAAACTGTAAGTAGCACGTACGCCATTTCTTGTAAATTCAGAAGATTTTATGGTTGCTTGCTGGACAATTCATGATTGTTTCCTATTTTTGTTCTTGAAGAATTGATTCAATAGATTCACTTTTAGAGCTTGTCTAGATAATTGCTAGGGATTTTTGAATATTGAAGAATTTTTTGTTAAGGCTAAAGGAGAAAATTGTAATTATTTGGTATCTGAAAATAAGCAAACCCTAGTTCGAATTATCATTAGTCTAGTATAAATGGCACCCAAAGCCCGAAATTCTGGTTCTGAAACCACTACGAGGTCTTTATCCCAAGATATTATTGATTTGTTACAACCCTCTACTAGCAAGAAGCAGGAGGGAAAGGTTTTGTTCTATGGGCCTCGAATCTTGGAAGGATTGATAGACAAGCAATGTGCAATTCAAGATGCCAAGTTACCATACACCTGGTGGCAGTTGTTCTCCAATTGGTTTGGGAACAGGAATTTGTTGATTCCTTTGTGTAACCCCTGGAGGTTAGACCTGGGTAAATTGGTGGTTCCTAATTTTTATATGGATGTATATCTTTTAAAGGACATTGCTGCTAGAAATGACCCTATGGCCCCAATTGTTAGAACACATGCTGGTATGCAGATGATTAAGATAACCAAAGAAGAAATTGCAGAGATTTTCAAATTTGATGAATGGAGTCAGGATATGGTTCCTGTCGACTTGGAGGTTTTCAGACAAGAATATAGAAATACTAGGGGTTTGTTCAGAACATCCTTTTTAATACCTTATTTGGCAGTCTCAGGAAGAGGAAAAAATCAGAAGAAGGTAGTAATTGGAAAGAATGAGCCTGAACCTTTTCCTATGGACTATTTCTCTAGTTATTTCAAGAAAACTATTTGTGCTTTATGTCAAGTTCTGGGAGTCAACTTAAAGAAAACCTTGCCAACCGATATTATGTATATGGCAGTAAATCTCCAGCACCCAGGTTTTAATGTAATATATGATTTTTTCACTTATTTGGCAGGGAAGATGCACATAGGTCTGGTAGCCCTAAAGGAGGGGAAGAATTGGGTTGGATTCAGATGGTATTCCTTGTTAATCCACATGTTTCTGTATAGGGGTCAGGTTGTGTTCGAAAAAGATATGGAATTAAAGGAGAAGGAAGGAAACATTGAAATGCCTGTCGAATATTGGACTATGATTCTTGACATGCATGATCATAAGTTTGATTATGTAAATTTTCATAATGTCTTTGGATCTAAATTAAGGGAGGCTCTGGTTTGTGACCCCCAAGGATCCCAAAAGAAATTCATGACTTCTTGAGGCCAATGGAGAGAAGGCCTGAATTGAACATAATGCACAATTGGGGAGACATTATCCCCTATCATAATACCATAGTTTTCAGGGTTTTTGGCACTAATTTCAATCCAAAGGTTCTGCCAAGGGACGTGCCCTTTAGAATTGGATTTTTGGAAATCATGAGGCAGTTGGGGGGCACTCAGGAACTACACTCATCAGCTGAACAGAAGAAAGGTTCTTTCTTCCCTGAATATACAACATTTGCCAATTTTGTTATGGCAAAGGGAGAATGGAAGGAGTTGCATAAATTACTTGGGCCTTATAGGCTAAGGACTATCCGCCCCAGAAATCATGATCCTGAGGGTTTTATCTCTCAAATGAAGGAAAAACATCGAACAGGAGCTTTTTTCCACAACTACTTTCCTAAGGACATCATCAGGAATATTTTTGATTTGGAATTACAAGATGAGAGAAAGGCATTATACATTGCCTACTCTAAAATGGTAAAAAGTAAGCGGGAGAAAATACCTGGTTTCAATCCCATACCTAATGCTAAATATGAGTTTAGCATGGCAATGTATGCTATTGATAATTTTGAGAGCTTGCTTAGGGTTTAGAAAGATGAAAGGGTTGTGGAAGAAAGGGGAAACTCACAAACCATCGAGGAGTACCCTGAGGTAAAGGAAGAGGAGAGGCCTACTTATCAGCCCCAAAAGAAGATAAGGGTTTTTTCTAGAAGAAAGGGAAGTAGGGCTGAAGATGTTGCTAAAAATATTGCACCATATTCTTCAAGGCACTCAGTACCAAATGTTGTTGATTTGGATTCTCCTCCAAGTTTTTCAGAATAGGCTTGCCCACCATCACCAAAGAGGCAGAGGGTTGAAAGAGTAAATATTGTTGATTGTGATGGTGATGAGGATGATGACATTATTGTCACTACAGATGAAATGCATCCTAAGATGCCATTGGACCCAGTTGAAATTGCAACAGGTTCAGGTACAGTTTCTTTGAGGTTAGGAAAAGATGAAATCAAAGGAATAACAAGAAATGATGATTTGAGAATAAAAGCCTGCAGAGAGTTCATGAGGGATGACTCTTTTATTCAAACCGATGTTTTTAAATATTTTGTGTGGAGAGCACATACTACATTATATGTTGAGAAGGTGGCACATGAGAGAAGTCTACATCCAAAGCTCCCAGAGAAGGTAATTCAAGCTAAGGTCAAGGAACAAATGAGAGACAAATTCAAAGCAATAACACTAGAGCAGGGTCGGGAATTGGTACAAAAAAGTGGAGTATTGCTACTCCCTGAATGGGATATCATTGATGTTGTGGTGTTTGACACAATAAAAAGGGCTAATAAGACACTTTTTGCTACTGAAGAGGAGGCTACATTGGCACTCAAGGGATCGGCTTTTAGTGAGGAATGGGATGCATTGGCAATCTGGTCCCTATCCACTGGCTCTAAAAAGCCAATTGTTGTAGAACCTTCTGACTTCAGTGGTCACTTGGTTGTGAGGAGATTTGCTGACACCCCAACATTGGAAGCTGCTGATATGGTCGTGAATGTTTCCAAATTCACCAAAGCAATTGTTGAAGATTTGACCAAGGATCGGGATACTCTGAGAGCCAAATATAATGACATTATTATTGAATATAATAAGATTCAACAAAAGGTAGCAAAGTTAGAAACTGAATTGGCTTTATTGAGGCAACAAATGGATACCATGAGATCTCAAAAGCAAGCCAATTCTAGCCACACTATTCCCGACCCACCAGTAGAGCAGTCTCAACCTCCTGCACAAGCACAGTCTTTGGCTATTGTTCCATATAATATGGGACAAGTGCCTATCACTATTGAGAGGGCTACTAGCCCTGGAGGGGGAATTTTTAGGGAGAAACTGATTCATCAGGTTAAAGAATATAAGGAGATGGTAAAGCAAATCCGGAATGCAATAGGGAGAAGCAATGCAGTGATAGTGGACACCATTTTGAAACATTTAAACAGAAGGGTCCAGAGTAAGCTAAATAGTGTTCATGCAAATTATGTCTTGATGTTGCAAGCACTAAAAATGTTTTCAAGGGATAAAGAATTGGCCATCCCATTGCTAAACAAATGAAGCCCTAGAATGGAGAAGTTGAAATTCATGGCAGTAGGGGAAAAATAGCATGGTGATAAATATCCTACTGTTATTGCAATATATCAATTGGTCAAGGGAATTGTTAAGCAGAAGTTTCAGGGATTTTCCACCCCAATGGAATCTAAGATTAAATTGCTGAAAGATGTGTATGATGGAAAGGACCTAACCCCATTGCCTCATATTTTACATAGTCAGGATGAAGTCAAACCCCTGCAGGTTTGGAAGGAGAAAATGAACAATATAATGATGTCTCAAACACATGAGATATGCAAAAAAACTGACATCCGCATGCTACAGAATACATTGGAAAAGTTGTCTTTTATTATAAGTTTCTTAGAGAACTTTGATAAAAAGGCCACATCGATAATGGTAAAGTATGCTCCCTATCGAAACAAGGTTGTGGCTTTCCAGTGGCCTTCTGAGGAGGAGTTTGAATTATGGAAAAAGGTGTTCACTGATGAACTGGAATTATGAGTGTTATAGTCGACAATTGCAACTTGGTCATGTATAATAGGTCTGGCCTTAGATATTATATTCCAAAATTGCATTCTCCTTTTGACTCCAAGTACAGGGTGTTGAGGTGGAGTTAATACTATAACGGCTAAGCATGCCTTCGATGTATGGGGAGCGGCCTTTGGAGTGATGTTTTCTTTCCTCCTTATCAACTAATGATGATATTTGTCTTATGCTCTCCACTCGCATAATAAATTGTAATTGAATCTGGAGTTAGCGGTCCAGTTACAAATGGACATTAGGGATTATAGTATTAGGGTTAGGGTTTAGGATTACAATTAGGGATTATAGTATTAGGGTTATATTTAGAATTAAGTTTTAGGGTTATTGTTATGATTAAGGGTTGTTTTTATATTTGTCTTAGATTTGGGGTTAGGATTAGGGCCAGGGATAGGGCTAGGGTTAGGTTTAGGGTTATTAGAGTGAATGCAACTAATTAATAAAAGAAAAAATATTTAGGGTTAGGTAATTAAGGTTAGGGTTGGGGTTAGAGTTTTGGTTGTGGTTAGGGTTATAAAGATAGGATAAAGGTGAGGGTTAGGGTCAAGGTTAAGGTTTCGAGAAAAAGGGTTAGCTTATGATTACGGTTAGGGCTAGGTTTAAGATTTGGATTATAGTTTAGGGTGTACCATTTGTCTTTAGTTTAGGGTTACAATTAGGGTTAAGGTTAGGGTGTAAGTTAAGGTTAGTGTTAGAGTTAGATTAGAATTAGGATCATGGTTTAGGGTTTAGGGTTAGGGTTATGTTAATGTTTAGGGTTACAATTAAGATCATGGTTTAGGGTTTAGGGTTAGAGTTATGTTTATGTTTAGCGTTGTGATAAAAAGGATTTGGGTTATGGTTAATATTATGGTTTTGAGAAATAGTGTTAGGGTTAAAGTTATGGCCAGGGTTCCATTAATGAGAAAATGATGGTTTACTTTCCAAGTAAGGGTTAGGATTAGGTTTATTGTCAAGGCTAGGGTTAAGGTCAGGGTATGAGTCAATCTTATGATTAGGGTTAGGGTTATGGTTAGATTAGGGATATGATGTTAGTTTTCAAGAAAATGTCTAAATTTAAGATTAAGCCATAGTTGGTTATAATGAACATGAGAAAAAATGGATCTAATTTCCTTTTGTGGGAAAATAATCAACTAAAACTTAAACTTAAATTTAGAGATTACCCTAAACTCTAACCATAACCATAAACCTAATCCCAAACCTAACCCTAAAGAAAACACATAACCTAACCCTAATTGTAGTGTTTGAGGCTAGGCTCAAACACTATATAACCTAACCCTATATAACCTAACACATAACCTAGCACTAGAAAAAAATTATTCTCCCAAACAATCTCCTCTACTTCTATTCACGCCTACTGAGTTGCAACATTCAACATTGGTGCTTCAACCATTCATTCAAAGCTAAGAATTCCAATAAGAGATTTCAATGAACTAGAAGGGACAAGACTTACAACTTTCCAAGAAGAAATATCACATGTCAGATACATATTGATAGATGAAATGAGTTTCTTTGGGGAGAGGTTGCTTGAAAACATAGATTCCAGGCTTCAACAAGCATTCCCAAAAAATAGTAACCAAAGTTTTGGAGGTGAGTTCTGGATTGAAATTGCTAACTTTGATAACTTTACATTACAATATTTTTTATTCAATTCTATTATAGTTCCTTCTATACAAATTCATACTTATCAATTTAATTAAATATTTTATATTCAGGAATATCTACATGATTTTAGTTGGAGACTTGGCACAATTACCTCCAGTAAATGGCATGGCTCCATATGAAAGAAAAGGGTGAGAAAAGCTACTATGGGAAGAATTCAAAATGGTCATTACATTAAGTTGTGTTTTTTGACAAGATGGACAAAAAGAAGAACAACAAATATTTCATCAAATTCTAACAAACATTAAGGATGTGAGTCCCACAATCGACGATTGGATGTTGCTTATGTCAAGAACAAATGCAAGAACCAATGCTTCAGAGAATGAAGAATTTGAAAGCAGTGTTCATTTGTAATATAATTAATGATTTAACAATATTATAATTATTATTAATCTAATAAAATATTAATATTATTAATAATATACCAATAATATTAATAATCTAATATAATTACTATTAATCTATAGATTATATATAATCTTAATATATCAAATATATCATTATAATTCATATAATGTAATATAATATTGTTATATAATATATTAATATTATAACATTACTATTAATCTAATAATTTAATATAATCTTAATATATTAAATATTATATTATAATATAATATAAAATTAATAAATAATAATATAATCATAATACATAATATATCTCAATTAATATTGACATGTGTTTGTTGCCTGCAACGCTGCCACTGAAACTAGCTTATATACCTTATATATAATCTATATAATATACGCCGAGATTTATCATTTTCGAGGCGTATTTTTCTTTGCTTTTTCCTTTTTTGAATCTTAAGGCGAGTTGGGACAACAACGTTCTAATTTCAAAGCCGAGTTACCTAGGGTAGCGTGGGCATAACAACATGGAGCATAAAGAAGTGTCGATTCATGCCAAGTCATGGTGAGTTAAGGTAGGTTGCAAGGGTAAGGCAACTCTACAAGGTGAGTTGGACTCATCAAGATGTTAGCCGGGCTAGGAAGAGTTTGCAAATCAAGGGGAGGTCCCTATGGGTTATTACTGGTGATGAGAAGTCAGAAATGAGGGAGTCAGCCCAAAGTACGGTGTCATCCTATCGATGTCTAGTATTTGGAATAATAACTTATATAGGGAGGTATGGTTGTTCAAGGAAAGGAGCACCATAGGGATGCAACCGGGTTGCACCGAGAGTCCATAGATGAACACCAAATGGAAAGGGTGTTCCGGTACTCTTCCTTCCAGGAGCGAAAAAGAAGTAGCTCCCGCCTCGAGTCCCATAGTGGCTCAAGTGTTCATCATAGTCTTAGGAGCGAGGAAGTCTCGTTCCACCCTGGCTATGAAGTGAGGGGTTTTGTGGTGAACCCAACGTTTTGAACCCTGTGAATGCAGTAACAGGGCCAACATGGGTTAGTTCCCAGACATGTCGTCGAGGGAGCTAGATGTTGGAACGATTTTTTAATGACTATCGATCATCCATCAGTTGATCCTGACCATTCCCCGAAATCCCGTGATGACCTCACCACTAAGTTTCAATTGATTATGATATCATGGGCGAGCGCCACATGTCTCGCCCGGCGGTGCCGAAGGAATAATCAAAGTGCTTTAATATTTATGTCGAGTTTTAATACATTATATGGCAGGTTACTAAAGCGGTTGCGAGATGCACATGCTCAAAATCGACGGTGATGTTATAATCTTGATGAAAAGTTGTTTTACAGTTATGTTCAATGCTGGTGACTACGATGAATGAACATGATTGCCGATGGTGGAGATCAACAGTTGCCCGCCCTCGCGTGATATAAAGATGCAAGGTGTTTATTGATTGCGATATCACGAGCGAGCGCCATGTGTCTTTCCTTGGCGATGCATAATGTGGTGGGCCATTGGTGCTGAGATGGAGATTACATCAGCCTTTTGAAGGCAGTCGTTCGATAACTTATCACACACAAGAAGATGTGATTTTGGCCTTATTAGGAGAAGAAAAAAGAACAATAGAAAATATTTAAAAGTTGATTCTCAACATAAGAATGTATTATACTCATGAGGTAATAATAATTAAAAAATAAAAATGAATGTTATTATTGTAAGAAAAAGGATCACATAGTGTGGACTTGTACAACTTGAGCCAATGATGTTCTTGAGGGAGAACTTAAAGAAAAATCAAATGATGTTAGCTTAGACTATATATATTTGTTTGTTTCAATCAACATGTTTTGTTGTGAGGAATGTAAAACTTAACGGAGGGTGTTGGAATATTAAGATTAACATTAATAAATTTGCCTTACTAAATTGTTTATTTTTGTTATTAAATAATTAGTTATATTCTTATAAGATAGTAGTTCAAATGGGAAGGTATATTTGAAAGGCTTTGTAAAATCCATATTGTAATATATTCCCAAATGAACTGTATGATATAATTATTATTTTGAGTGTGTTTGTGTGCAGATATAATTTCTCTTGACTTTTCCAATATATTTTGTATGCTCTATTAGCCATGACTTCATGATTAATTTTCCACTTTCGACACTACTTCTTACTAACTTTGCAAATGGCAATTTACTTCTACTTAAAACGTGTGGTAATTTCATTAATCTCTTGCTACCTTTGGTGTTGAATTGGACTAGTTATGTCATCTAGGATTTTTTCCTCAATTTTTTTTATTTTTTTCAAAAAAAAGTTATGATGGTTATACTTGTATTACCATGAATGGACATAAATTTGAGGATTTTGGGTGTTTTCATTCAATTTTTCATGTTTCCCCTTAGCTCCAAATTTATGTGTGTTTTTTATGGAAGCCTTTGGATATATTTTGGCTAATAATATTTCATGGAACCTTATTAATGGTGCTACTTTTCATAAATCTATAGCCCAACTATTCAATGTTCATTTTTCTAATGACTCCTTTCTCACTCTCTTGGAGGACAAACGTGACATTATTTAGGATATTCAATGCCTAGATATTTTTTGGAAAGCTTTAAGGTCAAATATATAGTGGCATAAAACTCAATGTTATAGGAAATCATTCTTAGCCAAGCCCAATTGGTTCAATTCCTATGGATAGAAGGGGGTTGATCATAAGGAAGTGTTGAGATTCCTAAGCATCTCTTTTACCTTTTAGGTTTCTCCTTCCTCTTTAAGGAAACATATCATTTCTAGAGCTAAGAAAAATTATCATATTAAATTATGAAGCCCCTTTCTTTGGCAAGGAGATTCCATGTGTGTTCAAAAATTCTTGTTGCACACATTTCCATTACTCATGTTGCTAAGAACCTTGCAAATCCTCATATTTGAAGATTGAAAAAATCCAAAGGTATATTTTATGGCCTCCCTTTAACCAAGGAAAATGGTTTCACAAAGTATCTTAGGAGTTTTATTATTTCCCTTATGACTATAATAGGCTTGGCTTACTTTATATTCACTACTCTAAATGGTGCCATAATAGGCTTTTCTTGCTTTATATTCACTACTCTAAATGGCACCATAATTTTATATTTAATTACATACTCTAAAACCTAACTAAACCAGGTTGTAGCTTGTCAAATTGGACAAGTGAAAGGTCGATACCAGCGCTGAGGAAGAGTTTGGAGGAGTGAAAAAAAGGTCAATACCAGCACCGACGAAGAGTTTGGAGCTAAAACAAGGTCAATACCAGCACCGAGGATGAGGTTGAGGGTACTCAAGAAAAATTGACGACCAAGGGACAATGAGTACTGTAATTTTGGCACCCCCATTCTCTTTAACCTGCAATTTTCATCCCTAGTTTCCAAAGATCTTCTCATACATTGGCCCCCCCATTCTCGTAAAATGGTATAAGATAAGACAGAAAAAATAAAATAGCTTAGTCTTTCACATTTTTATAGTGATTACTAGAGGCACATAGACCAATTCTTCATAATAGAAGAATTTGATCATACTTTTCCAATGATGGCATTATGAGAAAACCTTAGATTAAATGAATAATTCCTAGCTAAGTTCTTGAAATCATGTCCAACCATATAAGAGAAGACTGCTGCTATGTGTACTTGGATAACATGGAGAAAGGTTCTTTGGCATCTTTCATAAATCTACGTATTGTTAAATTTTAACACCTAAAAGTGAGAATGAAGAATCTTTCCTAGGATGGTGGCCAATTATGCTTCTCAACACCTAGATTACAAAATCCTTGTCAATATCATTTCCATCACAATTAAACCTATTGCTTGATATATAGTCATAGAGGTAAACAAATTGGCTTTCTTGATAGTAGATACATTCTAGACAATTCAATCCTTACATCGGAGATTGTTGAGTGGGCCCAACAAACTACTCATGATTCCCTTACTAGTAAGTTAAAAGTTTTACAAGGCATATGATTGCATCAAATGTCCTTTCATTTATAAAATGCTCAAATGGATTTATTTTCAACCCTAAATTATTATCACACATTCAAAATTACAAAATACCAGTTAATGAAGAACCTTCATTTGAAGGTGATGTCGTCATGACCTTTGAATGAAGAACCTTCATTCAAAAATGATGCCATGTCAAGACTTTCAAATGAAGGTATTTTTTATTTTAAATATTTCATGTCCAAAATGCTTTATAAAAGGAACCTTGGCATGAAGGACCTTCAAATGAAGACCTTAATTCAAAGTTCCTTCATTAGAAGATCCTTCATATGAAGGTTCCTTTAATGCCATCCCATTATAGCTCTTAGAGTTGTTAGAGATATTTTTGTTTCGAAGTAGAGATTGGACCATCAAACAATGTCACCATGACTCTACCAAGATATCCATAAAATTGATAAACCCTAACTTAACAACCACAAATTCATAAGAAAATTGCCCTTGTCAGCCCTATGGCATCAATTCAATGCCAAGTTTCTTGCTTTAAAAGACCCCTAAATGCAATGAACCTCTATCATACCATGATGCACACCAATCCACCGAGTTACAATTCCAAGACAGTGGGTGGATTGGTGGATGTCATTTCTATTTAGCCCTCAAACCCTTACATAGGCAAAACAGGGCAGTACCTATAAATCTGGTAATGACGTGCCACTCCATTCATCAAAATTATTTACCAGTTCCTTAATCTTCCTACTCAAATCATCAGGTAAGGCTTGAAAACTTTGTAGTGATTTTACAAAAACTTGAGTAGGCCTTAATGATTGGGGCTTATTGTCTGCATCGAATCTAGAGGCCTTATATATAACATCTAGGTCATTGGACCTAGGGATCCACTTCTCAACTAAAGGCAAAACTAATTCTTGATCCCTAGTAATGTTTTTTATTGAATCTAAGAATAAAGAATATAAAGAATAAATTGATGGTAATCTACCATCAACTCCCTAATTCAAATGCCTAAAAACTGTGTCTACAACTTCATTTTGCTTGGCATCTACTCCCTTCTCACTTGCTTTTAGAGCTCCCTATAGCTCTCTAATCTTATTAAGCATCTGCTTTTTGGTGGGATCTACAGAGTACTCAACCTCCTCTTCAGCTGGCTCTAATGAAGGACTAGGAGCAGGAGTCTGGATGGGGGACCCAAGAGTAGAAACAATTGGAGAAGTTGGAGGTACTGATCTTGATGTAGAAGGTATGGCCACGGTACCACGAGCACTAGAAGACTCCCCCACATGTCTGTACTTCAACTTGTCTACCTTATTTTGTAGCTCAACATTCCTTTGCTCCATTCTACTATACTCTCAAATAATGGTGTTATACTTCTCCATCAAACTTTTATTCTCAACTTCTTCTCTTCCAATTGTCTTTTGGGCCAATTTGGCCACATTTACAGTCAAGTTTGTAGCTTCTGTAGTTGAAGTTTTAGAAGCTCTTTTGATTATTAACCCTTCCCTTAGGTTTGGGCTAATATCAGTAACATAGGGCATGAGCCAACCTAAACTTAGGAAGTAATAAAGTTAGGCAAAATATTTAACTCAATTTATAAAAAGGGGCCTGACCTAGATGAAACAATGAGACATAAGTCATTTTAATACCCACTCCAAAAAGGTAACGGTCGAATATATCTAACCCAAGGTTTTACATGGAACATTAGGATTTTTATGAAAGCCAAGGTAAAACCCAACCTTAGGTTCCTCCCAAACAATGTAACAAGCCAAGACAAAGGCAAAACATAAATGGAATTCAAAGAACAAGATTTGAAACTCCATCAAATCCACCATGATGCACACCAATCCACCAAGTTACAGTTCCAAAATAGTGGGTGGATTGGTGGATGTCATTTCTATTTAGCCCTCAAACACTTACACAGACACAACAGGGCAGTCCTTGTATTTGATTATTTAATCCCACAAAATAGTGATTGAGAACTTCAAAAAAAATGAAAATGAAAGGGAACACATACATTTATCTACACCAATGATCTCAGAGCATTTCAAGCTTGCATGGATCCATACAACACAAAAGAACTTTAGAAAAATTGTAAAAACACAGAAAATTGCTTCAAAAACGTGGTATCTGATATGAAATTTTGGTATCAACTCCTCTAATAATTGCAATGGGGTGGGAATACAATATGATAGAAGTGGGATAAAAAATGCATCATTTGAAGCATCAAACTAATATGAAAAGATGAAAGAAAGTGCTAACCCCTTAAACTAAAAAAGTTTCTTTTAACTTTAAGTTTGTTGGGTAGCCAATTCTTTTAAGTTATCAAATCCTACCATCATACACAATCAAAATGTTGTTGTTTCAAATGACTATGAGCACTAACTTTCACTATTTGAAGATGTTGAAACCTTGTCATAGAGAATTAGAACATTGATGCAACCACTCAACCTACCTTAACACATACCAAAAGTCTCCTAGCAATCAGACATAGGAAGATTTAATATGACTTAAACATTTTTTATTGCCAAAGCATAAACTTATGATGAATTTACCAGGCCTAGTACACACTCCCTCCCCATTAACCACTTACACATATGGAAATTAAATGTAAATTTATTGCTATTTTTAGTCATGTAGGTGTCCAATAAACCACTTGGTGGTGTTTCCCTTCAAGTTTATTTACTTGAATGAAGAGAAAAATTCATTTGATTACAATTAGAGAATACATTTGACGCCTTGGTTGTGTAACCAGTGGACCATAGTCACATTTAACACTTGTTACAAAGTTTGGGAGTTAAAACGTTAAGTAGATTTGATTTGTGATGGACACATTTGGATGGTAGTAACAATAACTTGCAATCTATCAAGACTTGATTACCTTATAACCTCTCAAATTCTAGCGATGAAATGATAGATTAATCATAATGTCACCTTCGGATCACATCACCATGAAAGAACTTCATCCAACATCCTTATGAGTGCAGGTACCACCAAATAGGTATTTGTTAGATTTATCTTCCTTGAGTGAGGGAAATTTAGGAAGAGAAGAGGAAAGCGAGACATGTAGTAGGTCTAAAAGAGAAAGATCAACTAGAGGTCAAAAGATTAGAATAAAATTCCATAAACGCATGGAATTTTTTCTTACTGAAGGGGGGTTCATGTTCTTATGATGATGAGAGCATAGGCGACATCGAGGTGCCCTTGAGGTACAAACATCTACGGAAACAATGGGTACCCAAGGAACTTCCTCCAATAAACACTGATCTTTGTGTCAACGAGAGGATATATCACATAGCACCATCGTCATTACATGGTTTGGGCCTATTTTGCATGGATGGCATAAAGGTCTGTTACGACAAAGTTACTGAGTTGATGGAGTATGTTGGACCCTGTTATAGTTACAAATATTGGATGCAGTTGGTTCGATATACACGAAGTATGCATAGGTATGCACTATCAGCAAATTATATACAACTAAAAGATAAGGATAAAAATAAAGGAGTGGCTAGGTACATTGATGGGAGGCCAAAAGCATCAGGGAATATTGTAGGGTTTATAAATAGTACACGACCTAGGTCAACAAATAAGCAACCCAATTGTATATTCGAGGCGCAAGGGAAATCATGTATTCGTATTTGTGATAAAATCAATAACTGCAAGGGAAGAGCTGCTAATTGATTACAATTTGAATCGCTTAGATACAAAAAAAATTACTATGGGGGTGGTATGTACTATATACCATTTTACCCAACCTCCAATTAATGACTCCAATATACCATTTTATTATTATGTTTTTTTTGTAATTCTATTGGTTTCATTTCGATAATGTTTTTTATATTTAATTTTTGTCACGGCGGGACATTGATCATACAAGGAAGGCTCCGGCCCAAAGAGTAGATCGTGATCCATCTTCAGGCGCTTCTATCCGACAAGTTTACCTCATTGTAATTGTACAAATTAGATACGAGCAAAATGTTTTATTATTATGTTGTTTTCATGAGTTTATTCGGTTAATTTCAATAATGTTTTTAATATTCTTATTGCAATCGATTGATCGGGGAAAGGCACCAACAGTACAGGAGAACATCCATATGGAGGTGCAATCACTATTATGCGATGATGACATCACATTTTCCAAAAACCCTATGGATATGATGAGGAAGGCCCAAAAAAAATGCAATCAAGAAATCCTTCAGTTGGTATTCGTAGTGCCTCAAACAGATGAGATAAGAGAAAGGGTTAAAATATTGTCTGAGAGAGCACAGAACTTGCAAGTAAGTTGTCATGAGATCTTTAATTATAACATAAGTTCATTCATGGTTTTATATTTTGTACTTTTTTATGTCATGAACTAAAATATGTGTTGTTTTTACAGGATTATTTGCGTCCTCATCATGTTGTTGGTCATGATCAAGGTACTGCAAGTGTTTCCCAAGAAGTAGGGGATGGTACAAGTGTCAATCTTGATCTTCTTGTCCATACAACACCTCATCCGTGCCTATATTGTCGACTGAAATGTCAGCAACATATACCATGCAGGCATTCGGTAGTCCACCGTCTGGCAGCGAACACATGCCACTACATGTGTCAGTACCTATGGATATAGAGGCCACTAGTACTGGTGATGTTTTAGCAGCATTTCCTAGATCTTCCCGTATTACTAGTACGAGAACATTCCCAGCCACATTTGTGGTGACCGAGGATTTCCTTCCCATAAAGATAGAGAAGGTCCCAGGTACTTTAAAATGTTTTAGTTATTATTATATATAATCCAATTGAAATTTACTTATTGATCACTCTTTATAAACTAATGCTCCCATGATCATTTTGCAGGAAATGATGTTTTTTTATAAACATCTAAGTGATATTACATTGGAGCTCTTCGGGCCCACCATATGTACACGGTGGAATGCCCAAAATTAAGATTTAAAAGACAAGCTCATTAACCATTTAGTTGTGTTGCTCGATGATAAAACATTCAACCGAACCAAGGTCCTTAAGAAAGCTGGTACCTATCTAAAGTATGTGAGGGACCAATATAGGTCACATTTATAGAAGAACAGAAAGTACGAGCGTCCCCCCATGATTCTGGAAAGGGATTGGAAGGACTTGGTGTCAGATGGAAAGGAGAAGGCTGAAAAGAAGAAAGGAAAGACACCACCGGGCCAAGGAAGGTATGTGATACTATCAACAATTTAATTATATACTGATTACTCTTTCTTTTTACATAATCTAACATATTTCAAATTTTTCATAGGTTGCCCGACACATCGAAGGAAACAAAGGAAAGACTAGAAAAACACGGGCAACACAAACTTGGCTCTGGTGGTTATATGAAAATAGCCGCACGATTTGTAAGTATCAATAAATGAAATATTGCATCCAAATAATAAAATGCAAACAATTTTGGTTTTATCACACCATATAAGCAAAATTCATGATCGCATGCAAAAATGCAGGGTTGTGATTTCAACAGAGTGCCCACAGAAGAGGACCTAAAGATTGCCTTCCACCAAGGCTTGGAGCCCTGATTGAACAGCTAAGAGTCTCGACTGGGCAAACACAATCTTCCACTGCATCCAACATGCAGGTAAATAAACTCAATAAAGTTTATTTCAAATTGAATACTTGTGCAATCTGTTCAATATTAATTTCCACCATAATAATGTGCCTATTTTTTTTACACATATAAGCAATGATAATACTGCACATGACATTGGAATGCAGCCTGGTGAGGGTGGAGCACAACCTGTTGATGAAGGCCATGGTGTGCATCCCGGTACTAGATGTATTCATGTGCTATACAAAACACAGTATGGATTAATACAATTAAACATCTTTAATTGCATTTGGTGTATTAATCAATGTAACCTTTCGTGTTTCAACTTTAGATCATGTAGAGCGTGATCAACATGTTGAGCATGATCAGGCTAGGCAAGATCAGGAACATGATGTGGCTCCATCAAGTAAAGAGGACCACTCTAATGTTCTTTTAAACATATTTAATTGCAATTGGTGTATTAATTAATGTAATCTTTCGTGTTTCAACTCCAGATCAGGATTTAGAGGGTGTTCAGCATGTTGAGCATGAGGCTATAAGACAATATCAGTAACATGATGTGGCCCAATCAGGTAAAGAGCACCACTCTGATGTTCTTTTAATTAATGAAATACGTGTAACAATAATAATAAAACATATCAATTTAACATTTCTTTGCTATTGCAACAGACCCCCCCTTGCAATTGCGTCCACGTTGTGAGTACACGACTAGGCATACATTAAGATCACGAGTAGAGCTCAGAACAAATGAAGGGGAGACAGATGATTTTGAAAACGATACTCCACTTCATCTTTTTTTGGCTGCAAAAAAGAAACAAAAAAAAAAGTGATTGTAATCATATTATGACAACCATATTTTTGATAATATGTAAGAACTGAAAAAATGAATGTTATATGTTAATGAATGAATGTTATATGTTATTAATGGATGAGTGAATGAATGTTATATGTTATTAATGGATGAATGAATGAATGTGAATATGTTAATGAATGAATGTTATATGTTAATGAATGAATGTCATATGTTATTAATGCAAGATGAATGAATGAATGTTATATGTTATTAATGGATGAATAAATGATTAATGTTATATGATCAGGTATGGGGAATTGAGAGTGGTGTGAGGGGGGGGGAGGGGCCAAATGAGCTTCCACCTTCACATGGTTGGCTCTGTTAAGTAGAGAATATTAATCTATTCTCAAAACAAAGAGAAGCTCAATAAGGTAAGTAATGCACTTTTCAATATAAGAAATGCATCGTTTGAAGCATCAAATCAATATGCAAAGATGAAAGAAAGTGCTAAATTTTCACTATGAACATTGTGTTGTGTGTGGATTTGGTTTCAAAGCTCTGTTTTTTTTTTTTTTTAGTGGTCTCTAAAATTTGACTTTTGTGCATAACAGCTTAGCGGAAAAATTGACAGCTCTGAAGGGTTTAGAGGCTCGATTGAGATAGATACACAGATATTTGAATCTTGTTGTTGATGGGAGCCTTCCACTTAACCATGAAATTTTGTACCATCTACAGGTATGCTAAAATATCTCTACTTACATTCATTCAACTTGTTGTAATATAATATCTAACAAAAATCTCCTTTTCATTATACTTAGATGGATTTTCATGCCCTATTCCAAAGCACATGTTTTAAAACAGGCAAGAAGGATTTTGGCAACGGTTAAGGAATTTGGCTTTACACCTGCCGATTCCATAGTTTACTTCATTCATCTAGCATATTGCCAATGTGTTTCACAATTGTTGGAATCATATACTATAATTACAGAACTAGTAAAATTAAAATATGTAAGTTTCAAATATGGCATTAAATATCTTTCTATGAATTTGAAAGAAAATATCAAAATGGAGAAGTATTAACAAAATAATCTGCATAATTTCTAAGAGATCGGGGAATTTTTTTGCAGAGTTATCTTGAATATATTTAAAACAAAAGTAACTTATAGAGATTGAAGCAGAATATCAGTAGTCTAAAATCACCAGTCAACACATCTTAGTAGAATCTCAATTCAAGAGAACTAGGTCCACTATCCATTAGCCAGTAAAATAAATAAATCAATTCATAAGATTATTTTGTTCTAATAGGGTTGACTGGTTGCTTCTTTCTTTTCGATTGTCAGTAATTCGTCAATATACACTTGGTTTTCCCGCCTTCTCTTGCCTCATGGCCAGAGATTTTCTGCAGAAGGCATCAAAGTAACCTTCAAGATTGACAATGGCAATGAGTACAAGGTCAGTATAACTTAATGCTAATTGGGTATGATTTTATTTGTTCAAGACCAATTTCGATTCATTTTCTACTCACACTACTTTTATTTACATTTATGTTTTGCTAATATCCATTTTCCTTTACATTCATATTCTTCTATACATATTGTGTTTACAATAATTTTTTCCTTAATTTAATCTAGGGGAGAGGACCCAGTACCTGAGCAACTTTCAATGTCATGCTGTTAGGATTTACTGTGAAGCTAATCCAAAGTTTTTCATTGTTGCCCGAGGCCATATTGCAGTGCTTTCTCTAGGAAGCCCACATGATCCCCATCAGGTATCTTCTTTTTGTAGTCTCTAAATTTCTTAGAAGAAATCAACAACCAATTTGTCTAAATGTGGCTCCTTGTTTACACATTAATATCTCTTTTGGCAGCAATGGATCATAGTGGATTCATGGGGTCTTAAAGAGAAGGCTCTCAAACATGGAGATCAAGAGTGGGACTAGGTAAAACCATTCATAATCATGCTCATATTATTTTATTGACTATCTAAGAGCTAAGTATCCAGGATAACATTCTGTAATTTTCTATTGAATTTCCAGAGTGAGAATGATTTTGGGTTTGCAATCCTATTTTTTAGTACACTAGCTAAGTATCCAAGATGCACTGCAGGTACTTTTTCTCACCAAATTGCTCATTTTTCACAAATTTAGATTCTAGTGTGTAGTTTAATATTCACTAGTTTGATTTTTTCTTTTTTAGCAAAATTAGAATCCAGTTCGTTGCTTGTTGTCCATGAAAGTCCCCTTGATCTCATGACTCATCATAGGTTTTATATTTTGCTCCAATTGTTGATCAACATCAAATGTGGCCATCATAATATCATCTATAGCCTCCATATTCTACAATTATTCATTGCTCATTTCTCATACATAGTAACTAAATAATGCAGGCCTAGAGCTTGGACTGTAGATATATGCAAAAAATGATAAATCCCTACCTCTGTAAGCCTAATTAAACACAACAACTAACATGTTGTTTGATATTTTAAACAGTCATATGACTATCCTTTTTCTACCTTGTAAACACTTACTCAATGCATACAATAATTTATTGAAATGCAAAGTTGAATGTCCTCTTAACTCTTGACACTAATGTCATTGCATTTGTCCAAACAGGGTTAATCATATTGTGATCTAAATTTTCATAATGAAGTCTTCCAATCTGTCCTTTAAATCTGAGCATTGATGACAATCCATCTTGTCTTTTACTACCCCTATTAAATGCTCATGGTCTTGGTACATCAACTTTCTCTCTTTGATTGACCTGTCCTTATGTCCTGTCATTATCCCTATGGATGCACTTTGGATCCTCCTACTTCTTTTATATATCACCCAGAGTCACCCCGATAAGTATTTTGATCTATTTATATCTTCATCGACAAGAGATCATGTATCGCTAGGATATTCTATAGTTTCCCAGACGTGGTGAGTCTCCCCGATGATTATTCTTTCGATCTCAACTATGTCACCAAGATTCTTGCCGATGTAATCTTATCGATGTCATATAGTGGGTCGGGTAGACATTCAGAACTTACTCCGATGGTATATGTCTTTCCGATATGCTCCCCTCGTGCTTCGTCGATGAGACAAGATGTGTATCTCACCGATGAAACGTCATTGCTGAGACCAAAATCTAGTCCTCTCGATATATCTTCTCAGGCAATTTTGATCACTATAATAGTATTGATCTTTCATCGATATGCCTACATTTCAATGAATAGTTTTTCTTTTTTAAATTACATTGTTCCATCGAAATTGTGACGAACCGCAAAAAGCGTCCAACGAATCTGCTATGTATCTGACAAACTTTCACCGTAATGACTTGCCTATTTCGTCATGAGTTTGAAGAACTTATGTTGTTAATCCGACGGTTTGGCAAAGGTATGTCGCTCGTGCTTCGGGTGTTGTTCGTCGCTAGAGCAACGAAACTATCATCTCGATTCTGATGAATGTATGTCGTTGCTCTGATGCTTCAGCGAAGGTATGTCACCCGTGCTCTAGGTACTATTCATCGCTAGACTGACGACACTGTCCTCATGGTTCCGACGAATGTATGTCGATGCTCAGACGCTTTAGTGATGGTATGTCGCCTGTGCTCTAGGTACTGTTTGTTGCTAGACCGATGACACTGACGTGTTGGTTCTGATGAATGTATGTCATTGCTCTGACACTTCAATGAAGGTATGTTGCCCGTGCTCTGGGTATTGTTCGTCGCTAGATCGACGACACTGTCATCTTAGTTCTGATGAATGTATGTCGTTGCTCCGACGCTTCAGCGATGAATGCCGCCCGTGGTCCAGCCACTATTCGTCGCGCGATCGACAAAGTGGGCGTTGTGGTTCTGATGAATGTATGTCGCTGCTCCAACGCTTTAGCGACGGTATGTCACCTGTGGTCCAGCCACTGTTCATTGCACGATCGACAAAGGGGGCGTCGCAGTTTCGATGAATGTATGTCACTGCTCCGATGCTTCAGTGAAGGTATGTTGCCCATGGTCTGACCACTGTTCTTCGCGTGATCAATGAAAAGGGTGGCGCGGCTCCGACGAGCTTGCCTCATGAGTTCGACGTTTTACAGTCCGTCAGGATATAGACGAAAATTGAGCGACGGCGCTGATTTTTGTGATTCGTCGGTCGATCGACAAAACAGCTTCGAAAGTTCGACGAACGACCATCGAAAATTGGGGTCAAATTCAGTAGTGACATGGGAGTAGCCATGGTGGACGTCATGTTGAGAGACTCCATGATGACATCACATTGAGAGACTCCGTGATGAACCTTTGATTTTTCCACAAATGGGTGTAGCCATTGTGGGCATCATGTTGAGAGACTCCATGACGTGGATATCTGGAAAGATACCTCCCTAGCTAAGAGGGAGTGTTGATGTTATAGCAATGGGCAATATCTTTCTCTCAAATTTAAAAATGATGGATAAATAATACCAAGGCAAGTCAGACTTGCTATATATAATAATTTTATGAAGATTTTCCTTGTTTCTTAAACGAGGCCAACCCAAATGAAGAGTGACCTAGTTTTGTATAAATACAAGGTGATGATCATTCATTTGATCATCAAGTTCATTCATCATAATTTGCATTCCTAGAAGTTCATACTTGAGCAGCAGATCATCAATTTGTAGCAGCAGACCAATTTCAAGGAGAAACATATTCATTTGTATATTTGCATCTAAGAGAGGTGCTATTATTCATTGTATCAAATTCAGCATTGTGTTGGGCCTGAGTTGTAAGCAGATTTTTGCTCTTATTCCTTCAATATATAAGAGATATATTTGTTGGGTTTTTCTTCCTTGAGTAGGAGGGTTTTCCCAAGGTATCTTGTTGTGTTCATTGTCTTATGTGTTGCATTTTCTATTTTCTTTCATTTCTAATTGCAATTATAAATAGCAGACTGAAATTGTTAACAAATAAATTGTAACACACCCAAAATGCTCAAAACACTCCAAAGATACCTATGAATGACCTGAGATGAATTGCAAAAGAATTCTAGGATGTCGGCACCCAATTTCCAACTCACAAACTGCATCAAAAGATCATTAAACAATTATGCACAAATCCCAAGGCAACCTCAACATGGTATGACCTCCAAGAGGGCAATTTTCACTTTAAAAATCAAAAACTTCAAATTAAAATCTGCAAACTCCTAGGATGAGTCACCTCTAACATAGAATCAATATGAGCAATTACCCAAAACCAAAATAAAATCATATGAAGAGTTGCAAGTAAAATTGACCTTCATCCATGACTGCACCAACAACTCAAAATCTGAAAACATCTTCAAAATTCATTATCTGTGAAGCTCAATCTACTAGTTTGGATGAGAAGCAGCAATAATACCAACTAGGTGTTGTCTTTCAAACACGAAATTGGATAGATGCTAGGAGGTAAGCATTCCTCGAAGCCAAAATCGTAGAGTCATTTCGATAGCATCACAATAGCATAAAATCTGAATGATCAAATGTTGGAGCAAAGCCTTCTTTTATAGAATTGGAGATGACCTTTCAACTTATGTAACTCCCTCCAAGAAAGGGGATGCCCATCTCACCTTAGAAATATTTTACAATTTAAAAACACTTTATTTCATCTCCTCTTGGTGTCCAAACTCCAAGGCATTAAATATTTTATGAAATATCAAATATTTTCTTAATGAGGCATCCACTCTTTATGATCACCTTTTCAACACAACTTCAAGTTAATATGTTAGGCCAAGGGGTCAAATTAAGAACATTACATTAATGCCTTGAAATAAATCATTTCACCAAAAATTCCTCTTAAAGCCAAAACCAAAGTCACAAAACTGGTCCAACTGAAAAGGAAACTCACTAAAGTGTTGTTAACTGGACCACTACCAAAATTAGAACTTACTAAAAGTAGTAAATTTTGAGAAATGCCAGAAAACCTCCAAACAAGGAAACCCTGATTTCACCTCAATGAGCCTACGAGCTTCTAGAATAGGTTGAAGAGCTATTGAACTAGTCACTGGCTAGAAGGGGACATTACAATTGCATTTGGTTTGTTAAACATGGCCCCTGGTACAACTATTAGAGTTGTTAAGAACCTTCAAGTATGTTTTGATTTTCACACTGCATCTAAATTCATCTCCAAGATTGTTGCAAGAGATATTGTTATGAGAGATGTGAACCATTTCCACCATTTTAAACAGGGACAATTTTCTTGTGGAGAATATTGTTGATGCTAAATGAAACAACTTGAAAAATAGGCTTTCACTATAATAATGTGCACTACATCAGATATCCAGTGATAATGAATGGACATCCATCAAAGCATAACAGTAGGGGATTTTTTCATATGCTCTAGTTCCAAGTGCCTTGTTAGACATACATGAAAATGTGGAAGCATAGACAAGGCAAGGGGACTATTTCAAAAAATGCCTCAAAGAAATGTGATATCATGGAATGTCGTGATTGAAGGATATGTTCAAAATGGGTTTTTTTGAAAAGTCCTTAGAAAAAATTAAGAAAATGCAACCAGTGGGTGTAAATCCCAACTCCTCAACTTTTGAAAGTGTCCTTCCTACCTATGTGTGAATTGGAGCTTTGGATGAGGATATGAAAATCCATCAAAAGCATATTTGGAAGTGGTTTTTTATCAAATATTGTAGTTGCAAGTTGCACTTCAGATCACCAAGTCCTTCACAAAACCTTATGCACAACCACTGCAACACCACACGACTATTGTTGGGCCTTCATGGCATTGTTTGGAAATCTCCCTGCAACACTGTGAAGACCCAACAATAACCATGCAGTTTTGTAATGGTTGTGTAAAAGGTTTTGTGAAGGATTTGGTGATCCGAAGTGGAACTTGCAACTACAATATCTAATAAAAATCCACTTCCAAATATGCTTATGCCTTAATGAGAAATAATCACTCATATAATCAGTTAGTTGGAAGAAAACTGGGAGATAGCATGAGTGCTCAATTAGCAATAACAATATTGAAAGCACCTTCCTTGAATGCTAGTTCTGCATTTTGTGTTGTAAGAAGTTGAATTCTATGGATATAAAGTCTCAAAATTATGCTCTCAAACTATGCCTTGTGACATTGAGCATGCTACATCACATTACACATTCAAGTAGAGTAGATTACAATCTATTCCATTAGTGAATGGGGAGAGCCTTCTCATCAGTGGATAATCTATTGTAAAGAGCCCACAAATACTAATACGAGCTCTTGAGGAGTGAACTAGGAAGAATGAGAGCAAGGTTTATAGCCTTTCAAGGTTCTTGTTGTGTGAATATTATCATAAATGTGTATTTTGAAACTATGGAAAAAAAGATGTCATACTTATAAAGATTCCAATGTGTATTTTGAAGTAGCTTATGGTATTTTGCATAGGTTTCGACATTCTTTATAAGGATTAGTTTTGGGTGGGAACAAACATTTCATGACATACCTTCTTCCTAATTGTGGAAAACCATTAGAAAGACACATTTGGGCTACAAAATATAGGGCACTTATACTCTCAACCATTGCTTCTCCAAGTGGTATGGAATTAGGTGGGTACCGTGGAATAGAGTACATTATACGCTATCTTATGTATCGGGGAAGTTTGTGTCAAGATCTTAGCAAATAAATGATTCTTTTATTGACAAAACATTATACCTTCCATTCTCAATGTATCTATTGTCATACCTCTCACTAACACTGTTATTTTATTGACACTGTTATCCTACTGCCTCTATAAACGAGCTCCATTTAAAGGAATCTTGACTACATATTATGCACAAGAAAACTCTGCAAGTGCAATAAGACGTTTGCACTTAGACAAAATATGAATTCACTAAAACATTATTGTCTAAGCAATATAATATCTTCAAATGAAGGAGCATTGTAAATTTGTGACTGAGAAAACACTGTGTAGGCATTGTTAGCACTGATAAATGAAGAAGATAACACATTGAATTAGGTGATTGAGATCACTTAAAGGAATATCATTGTTAGAGAGTTGTAAAGTGTGAATTATCCTATGTCCAATAGGACTAAGAAAGGAAGAACACTGTCAAACAGTGATTGAATCATAACAAATAGTCCAAAAAAATGAAATTTATTATCAAATAGTGACAAATATTTGTCCTCTAAGCCATTTGCACATGGTGATTGAGAACATAGTGAGTAAGAAGTAAAGGAGCACTAGATCATAGCACTATAAAATGGTCATGAGTTATGCAATGAACTTCATTTTTCTTTTGATCATAAAAGAGATCAAGATAATAACCAACATATTGATGTGCACAAAGAATGTTCATGGAGTGCAAACTTCCTTACAAAGTAATTACCACAACAGAGTTTGAGGTGAATTGCACCTGCTATTTTATGTTGATATGGATATGTTCTAACTTGTAGTTAATTGTTGTAGCATAACAGATACGCTAAATAGTTGTTCATATACCATTGTTTCAAATTCAAAATTGCTATACCTTATTCTAGGAGAAAATCATAGGGGGATTCTATACATAAGACACCATTGTTTCAAATTCAAAATTGTTGGCTCTCTCACAATTGTTTGCTTCATTTATTTGATCTAAGACAACCTGTTGTATAAAAGATTCTCTCAAAATCATAGTAAAATCCTTTATTCTGGGAAGACTGTTCAAAATATTCCCATCATAACAATGAACAAAAGCATTAGTCATTAACTTGAAATTGTGCAAGAGTTTCATCAAATTCTACTTTTCCACTCTCTTTTCCTTTCTAAATTTTATTCCCAATTTCATCCATGAAGAACTTCCTCAGCCTATAGATCCTATTGTTAGCCATAACTTTACCAAGTGTCAAGGATAGCTTCAATTTTTTACCCAAACAACAATTGAAAAAATTCGGCCTTACCAAATACAATGTGTTGAAAATCTCTTTGACGTTATTCTAGAAAAGAGTTCCTGAGAGTATAATGTGCAGTTTTGAATTAACCTTTTTGCATGACTTCCATATCTTGTATCAGCTATTTCGAGCTTCATGACTTTTATCAAGAATGAGTAGACCTTTTCTCTCTAAAAGGTGTTTTCCAATATGCTTAGCTTCTTCATGAAGGCTCACATTTGTAAGAGTAATTATATTAAGTTGCCAAAAATATTATAGTCCATCTGCATAGCAGGTTATGCAAAAATTACATAAAATTTCCCTATCAAACCTACCTAGTAACCATACATTAACCTAGAAAGGCCCCCATCAACCACCAAAATTTATAGACCAGGGCACTAACAACAAAATGCTTTAACAACCCATCACCAACTACATTGAAACCAAGGAGATGCCCAAAGTTGAACACCATGAGAAAAAATGTCAGTCGCTACCATTGTAGAACTATAAAACTATAATATTAAGATTGCAGACCCTAAACCACCTTACCTAACCACACAAACAAGTTAGCTAGAAGCCGTTCATTTTGGCAAAGTGGTTGAAATCTGCCACCTAGTCGAAACCATTAACCAGCTCCAACATTAGTAGCTTCTTGAGGAAGCTAACCTCGTAGGCTACAATTTGACAATGCCTGACAAGGGGTCCATGCCTTTGAGTTCCAGAAGTAGGGGATAAACCTTGATGACTTCTCACGAGACCTTGACCAATGGAATATCACGGGGTCGAGGCACTCCATGACCCAGTAGAGTCATTTTCATAACTTCTTCCAAGCCACCCAAGAGCTCTTTCTTGAAGAGATTGTAAAAAATCACCTTCGCCTCTACTTTGGGTGTCTTCACATCTAGCAGTGACACTATGAACCTAGAGACGATATGGGTGTTAACCCAGAATGTCTCCTGGTTCACCATAAAATTCTTGCCCAAAATCATTTTGACCGCAACCACCGCGTAAGGATCGATCCTGCGCATTATCCTTTTCAACCTCTGGTTAGTGATAGCCTTGAATGCAGTTTGACTGATCTTGCAGTCCAGTTGGATGGGCGTATCCTTCCCAATACTCACCACCGCCTCCAATGATATTTCCACTACAAATTTTAAGTGCTTCGCCATGGCTACCCATGAAGAGCTTTGCAGAAAATGATACCCAGAGGATTGAAAAAATCATGCCAAATTATTGACATTTAAAGGGACTTCCTTCCCCAAGGCCCGCCACATCTATCAGGTTGTGCAATTGCTTGTGTGCCTTTCCTAAAATCCTTAGCACACGCCACTTGTCTGTAATCATGCATCCTGTCGCGTCACGACGCTCCAACTGGGAGATGTGTCGTAGCACACTTTGATCGCTTGTAAATACCACTCATTATTACTACTATCATCGGCATCCTAGGCACATATTGGTATGAATATCATTAATGGATTTTTCACCATCCTGTACACTCGAGCGAAAATCCCAAAAGGCACTCAATGAAAATACTGCCTCTGCCCCTTCAACTAACCCGCACACATGATATGCCAGCACAACTGCCACTTGGGTAGCCACCACCCCTGCAAGACCTTGACCTTTCCACATAAGCCTATGTGGGAAAGGTGCCCACCCAACCACCACAAGGATACTCATATTTTACTAATTATACTATTTAATAAATGTAAAGCTCGGAAAATTAACTCATTTCACAATAATCATTCCCATGTTCATTGAACATTACAAGTGAGATTTAGAGATCTAGTAAGAAATAAATAAACATCCACAAATGTTCCAAAATGACATTATTGAACAATTAAGTTGCAAGTTTGAGTTTACATACACCTCATAGGGGTGTGACAAATCATCTGTTTCAATAATACAATGTCAAATATACATCAATAAATACATTCATGATATAGTATTTTCAATTTACAATGGGCTATCAAGCCATATAAGTACAATATATGAAGCATATCCAAACAATACAATCTCTTAACCTCATCCACCTTGACACCATCGATCTTCTCGTGTTGATTCCAAGAGTTTGGTTAAGGCGCCTTTTCCACCCAACCACAAAGCACATGACTTCCCCGGGTTTCTTCCTAACTCGAAGAAATCCCTGACCCTGCATGAGGAGCCTAGCAACCTGGAACAATAAAGCAGGAGGGTACTCTCGATGCATGCATGTTTGCCAATATGAATTCCTAACTAGAAAGACATATTTCTTGCAACCAGGATGTGGCAAAGACATAATGCATAATAATCTAGGCTTTTAATCCATCTATTTCAATGGTACAGTGTTTGGCCAAGCATAAAGAAATATAAAAGGTAGTTTATGAAAAGGATAAACTACTGTATCTGTGTTCCCACATTTGGCATCCTGCCCCAGAAGTTTCCATAGAGGAGAAATTATCACATGATCTCATACAAAGTCTCATAAAATTCAAGCATTTATTAATTCAACATTAATTCGCAAATGCACGTAGCATTATTAAATTGCCACAATAGTACACAAAGAAAGAATTCCAAAATCAGATTTGTGTTTTAAAATTGCCTCATTCTAGTCCATATTCTAACATAAAGAAATAAGTAGTGCATAATTAATTCGCGTTTCACGAAGTAAGTCCCTTTCATTTCGTGATATCTTGTCCCAGAAGAAAAGATTGTCCTTTTTTTTCTAACCATTCATTGCAAAAATCTAAGTATTGTTTTCCAACCCAAGTATTGTTTTCATTTACACATTGTTTGGTATTGATTTCATATGAACAAGCAGCTATATTTACTTGATTTAAAATAATGGATTCAAGAAGATAATTGCAGCTATAATTGAGCTCATAAAGGTATCTCTATTTTGGTTACAAAATAAATTACAGATAATATATGTAATTATATGTCAATGTAATAAAACAATGCACAAATTTATAAGTTTTTGCTCTATATTTCACTAAAACAATGCATTTACAGGCCAACATTATATAGTTCAGCAGTTGATGGTTTTAAAAATACGTCCAAATATGTATATATTCTCTTATTTGTGAAGCTATATATATTTTTACATGTATTAAGTATGAATTTATTTTATATATATATATATACACACACATTAAATGTATTTATGTATATATATACATATATACATATATATTTATTTTTAAAGAGATCCATTTTAATCTGTACTTTTATTTCTACAAAAATTGAATATATACAGCAGATAGAATATATACATTTATATATGTATATATACACACATTATATTTATTGAGTATATATATATATATATATATATATATATATATATATATATATATATATATATTTATTTAATCACTACTTTAAACTGAACATTTGTTTATACACAACAAAGAAAGTATGCCTATTCAAACACAGATATATATATATGTTTATATATAAATAAAAATAGGTTTGAAATGAAACAATCGCATCACTTCACCAAAATTGGTGAGCTGAAATACAAGACATTCACGGGAAAAAGTAGGCCGACATGTGCAGTCGTGGCCCCCTCCATGGAGGTCCCTGCCGGTGGTGGCAGCGCCTGTCCTGTGGGGAACACTGCCGCCACAGGCAACCACCCCTATGGAGGGGTGCAAGATGCGCCAGCCTACACATGGGTGCAAATAAACTTTAACACGCACATCCTCTTTGTTATGGGTTCTCAGACTTTCGAGTTTGTTTGGATTTGCAACGAAAAATAAAATAAGATACAACCATTAATTTCCATATTTTTAAATGTATATATATATTCTATAAAAAAAAAATGTATATATATATATATATATATATATATGGACATATATATATTTATATATATTTTTTTTTAATTGAGAAGTCTGGTTTCTTTTTTCTCAGATTAGAAAACTGGTAAAGATGGATTTTTGTTTTCCACAAATTGTATAGTTAATATATTTATATATTTGTAAAATATATAAGTATATTAAACTTTACACATCAGGTAAAAGAAAAGAACAGATTACACAGTTTGGGAAACAATTACCAAACAACAACCACTCAATCTCCAGGGAATTAAAAACAAACAAAATCCAATAAATGCTTTTATCCTTTCACAATAAGAAAACTAAAACCATTGGAATATATTAAAACCTGACGTTCGCTTTTCCCAAATTTTATTGCAGAAAGTCTAGCTGACAGATCTCCTTTGCTCTTTGCTTCTTCCTATATCTTCTTTCCAATTCCCAAAAGCTTATCTTGCAATGCTACAAACAAAGAAAAACCCCCATTTTTTGCACCCAATTTTTCCCATTCTTTTTCAAAGCAACCAAAAAAAGATTGTATATAGAAAACGGTTGTTTTTCCCATTACCTCATCTCCCATTTTTAAATATTTTCTCCCATTCTTGAGACCTAATCTTGAAATTAGGGAAAATAAATGAATTTATTTCCAAATTAATATTTATTTCTATTTAATTTATTTTCCAACACTTTTTAAATACAAAACAATCTAAATAAGTTATTTATTTGCATTCAATTATTAATATTTGAGCATGGAATTCACATTAATTGAAAACAAAGAATTATTTTAACGTCACCACTCAACATTCAATTGCACATGAAAATATTTATTTAATCTAGAAATTATTTTTCATTCCTATAATTGCATGCATATATGAGTATAAAAGGAAATATCCATTTAAAATTATTGGTAATAAAACAGTCATCCAAAACACATGCTAAATGCATTTATATGAGTCTAAGTGTTTGTGTGTGATCGAGAGTATCATTCTTGCTTTATTCTAGCAAGAGGTTAATCTCCACTCCTTAGCCACACCTTTGGTCTTCGACCACCTGTCACTCAAGTACACTCAAGCAACCAACATGGGATTAGTATCTAGATAGAATCAAATCAACTTAAATCATGAAACCATACTATAATAAATATAAATATCTTTTTTTTTCATTTTGTATCATTTTCAAAATAAGACAATATTTCATCCTTTGCAAATTTCCATGAAACTTAACACCACATTTATTATCATTTAATCTACCACACACATACATGTAAACATGAAGTGAAAACCACATAAAGCATAAATAAGCATCACCAAAATTAGAAACGTGACAATAAAAATATTAATAATGTAATAGTGAGAATAATTTAATAATAAAAATAATATAATAGTCATATCAAAATAATAATATAATATTATGAATAATATAATAGTTTTAATATATTATTAATATTAATACAAATATGGGGATGGACCTAACTCGATTGACTAGAGCATCATAAATAATAAATATTTATATAATATATAACATTATATAGTAAATATAATATAATATAATATACTAACTCAATCATTAACAATATAATAATAATGTAACATAATGAAAACTTGATATATTAATAAAATTATAATAATATAATAGTTAATACATAAAATTTTAAAAATAAATATAATAATATTATTTTATAATAAAAAAAATTAATAATAATTACGTGAGAGGCGTCGGCACCATCAAAATTTGTGTACATTCGAAACGATGACATTTATTTTGACATTCAGTTGTTACAAGTCACCTGCAAGAGTTGCATAATGGGAGAGGCAGCGGTTGACGTTATATAATGGCAAGAATGGAAGAGGCAACGACTAGTGTTGTGTAATGGCGAGAGTGGAAGAGGAAGCAACATTTTAAGGCGAACAGTTGAAGTTTAAGGCGATTTCCTCATATTCTCTGGCAACCTTCATACCATCACCTCCGCTTCCATTTCAAGATTTTCATTTCCACCGTTTACTGTTTCAGATAAAACCCCACGTCTGGCAACTCTCCAGTTGTGAACATAATAGAAAAAAAGAGGAGCCGAGGAAGCTTGGTCGAAGGTAGAAGAAAACTTTCAGGTATGTTGTGATTCACATATCTTTGTAACTACATGTATGATCAAATACTTAGATAAAAATTTCATTGCTTGATTGTATCATTGTAATAGCAAGGATTCAGGTTTTCTATGATTTGCATTTCGATGTAATAATATCATAGTGTCCTTTGCTTTTAACTCTTATTCTACAATTTTATTACTGCTGATACATATCCGGATCCAGGACCGAGCGTCTTCAAAAAGACAGCTTATCACATGCCAACTTCACCCTAAGCATCTCCGCTTTCTCCAAGTGATCGAGTACGAGGATCCTTGCACCTTAACTCTCGATAAATTAGTAAGTCTTTGTGTGCTCATCTTTTTGCTTTATTTTGTGTCCGTAGATCTTGCATTTGTTATATCCCATGCGATCACATTTCACATATTTCTCTACCAGATAAACTATAATTTTTGACATAAATCTCATAGTTTTCATGCTTTGAATGATGTTCATATGCTATCAAAAATCTCCCATTTTGGCATATGGGTGAGGATACTGTAAAACATTGTAAAGATCTGGTTTTACACCTGCAAATTTCATTTTCCTAAAAGTTTCCAAATCCCTTTCATCGAATCCATTTTGTAGGTGTCATGTGGTCATGACGTTTAAGAGACTCCTCTTAGTTGCATGCTTATCTCCTTTCTTTCTTTGAGTTGCCATTTTTTTCTCATTACTGCACGCCATACTCTCACTTTTCTCCTTGCTACCATGCCATGTGACTTATATTCAATCCAGCGTTTAGAAGGTTAAAAAATGTTGTTTGAAGAAAAAGAGTATTTTGAAAACAGGATTTCAATTCCATAAAAAATATACTTCAAAACTTCCTAATAACTAAAATGGGAAGACATACAAGATAGACAAAAATTAATCCAATTCATGCTATGACAATACTATACTTCAAAATTATTCCTAACTAAAATGGGAAGACATACAAGATAAGTGAAGATTAATCCAATTCATGCTATGCCAATAACATGCCAGTAAGAAGCAAACTTACATACCAAGATAACTGAGATATGTAAACTTACATTATCTTGGTTCACTTCTTGGATCATTTCCTCAAGCCAGACATCATCTATACCAAATTCTTTGCATGCTTCCTGCAGCTCATCAAGACTGATATACCCACTTGAATCTTTATCAAAATAGGAAAAGGCAGCAAACAGACAGTCTGGACGCTCAGTCTTGTTTAAATTCAAGGTAACTGCAATGAATTCACCATACTCTATAGTACTGTTATTATCTACATCAACCTGCCAAATTCATAAGATACAACTTTATAAGTAAATACAATTAACATTTTTGGCATATTTGTCTACGAGAGCAACTATAATTTTTAACATAAATTCCATATTTTACACACTTTGAATGATGTTCATATCCTGTCGAAAAGCTCCCATTTTGGCATATGCGTGAGGATAGTGGAAAACGTTGTAGAGATCTGGTTTTAGACCTGCAAATTGCATTTGCCTAAAAGTCTCCAAATCCCTTTCATCGAATCCATTTTGCACATATCATGTAGTCATGACGTTTAAGAGACTACTTTTATTTGAGGTATTTTGCTAAACAGTTCATGCGCCTGCATGTCCTTGATCTGCCATTTACCAAACATGTCTATGAATGAATTTTTATTAATACATCTGACAAACATCCAACTTCCACTATGGTGTTTAATATAGATCCAACAAAAGAAAGTTGGTGCAAGGCTGATAAAAAAAATGGAGAATGTATATGTAAGAAAATGGAGTTTGAATTGAAGTAACGAAGAATTTGGAGAAAAATAAAGTAGGCATCGACCAATATTGGAATTCAGTTGCATCAGATTATGTAGGAAAAATTGTAATAATTTAAAATATATTATGTGAAATATTGTCATTAGTAAATAATACAATATTGTCTGGCCACGATTTCTTGTCCAGTCCCCAAATTTTAAAATAAATCTAAAATGGATACACATATGCTAGATATAAAATCCTTTTTACTCCCATCAACTAACTATTTTCCTTGAACCCATCATTTTTAGTTTACTGAGTATTAATAATTGGAAACAAACCAAGGCCAAAAACCATAAATACCACTTTCATATAAATAAAACTAGACAAAATGTATTACATTTGTTAAAAGATGGAGATGAAAGACACACAATTTAGGATATAACAGACATTCTTAATTACAAGCTTTTGATTTCGGCAATGCATTCTTATAAATACGTTAAAAAGGACGGATAAAACAAAAGAATTGTGGATGAATTTTGTTGAATTGTACGTCTGAACATTTTTTTGAATTAACAACACAGAAGAATAAACAAACATCCAATTTAAATTCAATAGTTCTCTCAATCGCTATGAGTACTAATATTAATAAATTAAGACATCATAAAAAAAGTAATATTTAGTTTTATAATTACTTTGGAGGGAACTTTGAAATGAAAATAAATTAAATATTCACCGAATCATTGAATAGATTCATATTTTTGAGTTAGGCTTTTAAGAGGCTTTCTTGGAGATGGCTTTTCATTAGAGAGTATTCAATAACTTTCCATGTTGAGTGAATTGAGTTGACCCATTCTTATAAGTGAAACACCTTTAAACATTATTATTACCGTTGTTGCATTGCATTTTAATTCAATCAAACCGTGCTTTTTACAATAACTATTTTTAGGAAAAAATTATTTTTACCCATAATAGAATGGGAATAAAAAATTAGGTAAAAAATAAATACATTATATATTTGCAATGTTTTAATTTTTATATCTATTGTGATATTATAATATCACAATTTGACAGAATCTGGAAAATATGCTTACTTATCATTTGTATATCTATGTTAATTCTTATATAATTTTTAATTTGTTTTATTGAAATGTTGAAATATAATTATATTAATACATAATATATTTTTGTGCAAATGAATTTATTTTTTATTTGTTCGCATCTTCATTTATACTTGTGTTTGTTTATTTTTTATTCTATACTATTTTTATTCATATTTATTCTTATATATTTATCATTATGTTTTATTTATTATTCCTATATTTGCACTTATAATCATACATTTATGCAACACCTTGATATGGTATGATCTGAAACTATGATGAATTGTGTAGCCTTAGACTATTGAAGAACAAATCAATAGAAGGAAAAAAGCAACGAAATTATGGTGTTTATCAGTGAAGTTAAGTGAAAAAGGTAAGTAAATTTATATTTAATTTTTTATATGGTTATGTAGAATTTAATTTATTTATATTGATAAGTGCTACCAAAGGGGGTAGCGCCCATGTACATCCAAACAAAAAGGCATGTCATGTCAGGGTACAATTTGTAACAGGATAAACTCTACTGCAACAGGTGTTGGTAGATAACAACCAAACATCTTCCCACCCCGATTACCCTTGCTAGACTACCCTCACCTAGCCACGAGCGGCCAAAGTCCATGAACCTAGAGAAGGCATCCAGGCTGGAATTTTTCACCCCATCCCTGAAGACCTCCCATGCATCTGTCATAAATTTTGTCAGGGCCTCCCTATGCAATTGAAGAGCCTCCACTTCATAGTCTTCACCTTCATCATCCTCAACCTCAATGCAGGCGAGGTCGAAGAACAAATTTAGATGACTAGCCAAACCATCTGCAACCAGCTCCAAGGTTGCATTAGCTATGGCGTGGGCATTAGCGGCTACCACAAAACTGTTGAGTAGCTCAATCACCCATTCCTGGGATTTGATTATATCAACTAGTGATCTGACCACTGTCTCATAAACCTTCCCATCACACCAGTGGCGGTCCACTTTCAAAACCTCAGAGACCAGATCTACGATCGTTGAACGCACCACCGTGTTTTGAATGGTGAAGAGTCGTATGCATTGCTCAGCCAAGGATTCCTTAACACAAAGGCAACTCAAACCAAATTAGTGCACTGGATCTTTGAACAACAATAGTCTTCCTAGTCCTATGCAGGTTTTGAATGAGTAAGGAGTGACAGACATGTGTTGATATAGCCTCAAGACCAACGCCTGAGGCTAACAAAAAATGTAGAAACCATCGGTCAAGCTAGACACCGAATCCTGACCATATTTGTCCTCATCGGACCACGTGTGCAACAAACATCATGTCTCCCATTCACGTACTCGGGGAGAGATTTAAAGTGTCAACTCGACTCCCATTGTGATCGCCTACAATGATCTCCTGCAGTCCAGGCCATTGTATTATGGCAGAATTCGTGATCACCTTTTCTACTTGGAAAACACCCCAATTTGCCAAAAAATATGTTGCCTTATTTTCTTCTCTATATACCCGCGCTAGAGTGAAATTTGAAAGCTTTCCTAGAAACTCCTTGATTGGTGTGATCCAGTCACCAATTCTCCAATTTTGTGATCTCCTTGAAGTTATTGCCTGAACACAAAGCATCAAATCACCCTCAATTTCAACTGAGTCTATGCCATTTTTAATGCAAAGTTGCAAACCAAGCCACAGGGCTTCCATCTCCGCAATATTATTGGAGTAGACACGTAAATTCTTCGACGCCACCCAGACACATACTCCACTTGTGTCCCTGATTATGCAACCAGCCCCTTCACATCTGGGATTGCCCTTGGCAACCCCATCAAAGTTTAGCTTCCATTTTAATTGAGCCAGGTGGGACCAATGAATCTCTTTCCTATTAACCTTAACTGCATTTCACAATGTGGTCTTCAAAATTCTGAGCTCGTTCCAAGACTTTTTGATCTCCTCATCCCACCTCGAGAATTTCACTTTGGAGCCGATACTGAGTATGTTGTTTTTTGTCTTGATGATGGCACCTTGGATTTTGACAATAAGTTGTTCTCAATTTAAGGCTTTCTCCTTAAAGATGCGCTTTTTCCTCTCCTTCGAAAGGTGCCAAATGACCAATTAGGGTGCCAATGTCCAAATCCCCTGCCAATAACCACTCTTGTTCGCATTCAACCAGTTGGACAGAAATTCCCAAAGCTTGTAATGCCTTGGTCCCAAGTAACTGAATGACCTTTGCAGCCAATCCCAGCATGAGGTTACCACTGGATAAGAGAGGAACATGTGATTTGCATTTTCCTCTGCTTTCTTGCAAAGTATGCATCTAGACGGGCCATCGATACCAATTATTTTTAGTCTTCCACTCGTTAAGCATCGTTGGTGTAGTGCCACCCAAAAAAATGCCCCTGCCTTGGGCAACAACTCTCGCTTCCAGCATAGCCTCGCCATCCAGGTTTTATCCTTAACTTGTGCGGTCTAAAGTCGATAGTCCATTTTGGCCGAGTATTCTCCAAACACGACACGACACCAAATTATGGAATCCTCCCAATTACGCAAGTGCATCGATCTATTGTTTAGTTCCCGAGCCACCACAGCCACCAAATCTTGTGGTAGTGGCAATGATTCAAAATTAATCCATTTGCAATGGCCTTCCAAAGAATCATCTTCCATTTGAATGCAGTCTACCACCTTGGAGCCAAATTCCACCTCCAGCCTTTCCACGTGTTGTCCCAAATCAAAAATCTTGGTCAGACTTTTGTGGCCATTCCACGAGTCCATCCAGAATAGAGCCTTCCTCCCATTCCCAATCCTCCACGAGAGATCTGACAAGTAATTAGGGGTCTGCAATTTGATAAATATCTCCAAGCCACTAATCCACCATCGAGGTTGGCTGCAGTTAAGATTCTTGAGGGGTCTGCATTGTCCAAATACTTATTTGGCATGATCTAGCACCACAACTTATCATGATCTGCAAAGCATTGTTTTGAAATCTAATCTTGTGTAGCTCGGCCCCACCATCTTTTTTTGGTCTGCAAGTCGTGTCCTAGCCTATTAGCGGAATTTTTTTTATCATTCTTCGATCCTTCCCATAAAAACGTCTTCAAGGGTTTCTCCATATCATTCTCTGATTTCCCCAGGGCTTCATAGCAAGACATCGTGTAAATTAGGATTGCAGACAAGACAAATTTTGCCATTGTAATTCTTCTCGCCAGCGTGAGCCAATTGTTTTTCCAAGCCATTGCCTTGTTTCTACATCTTTCCACCACATCCCCCTAGTTTTTTTCTTTGCATGCCCCTTTGAAAATTTGCACGCCAAGGAATTTAGACAGGAGCTTCCCTACTTTGACTCCTAGTATTGTAGTTATGACTTGCTACAGGTGGGGTCTTGTGTTGAAAAAATAAACACATGATTTTTCCTTGTTCATTTGCTGGCCTGATTGCATTTCATATTCCATGAGCACTCTATTAATGCATTTGGCTTCCCTTAAACTCACTTCCCCGAGTAGGGTGGTGTCATCGGTGAATTGGGAATGAGTGACGGGGTCGATATTTGGCGCCACTTGCACCCCAAACCATTCTAGTCACTGGCTCCTGCTTCTAATTGCACAACTGAGTGATTCAGACATGATTACGAAAGGGAACGGTGATATGGGATCACCTTGCCTGAGGCCATTGGTAGCCTGGAAGAAGCCATGGAGTGATCCATTAACCGAAACCAAAAACCAGACCGAAGAGATACAGTGGAAAATGAGATCACACCTGTGGCTATCGAATCCCAATATTTTCATTACTTCCAAGAGAAATGTCGAACACACTTTATCATATGCCTTTCTTACATCCAATTTGATGATCATCCCCACCATCTTGCTTGACTTGAGAGTATGGACGACCTTCATAATGAGCAGTATATTGTATGTTATCTCTTGGTCGGGGACAAAGCCATTTTGTTCAACAGATATAATCTTCCCCAATAACAATTTGAGTCTGTTGGCCAGGACTTTCGCAACCACATTGTAGATAGTATTGCACAACAAAATGGGCCTATAATCATTAAAGGAGGAGCATTCAGCCTTCTTTGGAATCAGAGCAATGACCAAATTATTCAAATCCTTGACGAACTACTTGGTCTTACAAAAGTCTTCAACCAGCTTCCATATATCGTCTCCAAGAAAACCCCAACAATTCTGGAAGAACTTGGTCGAGAAGCCATCGGGCCTCGACGCTTTATTTGAATTCATTTGAAAGAGCGCGGTGTGAACCTCTTCTTTTGAAATCTACTCGCACACCATCTCGTTGTCTACTTTGCTAACCCGATTGCTTATCGAGTTGAGAAATCCATCACACCACCCTTGTGGAAATTATCCCCCAAGAAGGTGAGCAAAAAAATCAACAGCAACCTTGCCTATCTCAGACCCATTGCACACAGAATGTCCATCGTGAGTTTGAATTTCTGCTATCTTATTGGCCGCTCTCTTTACCAAAACTGTGGCATGAAAAAACTTGGAATTTGCGTCACCTTCACTTAGCCATACCTCCCGAGATTTGTCCCTCCAAAATATTTCCTCCCTCTTCAGAAGTTCAGTGAGCTTTTCCTTCAGCTCTTTCTCTCTGAGAAAATCTTCATTCTTCATGCCATCTTTTATCATGTATTTGTTAGAGTAATTGGGTATTTACTTTATTAATTAAACAATATTTGTTTAGTTACTTAAAGTTCCCTTTTACCTCTTTTCACTTAAGCTAACATTAGGTGCATAATAATTAATTACTTTATTAATTATTATTGTGCAAGCCTAGGGTTTTCCTTTTTAGGGTTTTCATCTATATGTAGTTGAAAACTATCTTTTGTATAATTAATTCATTTTACATTTTGTGTGAATTCATGGCTCCACATTCTTGAGCATTTCCTTTGTTGCTTCTCTTTGCTTCTCCTTGTAACAGGTTATTTTCTTGCAAAGATCTTTTGGGCTTCTGTGGTGTTGTATCTTCTCAACTCCAACATGGTATCAAAGCTTCAGATTTGCAGCTGCTTGTTCTTGTTTTGAGATTTTGCATTGGAAGCAAATCTAGGGTTCTAAAGTTTTTTTTAGGTGGATTCAGCATACTCCATTTTTTGGGTTCACTTTGGGCTCAAATGGATAGTGCCATTGGATTCGTAGCGCCCAAAAACCCCTAAAACGACTGTCAAATCGTCGATTTTGGCCACAGTCAACCAGGGTTGCAAAAAAAATTTTAGGGTTTGGTAATGCCCCCTCAGAAAAATTTGCCAAAATTAAAAATATCAAAAGCTATGTTTTGATTTTTAAAATTTAGCCACCGCTTCCACCGCCCATCGGCTTCCGCCCGGTTGCCGCTCCACCGTCGATCTACAGCGCCGCCGGCCCGGTTCTCCGCGCCCGGCTCTCGCCAAGCTCCGCCGCCTCTCTGGCTCGACCTGCTTCCCGTCAAGCTCCCCCGAGCTCCGCCTGCTCCTTGCTCTGCTTGTGCTCCCCACCCGGCTCGCCTGGCTCCACCGAGCCCACCAACACCCACCCTGCCGACCGCTGCCGAGCTCGCCGACACTACAGGCTCCACCGACCCCTATCGACCCTTCCAACACCTGCCCACGGTCCTATTGGCGACCAGCGCTAGGCACTCAACCCGGCCAGCTCCTAGCTCCAGCGCTTGGTCTTATGGGTGACCGAGGGTTTCGGCCCAGCCTACAGCCACCAACCCCCTAGTCGTCCACGTGACCAGGGGCCGAAGACTTTAGCCCTTGAGGGCTGCAAACAATTTTTTTTCCACATTGGAGCAGCTTGCGCTAAATCGGGCATAGAATGGGCAATTTTTCTCAGTTTTTCACAAACGAGATATTATCGGAAAGCTGGTTTCGGCGTCATTCTAGTGGTACTGGTAGTGTTTCCTGATTTTGTAGTTTTGCTATGTTTTTTGCCAGTCAAAGTCAGAACTTGGTTTTTTCACTCCTAGGGGCGTATCTTTTGCGTCCAAACTCCGTTTTGCGCAAACGAATAGGCATTGGAAAGGTGTTACAGTGCTCTTTCTAGATTTATAGTCTATTTTACGAGTTCATTTACCAAGTATTTTTTATTCAGCTTTGTGTGTTTTTACACTTTGCTCGATTACTTGATCATTCTGGCTCCTAGATGAGTTTTGTTTGCGTGGGATGGGTTATATTAATTTGATCTAAATGCTGTAAGGTCAAATTTCTCAGTTTGTTTTTCATTTGAAGAGTTATCATGGGTTTCTCTACTCACCCTTCAGTTGTTCTTCTGGAACGGGGTAATTATGAGTCATGGGCAAAGGGTATACTTACACATTGTAGGTGGCTTAATATTTTGCCTTATTTGTATGATCTCATACCTGAACCAGCAACTTTAGAGGGCAGATTAGCATGGGATATTATTAGAAATCACATTGCAGGAGTTATATTGTCTAGTGTTGATCATGACACTGTGTTGGTTATATCGGACATTTATTGTCCTCACCCACTTTGGACACGTCTTTGGGAGATCTATGGAGACCCTATTCTATCTCCATTCCCAGAGGATCCTGCTTCAGATTGTCTCATACCCATTGCTTGGCGAGAGAATACACCATTTGATCATGATACTTTACAGGAGCTTGAGTATTTAGACACCCTTACTTATTCCGATGGATCAGAGGTTTATCTCACAGTTCCTACTCTTTAGACTGAGACTTCATCAACATCTCTTATTGTTCTTGATTCAGTGCAGCAGGAAATCATACATCTTCCAAACATAGCTACTTTGGACTCTTATGTTGCAAACATATCTTTCTTGTTTGTTGAGTCCTATATTGCAGATTTGGAGGATTATTTTGAGGACATTCATCTCCTCTACCTTGATAGTCAGGTTATCACTGTTCGCCCACCATTATCCGTGCATTCAGAGGTTGCATTTCAGTATTCTCCACATCAGTTTGGATTTGACATTATTTGTTTCCATTCAGACAGTGAGACTCTTCGGCATCCTATCATGGCACACATCTTGAGACAGATTGGTTCATCCTTCTTCACAGGGTTTCTTCGATATAGGTCCATGGATCCATTTCTTCCCAAGGGGAGGAATATCATTTGCCGCTTCAGGATCTCTTTTTGGATTCTACATCAGGCATCTACCATTGTGACAGGAGTTTCTTCCTTGTGGGGGGGCCTTCTTCTCTCTTTCTATCTCTCCTATGGAGATCATTGTACATGTACTTATATGATAGAAGCTGTCTATGGGGGGTATTATGTTATCCACCTCCTATCCTTCTTTCATTAGTGCATTGCATTTCTTCCTTGCATTCTATTTTGGGGAGGAGTTTTGTTCCCACTGGGTTTTCTCCTTTACCCCATTTCATTTAGTTTGCATTGATTTTGTACATGGGTACCTGATCTGGCCTTGTTGCCGGGACCCATTGCTTTTGCTTTCAGTAGCTTCTTCTAGGTTTTAGCTTCTCCCTATGTCTATCTTAAGGGGGGGTGTTAGAGTAATTGGGTATTTACTTTATTAATTAAACAATATTTGTTTAATTACTTAAAGTTCCCTTTTACCTCTTTTCACTTAAGCTAACATTAGGTGCATAATAATTAATTACTTTATTAATTATTATTGTGCAAGCCTAGGGTTTTCCTTTTTAGGGTTTTCATCTATATGTAGTTGAAAACTATCTTTTGTATAATTAATTCATTTTACATTTTGTGTGAATTCATGGCTCCACATTCTTGACCGTTTCCTTTGTTGCTTCTCTTTGCTTCTCCTTGTAACAGGTTATTTGCTTGCAAAGATCTTTTGGGCTTCTGTGGTGTTGTATCTTCTCAACTCCAACAGTATTCATTGAGGGTGTCCAACTCGGCTTCCACGCTGGCTTTTTCAACAAATATGTTTTGAAACTTCACCCTGTTCTATTCTTTGAGCTTTTTCTTGTTTATCTGTAATTTCTTAACCAATTTGAAGTTGATAGATCCCCCCACCTTCGTGTCCTTCCACCAGCACTCCACTAGATCCAGTAGACTTGGATCCCACCAACACATGTTTTGAAATTTGAAGCATGTTTTCACTGTTATGCTCCCACCAATTATTGATAATTCCATTGGGAAATGATCTGAGACTGAAATCGGCAAAATGTTGGTAGACACTTGCAGCCTGAATTTAAACCAGAGAGGAGGAACCATGAATCTATCCAGTATCTCAGCAATAGCAATGAAATCTTCGCGCCTATTGGTCCATGTGAAAATCTCGTTCCCTATGGAGCAATCTACCAATCCAACTTCAGCCACAAAGCTTCTAAAATCCAAAATAGTCTATGACACACTTCTGATCCCATCGCTCTTTTTTGACAACTCCAGTATGGCATAGAATTCTCCCCCTATGACCAATTCATCCTTAGGGAGAGGACGAGCAAACTCCAATATCGATCTCTAGAGAAATGCCTTATCCTCTATTTTTGTTGGCCCATAAATGTTGATGATTGTGAAGTGATGATTCAAGTCTAATTCGTAAACATTCACCGCCATCCAGTTTGCAGAGGAGTAAATTACCTTCACAGAGACATCAACCACCTTCCATAGCATACCTAAACCCCCTGCAGATCCCCAAGAGTCCTAAAAATGCTCATCCCAATAATGACAATATTTTGAAAAATTTGACCCATTATCTTCTAACAACTTTGTTTCCTGTAGTAAAATGATACTGCTTGCACTTTTTTGTAATTGGCGCCTAACTAGGCACCTCTTGTCAGGGGCCTTTAGGCCCCTGACATTCCAAGTTGGGATCTTCATTACTTCCCAAGGGAGGGGCTTCCTCCCTTGGTACTCAAAAAATTGGTGATGCTAGTGAACTTCTTAGCCACAACCTCCTCTTCCCTTGGTTGTTTAAAGGATTTCCTTCCTCGAGAGTTGCTAGATGTGTTGATTTTGCCCAGACCTAGATGTTTAATCATTGATTCGGAGATGCATCTATCTTCAATTATGTCCAACTCATCATCCAGATCCGTGTTTGAATCCAAGTCCTCACTTTCCATGGAACCAACCTCAGCCCCGTCACTTTCCTTTGCTTTATGGCCTTCCTTTTGTGGTGAGGGCGACAACTTGGTGACCTCCACTCCCTTTTCTTCGGGTATAGCCTTGGGGGAGGAAACTGTGTCCACCAATGCCTCACTGCAAATCAGAGTGTCACTTGCTTGTGCCAACTTCTCATTGGAAGTTTCCGGATTGGGCTGAGGAATAAATGGATGGCTAGTCGCCTATGGTGACCTTCTCCAACTTTTCTTCAATCCTTTGTTGCAATCCATAGTCTGATGGTCCTGCGAGCTGCAATCGATACAGAGTTTTCTTGAATCTTCTACCTCAATTTCCTGTGACCATCGTTCCCCATTAACCACCAAATAGACATTGGAGGGTATGGTGTTGATTTTCGCGATGTTCATCCTGACATATTTATATAGATTGCCATCCGAGACGCCTGTGTCGATCTCTAAAAGGGTTCCCAAAGAGCGTCCAATTTTCTCCAAACAATCACCTGTCCAGTATTCCACTGGAAGATTATAGAGCCTCACCCATACTGGTTGGTCGTATGGCCGCATCTTAATTGGGTCAAAGTTTTGATTCCAGGGCTGCATATACATGGGCTTGCCATCCATGAACCATAGATCTCCCTCCATAACCCACATTTTTGTTTGCTCATCTGCAAAAACCACTACAAAAATCCTTTCAGCAAAAATATTATCAGGACCTCTGTCTTCCAATTCTCCTGAATCCAAAGTTTAATCGAGGTACGATCAGGTGTTATGCCAATGAAATGACAAATGAAAGCGAATTCCCTAAGAATTGCAGTGTTAGCCTTGATTTCCTCAAAGACATCGATCTCAATGGTTTCTTCTTTGGCCTTTAGGTTGGAATTAACCTTCTCCCCCACGTGTCGATCCCCATTAAGCCTCTGAGCCATTCGTCCGCTACTTGCCCTTCTCCAATCACTCGATCTTCTGCACGTTGGTATCTCCACCCAATATTTATGCCTTCTAAACGATTTTTGCCCCGGTGGTTGCACCTGTCGCGGCCAGGGTTTACATTTTTCCATGGGAGTTTTAGGAGTATCATGCCATTTTCACGCTGGTTTGCTTTCTTCCTCCAATGGCGCATCCTGCCTTCGATAAAATGGATGGAACTTTTCCACCCATTTCCCGTTAGAAAATACCCATTGAGGGGTGTGATCCAGTGTCCATTCCCCAATGCCATCCTTGATCACTTTGTCCCCCCAGCACGCCTTTGTGGACGCAGATCCATCCTTTGTTGATTCTCCCTTCTTCGCCTCCACACTACCCTATGAGCCTGCTCTGCACTGTGCCATTTTCTTCTATTAAAATTTTAATATGATTATGTAGAATTTATAATAATAAAAAACTCATATTTTTTTGTGGCTATGTAGAATGTTATCTATTTCAACCAACCAAAATGAAGAATTGCAAGCATTCATAAATTTAAATATATTCTTGCAACAATTAACTCTTTTGAGTTTTGTGGGTGATAAATCATATTGGTATGGATGGGGAGTTGAACTTGAGAAATCAAATTATATTAATGGAAAGATTAAAATTAAAATGGAAGCATAGACATTTTATCATAATGTGTTTGAAGGTGACAATCAAATGGAGTTAGTTAATTTAATCCTACTTTACTGGCCTAATTGTTACCCACACATTGAACTTTGTTGTACATACAACTCAAAGGTTTATGGTTGACCATTTATTCACATTGTGGATGACCATATCATCACAGAAACATTACCTACAAACAAGTTGATTATGGATTATAGTGAAGTATTCATTCAAAATTATGGAATAGAGAAATCAAAAATATTTCAAAGGATAGGCAAAGGACATTGAAGAAGACTTCAAAGACTTCTGAAATTTGAGAGTAGATAAATTTCACATCTTCAAAATTTTTGGAATTTTGTAATAATTATTATTTTAATAGTTAATTTTTATTTTTATTATTAATGTATGATTTTATTTTGTTGTTGATTTGTATTGTATATAGTTTCATTGAGTAAGGATAAGGAAAATATTGTATCAAATCATTGAAAGACAAGAAAATTATATAAAATTAATTTGTGTAGGATTTTTATGGTTATTTTTTATTACTAAAAGAAGATTTATTGTTATGTTATTCTATTGTGTTAATAGATAAGATATAATATTTAAGATATAAACAAAAAAACAATTTAATGTTTAAACAAAATCAAAGAAATTTGATCAAATAAAAATATCAAAATTAGAGATTTGGTCACAAATATTTGATTAAAATATCAAATAAACAAATCAAAGATAAAAATATAAATTAAAAGATCAAAAAGATTTAATCATGTAGGGTCATCCCACAATAATGGGTTACACTTTTGGCCAAACTTGACATTGAAATGAACATTTCAGAGAAAACTTCACTTTCTGACACCTATAGTAGGTAAACTGTTGGGAATTTGAAAATTATATAAACTAGTGATTTGTGAGATTTTTTCTCTAGATTTTATATGTATTTTTTTTGTACATCTCCTTTGATAACTAGTTTTTAATAGTAACCAACATTTTAAAAAAGTGGTGTGTACTTCAGCTTGCATAAAAAAAATTTCTAGAAAGGATAAAATTCCAATTCTTTTGAATTTAGGTTGGTGACACTAGTATCTAGTGCTTTCATTTTGTTTCATAATGTTTTGTTGAATATTTTTCTTTTAATAAAATTTTGAAGTCAAACCAATTACAATTTAGACATAGGTGCACTTCAGCTTGCATAACTTTTTTGGTATGTATTGAAATTCATTTTTTCTTTTTTTGTTGGAACGAGGACATCAATATCTAGTGTGTATAGATTTTTCAAATTTTTTTTTTCTCAAATTTACTATTTTTCCACAATGATTTTTCATTGAACTTGATGTTTGATGAAAAACCTATGTTTAATAAAACAAAATATATTAAATTTATAGTTGTTGGAAAGCACGTTTCGATCACTACAGTCCTCCACCTTGGTTTATCGAGTTGAATCCATTTGCACCTCCTTCTCGGGCTTCAATAGTAAAAAAAATGCATAAATTTTGAAATGGTGGAGGGGGGAGGTGAAAAAAGGGGGGTTCATTAGAACCCCCTTATATGATGCAAGTGGGGGTTCATTAGAAGGGGTGGGGGTTCATTCAAAGGGGGATTCATTAGAAGGGGGGAGGTTCATTCGAACCCCCTTCTTTAGAAGGGGTAGGCCATTTTAAATTTTTTGATGGGAATTTCTAATTTTTCTTCATGGAAAAAATTGTAATCCAATATTGTGGGTTTACCCCACAAAGAGAAATCAAAAGATAAAAGATAAATCAAAAATGACCACAAAGATTCAAATAAATTATAAAGGATCAAATAAATAAGTCAAAAATAAAAATAAAATAAAAGATTAAATATATAAATAAAAATATTTAAGATAAATTAGAGATTTTATCACAAAGATAAATCAATCAAAAAGAGAAAAACAAAGATTTAAAATATAAATCAATAAGAAATACTAAATAAAAAAAACCTCACAAAGATTTGAATACATAAGGTTAAATTAGGGTTTTGGATAGGGTTTAATTACACTTAGGGTTCAATTATGGTTAGAGTTCAATTAGGGTTTGGGTTAGTGTTCTATAATAAAGCTTGGGGTTAGGGTTACAATTGGAGTTCAAATAGAAGTAAGATAAATGTTAATTTTATGATTCAATTAGGGTTCGGATTAGGACTAGCATGCAATTATGGTTTAATTATTAAGGTTGAATTAGAGTTAGTATTAGGGTTTGGGTGCAATTAGGGTCTATTTTAAGGTTGAATTAGGGTTACAACTAGGATTCAATTTGGGCTATAATTAGGGTTATAAAGTTTTATTGTTCAATTACAGTTTAACTATGGTAAGCGTTAGGATTCAATTATGCTTAGGATTCAATTAAAGTTAGGGTTCAAATAGGGTTAAGATTAGTGTTAGGGTTAGGGTTCAATTAGGCTTAGATTTAGGGTAAGAGTTAGGACTAGGATTAGTCTTAGGTTTAGGGTTCAATTAGGGGTAGGATTCTATTATAAAGCTTGGGGTTAGGGTTATAGTTGAGTTTCAAATAGGGTTATGATCAAGGTAAGGTGTAAGAATCAATGAGAATTAAATTTAAGTTTGGATTATAGTTAGGGTTCAATTGAAATTAAATTTTAGTTAGGATTATAGTTAGGGTTTAATTAGTGTAAGGTTCGTGTTACCTGGTTAGGATCCAATTAGGGTTAGGACTGAAATAGTGTTTAGAGTTAGGATTAGAGTTTAATTAGGGTTAGATTTTAATTATTATTATGGTTAGTCTAATTATGGATAGTGTTTAATTAGGGTTAGTATTAGGGTTCAATTATGGATCTATTTGGTTAGGGTTTAATAAGGGTCAAGTTTATTGTTGGTGTTCAATCATGGTTAAGGTACAACTACGATTAATATTTCATTAGGGTTAGTGTACTTTAGCATTCAATTAGGGTTAGGGTTTCGATTCTATGATAAAGCTTGGGGTTAGGGTTATAGTTAAGGTTCAAATAAGGTTACAATCAAAGTTAGGTTTACTATTCAATTAAAGGGTTAGGAATGAGGATCAGTTAGGATTAGGATCCAATTAGAGTTAGGGTTATAGTTATGGTTTAATTAGTGTAGGGTTAATGTTAGGGTTAGGATTAAATTAGTGTTAAAAGTTAAGGTTAGAGTTCAATTAGGCTTAGGATTAGGGTCCAATTAAGATTAGAATTTAATTAGGATTATGGTTAGAATCTAATTAGGGTCAAGACTACATTTAGGGCTAGGGTTAGGGTATAATTACAGTTAGAGTCCAATTAGGTTTAGGGTTAGGGTATAATTATTATTAAAATTTAATTAGGATTATGATTAGAGTTCAATTAGGATTAGGTTTAGGGTATAATTAGGGTTACAATTCAATCTAGGTTCAATTACAGTTAGGGTACAAATAGGGTTAGGATCTAATTAGCGTTCAATTAGGGTTATAATTAGGGTCAAGATTAGGGTTAAGTTTAGAGATAGAATTAGGATTAGGGTTAGGGTTAGAGATAGGATTAGGATTAGGGTTATGGTTTGTGTTAGAGATAAAAATAAAATTAGGATTAGGGTTAGGGTTAGGGTTAGAGATAGTGTAAGAATTAGGGTTAGGGTTATGGTTAAAGATAGAATTAGGATTAGGGTTACAATTAGGATTAGAAATAGAATTAGGATTATTTTTGTAGTTAGTGTTAAGGTTAGGGTTAGGGTTAGGGTTAGAGATAGAATTAGGATTAGGTAACCCTTTTTATATATGCTAATCCCAATCCTAACCCTACTGCTCATCTTAAACATAATCCTAAACCTAACCCTATTCATAATGATAACACTAATCCTAATCGTAACCCTTACCCTAACCTTAATTGGGATGATAACCCTAACCCAAATTCTAACTCTAAGTCTAATCATAATCATAACCCTAACCCTAACCCTAATCTTACTACTAAGGCGAACCCAACCCTAATCCTAATTTTAACTCTAACCCTAACTCTATTCCTATCCCTAACCATAACCATAACCCTAACACTAATCCTAATCGTAACCCTAACCCTAACCTTAACCCTAACCCTAATAATTTGGTCTTTCATTCTGTGTTGTGAATGCTACTAGCTTATATATATTGTTTATAAATATAATATATAAAAACAGCAAGAGATATCCTATTTTAACCCTACTCATAACCATATCTTTAATTCTAATTATAACCCTAACCCTAATTCTATTTATAACACTAACCATAACTATATTCTATAATTCATAATTTTATTTTAAGACTAACCCTAACCTTATTTAAAATTTTATTTTAAGACTAACCCTAACCTTATTTAAAATTTAACACTAAGACTAACCCTAATTAAACACTAACCCTAACGTTATTTGAATGTTAACCAGAGTTTAATTTTAACACTAACTCAAAGATTTCCCCTAATTCAACCCTCACCCTAACTCAAAGGTTTTTCCCTAATTGAACCCTATTTTAAACTTGAACCTCAACCCCAATAAAAATTTGAACCTAACCATGTTTGAACCCTAACCATAACTTATATTAAATTTTTATATTAAATATACTAAAATATTATTATTTATCTAATAATATAATAGAATAATATTGTATAATTATTTATTAATTCATGTTATGTGTTGTGCCGCAATTGCTACTAGTTTATCTATCTTAATATATTAATCTATATATTATACGTCAAGAGATATCATTTTCGAAGCATTTTTTTTTGCTTTTTTTTTGTGGTATTTTTTATTTTATTTTTTTTTTTTAAAAGAAAAAAAATGCCTTGAAAATGATATCTTTCCGCGTATAATATATAGATTAATATATTAAGATAAATAAACTAATATTAAAATCATTTTCTAAATAATCTATCAATTGATTTCATTTACTACACAAATATATGAGAAAAACAAAAACATAAAATCATTTTTTTCCTAATTGACCTTCCACACCTCTTCGCGTTAAAATTACACAAGGTGCAATTGCTAGTTTACATTTATATGAAATAATTGAACATGGGAAATAAAAGCTGATCGAAGTTACATGAAACAGAGTGCAATGAAACGAAGGCCAGGCCGTTTAGTAGTTCGTTTGTTCAGTTAGATGGTATTCTAATTACATCGGAATTAACAAATACTACTTCCTTTTTCTTTCCATTGATACCGACTATCCATACACTTTTCTTTCGCCCACCTTGTTCTGCAGCAAAACAACCAGGAATTCCCGTTATTTTTCTTAAACTTCTCCAACATAATACAGGTGGTTGTTTGGCATTTGCTTTTGTTTTAAATTTCAGTAGGATGTACCTATACATTTTCTTGATTGATTAAATAATTAGAGTTCTCAAGGTTTTATTGGGTTGGCAGATAGAATCTCCAATTGAATTTATTACTCATGTCGTCCCCCAATAAGAATTCTCAAGTGCCTGAAAATTTCTCTTGTTATCCCAAGGAAGATGACTTAGAAACAAGGTAAATGTTTTTCTTTCTATTTCAATTTACAGTTTATTTTCTTAATTTATTAGTTTTTGGTTTGAAGTGGTTGCAATGTGTTATTGCCTAAAAGTCTTCTGGAATCAACTGCATTGTATTTGGTTTAATTTACTTTTGTTTTAATGGTCGGGTTCAGTGTAAACATTCCTTTAAGATATGTAAACATGGTCAGGCTCCAGTATACTCCATAATTGATATACCACACCCTTGTCTATAACTGTAGTATCTAGTTTATTTATCTGTTCTGAATTTTGGTTCCAGTGTAAATATTCTTTGAGATATGTAAACATGAGCCTGGCTCAAATATATTCCACAATTGTTATACCGCACATTTCTCTGTAACTTTAGTATTTAGTTTATTTGTTTTATTTTAAATTTTGGGTACATTCTTTAAGATGAGTAAATATAGACCAGCCTCGAATATATTCATATACCACACTTGTCTATAACTTCTCGACATGTCAGCTGGAGTCATCAACTGCCTTATCACAGTTGGTTCTTGTTTTGTAGACAGTTTGTTTCCACACGACTCTTATAATTCATTGAGATCAAAGAGCCATTGCAGACATCAGTTTCAGCCATTTACACATCAGACTATAGCAAACATAGTTTAGATATCATGAAAATCAAGTACTCCTTTGATACCTCTGTTGCAATCCTGTGCTGAATACACTTGATTATTGTTTTGAACAAAATATATTTCCATGCTGCTCTTTTAACTCATCCATATAAAAAAGCCATTGGAGAACTGATTTTCAGCCTCTTGCATGGCCAGATATATTAGGAAATCATGAAAATCAAGTATGGTTAATATTAAATTTTGTTTAATAAAAATAGAACAATTATTTACCACATTTTGGTAGGGATAGGTATAAAATTACTATTGACGATTTCACCACTTGAACTGTTTGATGATTAAGTAGAATAATCAAGTACCCTTTGATACCTCAAATTCATCATAATTATCCTTTTAAGATGCATAAACATGGCTTGTGCTCAAAAATACTCCATTATTGCTTATTATGTCATTGTCTACAACTTCCCCACACGTCCACTAGAGTCATGGGATGCCTTATTGCAGATAGTTTTTATTAGTTATGGACAATTTATTTCCATATTCCTCTTATAGTTTCTCTAGATCAAATAGCCATTGGAGGCCTGATTTTTAGCCTCTTGTGTGGCAGACTTATTAAGATGTCATGAGAATCAAGTACCAATGTGTTAGCTCATATCCATCCTGATTATTCTCTTAAGATGTGTAAACTATCATGCTTGAGTGTACTCCGTAATTGCTACACCATGTCCTGTGTACAACTTTCCCACGTCTGCTGGAGTCAGGGGCTACTTAATTGCAGTTGTTTTTTTGTTTTGTAGACAAATATTTCCATTTCCATATTATCCTTATAACCCATCAAGATCAAAGAGCCATTGGATAGTCTTCTGCGTGATAGACACATCAAGAAATAATGAAAATCAAGTACCCCTTTGATACCTCATTCTTCATAATTATTCCGTAAAGATGTGTAAACACAGGTCATGCTTGAACTCACTCTATAATTGTTATACCATGCTTGCATTGTACTTAAATTCATAATTTTGCTGCAACTATATTGCACCTTGTGTTGCTTGATTATTATTTTGGTCAGTGGGATTTTGAACCTGATGGCTTATGCTAGGTCTTAAGCATTTTGGGAGAGATTATTTAGCTTGTTGGGTGTAATATTTTAGCATCCGCCATTATTTTTGGGATATATATAGCTCATGTTATAATGTTATATTTGTTATATTTAAAAAAAAAAAAAATTGTTTTCCCCAAAAAATCCGAAGCCTTCACAATAAATTGTCTATTATCACGTAAATTACATTCCATGATTTGAACTTTAGGACTGAACATTATTTCAATTTCACTTCTTCTTCTAGGGTTTCTGGGAGCATTGCTTCAGCAGACTATTCAAGTTCTTCAAGTGCATCAACTCACTCTTCAAGTCCTCCATATTTGGTAAGTTTACTGCATGGTTTTTCAAGATGTACGATTATATGTGCAGTCGTATACAATTATTGCACCAATGTCTAAACCGTTGCTATTAATAATAGGCATTATGTGCTTGCTACTTTTATTTACCTATCAGCTTGGCCTATATTATGGTCTTAGAATTCTAATAGAATTTTTTTAGTTTTCTAGAACTTTATACATTTATTTTGATGGTTTTGTTATCTTAAAAGTACAACTCTAAATTTAAGACTCGATGGGATACTGGTTGGCAGATTGGTCTTGTTAATGTTTAAGGCCGTCACACGCCTAAGCCAAAAAGAGATTGCTGCAGAACATTTCTAACTGGATATCACAGATTCTGACTTGCCTTGTATCATTGGGGATGACTTCAATGCTGTGAGATATCTCAGAGAAAAACAAGGGGGAATCAGGAAGCTTGATCAAGTCCTTTAAGATTTTAATAACTTCATAGAAGATCTGACTTAATTGGAGGTGGAGCCCTTCTGCTCTAAGGGCACTTTCACTTGGAGCAACAAGAGACCTAAGAATCAAAGGATTCTAGAGAAATTAGACAGATTTCTTACCTTTGTAGATTGGCTTGATAGAGGAGCAATGATACAAACTGCTGCCATATGGAGGGTCTGACACTAGCCCATCAAGATTTCTATTGCTTCTGATGAAATGGTCCATTTTTGCTTTGAGAATGTGTGGTTCATACATTAAAATCTTGATGAGCTGGTGAAGATTTGGTGGCAACATGAATCCCATATTTATGAAACAGAGATGTACAAATTCACAACCAAGCTTCTAAGGTTAAAATAAACGCTTAAAATCTGGAATACAAATTATTTTGATATCATATTTGAGGAGAAAGTTAAATTAGAAAGTGATCTTTGACAACTAGAGGAGGCACTTCAGCAAGGTCAGGATAGCTCTCTCCTAAAACAAGAAAAACGCTTGCTAGATTCCTTAAATGAAATTAATTTGAATGAAAAAATATTCAGGTGACAAAAATTCTAGAGTTCAATGGCTACAAGATGGCAATAAAAATGCAAGATTCTTTCACTATACCATTTTGGATAATAGAAATAATAAGATGATTTCAACTCTTGAATCTCCAAAAGGTTGGGAAATCTCTTTTCCTTCAAAGGTGGATGATCACACTATCTCCTTCATTGAGACCCTTCTAACTAAAGAGTACTTTGATAGGGCTGGGGCTCAAAATTACATGCATAAGTTTATCTAGAACTGATCACTCCGGTTTTTCTTAACAAAGGAAGTTGAAGAAGTGGAAGTGAAGGACACCCGGTTCCATATGAAGAATTTTGGAGCACCTGGACTTGATGGATTTCCTCCAAGGTCTTCTGACACTTTTGGTACTTGTTGAAAGATGAAATTGTTGTTGTGGTTTGAAAATATTTCACTAGAAAATGCAAAGTAGATAAGTTAGATCACACCTTTCTTACTCTCATTCCCATGATGGAAAACGCTCAAAGATGTTAGTTTTATGATCAGATGTAATGCACAGAAATTAATTAAAAATCAGACACAAAACACAGCAGATACCCTGGGAAAACCCTCCACTAGAGGGAGAAAAACCTAGCAACAATATATCACTTATATATTGAACCACCAAAATAATGATCTCCTTACAAGAGGCCGATATGCAGGCCTGAACACAAGCATCAAAGTATGATGCAACACAGAAATACAAAGAGACAATTGCTGATGAATTCTCAGCCTTCAATAATGCCGAACTTGATCTTGTATGACTTCGACCTGCCTTGAATATAAATTTGCACTTGAGATGGATTGAGAACAAATGAATGAATCGATCCAAATGAGATACAATGAAGGTGTATAAATACAAGATAGGAGGGGAGACGTGACTCCTCAAGAACACAAGTCGGCCAAACATAGAAGGATGCGCCTTTCTAATAAAATCGCGTCCATGAAGGTAGTCGGCCTCATTAGCAAATCGGGCCTCTTCATTAATTAATCACCATTTATTGTTAATGACGTGTCTCTTGAATTTATCCAATCGCTATAATATAAATTAAATAGCCTTAGCTATTATTTAATTTATCACATGTAGAAGGAGATCGCTGGAAGAAGACCACAACGCTGCTCTAAACATCAACAAAAGAGTGGTTGCTTTCTGACCAATCTCCTTATGTAATGCAGTTTACAAAATCCTTTCCAAAGTTGCTGCAAATAGACTTCAACTGTTTATTCTGGAAATAATTTATAATGAGCAAAAAGCTTTTCTTAAAGGAAGAAACCTTCAAGATGGAGTTTCTCTTATCCCAAGTTAATCCATTTGTGGAACAAAAGGCAGGGACTGTTCATGAAGCTAGATATGAAAAAGGATTTTGACCATGTTTGTTTGTTCTTTATAGATAGAGTGATGGACATGTTTAGCTTTACTGAAGATTGGAGACAATGGTTAACCTCCTTATATTCATCTCCGTATTTCTCAGTTTGCTTTTAATCAATGGGAGTTTAAGGGACTTCTTTAAAAGTTATAGAGGTCTAGAGTCTAGACCCCATCTCTGATTTCTTATTCATCATTTTGGTTGAAGCCTTGGGCAACGGCTTGAAGTATCTTCAATCTTCAAGACAGATCACAGGTCTTCAGATTAACAGAAAATGTCATCCTGTCACTCAATCCCTATCTGTAGATGCTTCCCTCCTAGTTGTCAGTCCCAATCTATAGGAAATTAATAGTATCAAAAGCCAGATTTTTCTTATGAGATTGCCTCTGGACAAGAGACCATAGAAAATGTAAATTGTATGAATCAAACTTGAAGAGAAACATCAGATGTTTTGCTTTCCAAACTGGTATGGGCATTGGAACCTTTCCTAGTACCTCCTTGGATGTGCCTCTTTTTAGCAGCAACATCTTTGGAGAGTTTTGGGAACAAATTATCTCTGAATTCCACAAGAACTTGGAAATCAAATTGGATTTTTGCTGCAGGTAGACCGATTAAGATAAAAGATATCTTTAGAGGCCTTCCCATCTTTTAGATGAGTGACTTTTGGTTCCCCAACAAGACCATAAAATGAATAAAAGATATATGAGAAAATTTCCTTAGAGAAGTAATATTGAAGATAAGAAAATCTGTCTAATATCTTGGGATATAGTTTGTATTAGCGAAGTGTCAAGAGTTTTGGGAATCAGAAATCTCAAAGCAATTAATATGGCTATGCTAGGCAAGATAATCTAGAGAATTTATGTAGATAATGATTCCCTTTTAGAGCAGAGTATTTAGAGCAAAACACTTGGATGGCAGTGAACTAGAGAGAATCTTCACTATTGAAGATACCTCTTGGGGCTCTATTATCTAGAATAGCATCAGAAAGGTAAGGAATTTAATGCCTTGTTTCCCTAAATGGGATGTTAATTTTTTGGAAAAATGCCTAGCTTGAAAACCAACCCCTCAAATTCAGGGAGGACTAAAAAGATTTCCATTGCTTTCATTTTAGGACTTGGGGAGAATCTATAGAGAACTATTGGAATTGAGAGGAAGAAATGGTAGACCAATTGAAAAGTGGAAAAGGATTTGTACTGTCTTGAATGAGCTTTGTCAAGCGTGGGCTATCCTTAATTCTTTCCTACTCAAATTTAGATTAATGGCTTCTAGAGGAGAGGACATACTAACATTGAGTTTTTCTTCTTCTGGAGAATGTAATATAATCAGCTTACTTTGCTTTCATTGGTAAGGAAATCGACATAATTCCTTTAGTAGTGTGGAAAAGGGTTTGGAACACTAAAGCCTATCCAAAATCTTATTCTTTTCCTTTGGCTAGTTGTTCATGATAAATTTTTATCAGGAGAACAATTAAAAAGGGGCTGGCCTGAAATCCTCAAATACATTATGTGTGATAATGTAGATGAATTGTCCCATGCCTCCTCCTTTTCTGTTGGTTTTCCTTCAAGGCATGGGGAATTATAATGGACAAATTTAAAATCTTTTGGGTTATGTGTATGTTTGTTGAGTCACTATTGGCTCAATGGAAAAATATCTTCAAGGGAAAGGATTTTCTCTTCATATTGAATTTTATTCCAGCCATGCTTGTCTGGAGCATAGCAGCAAAAATCGTTTAGGGGAAAAATCGGCAAACCAAAAGTAAAAGATTTTTTGAAAAATCGGGGAAAAATTGGATTAAGAAAAAATGTAAAAAATTGTAGAAAAAGAGACAAAAACTACTTTTTAAAAAAAAAATAAGGGCATTTCCATAACATAGAGATATAGAGAGAAAATAAAATAGAGTTTAACACATGAATTGTAGAAAATAGGATTTTGTTGTTTATATTCATATCACCAATTACATTGCATTGCACAAAGCATACTTCATAGTGCATAAATAATAACTAGGTGGTTATAGTTGATAAAATTTTAGTTACAATATAGTTTGCACAAAGTCGACCTATAAACTAAGTACAAAGTGCCAAAAAATAAAACATAGCCAATGACTCTTGCTACTACAAATAGAGCTATGTTAGAGGGTTGCAGATCCTAATGATGAAGCTCCTGGTTTAGAGCTTCTCCTAAGTTGTTCAGCCTCATGATATCCAAGTTGGACTCTAGGATCTCAAAATCCTTAGGCTCAAGAAAGTCATTAAAAAGATAAATTTCCCTTGCTAAGTAATAATAAATTACAAAACGGGAATCAACTAGTTCATATTTGTGATTTACCAGTACTTGCAATTTCTAAAACAATGTCAAACAGAACTATATGAAGAGTATGAAAGGGAAATTATATGACAAAGGAAGCAATTGCAAAGTTCAACTAATAGGTTTTGAATCAAATAGCTCAAGATAGAGTAATAGAAAATGCTTTTGAAACAAAATCTCAAATCTCAAAAGAACATAAATGATATTGAAATGTTCTCATCGATAACTATTTTAGAAAATTTGTAAAAGAGTAAAGGGAGTGTTAAATATTTTTCCATTAGATAATAAAGAGCTACTAGTACAAAAGAAGAGAGCAACTATTTGAGCCACAATTTTAGCTATTATTATTCAAGTAAATTTTCCTTGATTTTGTGTATAAGTGATGATGGAGTTAAAAACATTGATGGACTTTGAATTGAGAATTTGAGACATAATAGGTACGAGTTTTAGTGGAAAATCAAAGCACGAGGAACATTCCCTTTCAATGGGATAGTTGCTGCTGAAATCTATCTAGATCGTTAAAGAGAAAATATATGAGGCCTGCTTCGGGAGGGATTAAGATAATTCCACAAGAATAGGGCATGAATTCTCTCAAGGCATGTAATATTTTGCTTGATACCTATTTAACATGCATGGAATGCTACACTATATATGTCTAAAGCATTCATGCATTGCTATTGTACTCCTTGCAAGCCTTTTGAACCTCTATTTATATGACAATTCTAAATGGAATGTGGTTGCCAAATAAGTGCAGGGCATGATTTAAGCAATGAGTTTCACCAATTAACAAAACATTAACCAAAACAATCCTTCATTTTGATATAAAATATTGCTACAGTTTATTATTTTCAGTACTACAAGCTGATTTCTATCTTTTGAGAGAAACCATTCTGCTTTTGGTTCCACAATGTCTATATACTACTATGTATGTATGCTTCCCAATTGATTATACAATTGTCACTACCCTACTTGCTTATCACTAAAACTTGATGGCCAGTGTCAAATTGAAGCTCCAAATTATCACACTTTGTTAGCATTTGAAAAGGAAATTTGTCCCAACCTAACCTTATAATCTAAACAACCACTTTGGTATTATTGTTAAAAATTGAAATGTTAAAATTCTTTTGAATAGTTAGGATCACAAGAATTCAAAGAAAACAAACCTCTTTAGGTTGATATCAAACCAATAGAGTTTTGTTTCAGTTTAGTCTAGATTTCTATATTTACTTTTGGCAAGCACTTTTATAAGATTCGGATATGTTAAAAAAAAAGATAGAAGCCTTACTTAGTATTTATGATATTGTCTACTATTTCCCACTAAGTTGTGTCTTTGGATTATATACATGGAAAGCATTACTACGAGCCTAAGGCAAATGACAGTAGTGTGGAATAAAGAGAAAAAATCAACACATCTCTTAACCATTCCATGTTAATATGTCCTTAACATCAAACATAGAAACATACCAAAGAACGCGTCTCTATTTTAATGTCCTTAACATCTATTAGAAATATATGTCCATTCAAGGTTGCCTACTTGCGATTTGCCTCAGCAACTTGATGAAATTAGTGAATCTTTGATGGTGAACCACGTCCCAGTGGCCAATGCTTAGTTTTGTGCTAAAAATCAACAAAAAAACCCGATTAAATGTGATTCCACACTGTTATGGTTTCACGACAGGTTGGTTGGGCAATTTTACCGTGATTTTTACATGATTTAAACCCTTAAAAATTGTTGAAAATCATGACTAATTAAATCAATATTTTTGGGGAAAAAATCATTTTGGTCAAATTTTTCAAAAATTGGGATTTTTGCGATTTTTTGAGGATTTATGCTTCCATGGTCTAGAGCATATGGCTCAAAAGGAACAAGAGAATATTCAAGAAAATTTCTTCCAATGAAGAGAAAGTCTAGAATAGGTTTTAATTTTACCTTGCAAAACTCTGTGAAGTTTACTTTTCCCAAATTCAGTCCTCAAAATAGGAAATGGAAATATTAAATTCTTGGGAGGCCATTAAATTTGTTGTTGGCAAGCATCAGATTGACCTTACAAGAAACATAACCACTAGCAAACATACCAAGGATATCTCTTGGACCAAGCCTATTCAAGGATTTTGGAAACTCAACTTTGACAAAGCCAATTGGGGTAATCACTGTCCAACTGCCTATGGCTGGATCTTGTGAGATGAGCATGGATTTTGCATTGCCCTTGGAGCTGTCTTCACTGGAAAAAATACTAACAACCCTAGGATATAACACATTGATGGTGATAAGATGTCATTTGTCAATTTCCGTTCATGATATAACATCCTAGATTGGGGTAAATAAGTATGAGCTACCTACTAATCTTGAAAAATTAATAATTTCTTTATACACATGTTCCATTATCTAAAGCTAAAGCACTATGTGAATTTGCATTGAAAGAAATTAAGTAAAAGCTAAGGGAGAGTCCTAAGGAATATCAATGGCTTAAATAATTGTTATTTGTCCCGACTTTGCTAATGATCAGAACTAGTAGTAGTTTGATAGCAAATTATAACCTCTCATTCCTTAGGCACTGTTTCTGCAAAGCATGGAAGAACACGGAATCTTTGGAGGCTTTGCAGATGAAAGTGTGGAAGACTAATTTCACTGTGTAGTGAAGATAAGATTTGCTGTGCTGTGAAACCTTATCAGATCATTCTCAGCCTATTTGCAGCTGTGCAGTAAATTTTTTATCCCCATTTCACAAAGGAGATGAGATTGGGCACAAAACACCATATTGCTTTTATCACCATTTAATAAATTTATTCTTATTAATATGGTTTTTTTCATTTAAATTCTAGCCCTTATCAGGACATCACCATCTAATAATATTTTATCAGGTTGTTCACATTTTTATGTAGTTAAAAATCAAGCAATAGTTGTTCTATACACAATATAAAAAAAATTATACCAACCCTTTCACAACACATCTTTACATATAAATAGGATGCAAGTTCTTGGGCTGTTATAGTGATCAAGCAAACTTTTTTCATAGTTACCAGGAGACTCGTACCCTAACCCTTGGTACTTGTCTCCCATACTGTAAACAGGTCCCTGTCTCGAAGACTTGTACAAAGATGTCCCTAGACATTAGGAGTCTTAAGATTAAGTTTCTTTACCTATCCCATACATCTCCTACAAGCATCGAAAATGAGGAAAATTCCAACAAGGCTTTCAAATATATTACATAAATTACATTGGATTTTCTAAAAGTGTTGATATGTGGCTGACAAAAATTAAAAGAACTAAATACACTAATAGACTTGTAATTTTACTTTTTTCATAAATTTTTACAAGTTTATTTTGGGGCAAACAATTTCCTATTTAAATCCCAAAGAGGTAAGAATATGAAGTGAAACAATAATAAGGCTTAAGGTGTGCACATGCATTAAGGTTTTATCAATTGATTGAAAATATGGTCATCTCCAAGTTTCTCCATACTATTTTTTTTTAAATAATGGGATTCACCTAACAGTTTCTTTGTCATCTCCAGGTGATTATGGTTTTAAATATTTTTTTCTATCATGATGATGATTATCAGATATTAATATAATTAATCAATTTCAATAATTTAAAATGTTAGCTTTATTTTTAATTTTAAGCATTTTAGTATTCAACATTCTTTAAAGATATACATTGTTTGATATATATAAAATTTTAGTATTTTAATATATACATACATAGCCGTCTCCAAGTGCCCGTCTTTGATCTTTTCTAAAACTGGTGTACCAGCATCCATCCCTATCTCCCATACCAATACCAATACCCGTATCCTAGTAACTATGACTTTATTCTTTACATCCAAGAACTTTCTTTTTGATGTCCAAAGAATAGCTGATTTATTTTGCGTGGGGTGGTTGGTAGGGAGACTTCCTTAGTAGCTTCTTATTAGATTGGACAAACATTCCAAATTAAAATGTCACTTCTATGGACCTCTCCATTGTTTGGTTTTCCTTGAGACAATCTTGCTTGCAATGAATACAACTCAACAAATTTCATGTAAAATTTTAATACTTCCATTAAATTATTAATATTAACATGTCATATTGACTTCTTCCATGCTCGGTACTTTACTCCTAGCTAGTGGCAGGTAAGAGACAAGCAACTGCTTGCAACCTGTGACGCTTTGACTTCTAGTATATGCATTTATATAATTTTTCTCTTGTACAAGTATTTCAACATTGTTGCTCCTGTACTCACACTCCTCTTTTTTTGTGATTACATTTTGGTGCTTCTAATGATACATAAAGTTTAACAATCAATGAATTAATTGAAGTGCTGCTATGTTCGTACTAGCACTTTGGTGTTGTAATGTCCCCTTCTTGCACTTGATTAGTATGGGAATTACATTAGCCTATTCTAGGATTGTCATGGGCTAAGTGGAGTTGGTTCGGGGACTCAGAGCCTATCTTGGGCTTTGTGTTGGTTTTCATAGTTTTTTGACAAAGGTTTCTATTTATAGAGGTGGCCATTTTTAGCACTTACTATTTACAGTAATTTTCAGTGTATCTTAGTTTGTGCCAGTTTGGTGTTTTGGGCACACTAACTATTTTTAGCAGTTCTATTTTTAGTAAGTTTTTTTTTAGCAACTAGTCTCGGCCTTTGTTTCTCTAGTAGTGCAATATTTCTTATTATGGTGTTGGTGAGATCTAAGGGTGACTAAATATTTATATTTCCGTCACTTAAGTTCTATTATAAGGTTACTTTATAACTTAAGTGAGGGTCATGTGTTCATAAAAAGGGCCCCTTATCTCATGCCTAGTTAAAAGGTGAATTAAGTTGTTTTTAAAATAGGCAATTTTTTTAGTCTCCAAAAGTGGACATCAAGCTTGGGGGAGGCATAAGGGAAATTTAAAATAAATTAAAAGGGGTCTCATAAGGGGGCGTAGCTGTTGGAAATTTGTCATTGATGTGATGTAAAGTAAAAGAGATCAAATTAATCTAAAGATTTCTATGCTTTGTTGAAGACCAGATATTGTTTAGATCAGATCATTATAGCCTTGAAGAAATCAAATTAATCTGAAGATCATTATATACTTTGTTGAAAGCAGCAATGAACAGATGTTAAAAGCAAAGTATTCCTTAAAGAGCACAAACAGATCACTAAGTGAATAAAGCAATATCTTTTCTAAATATTAAAACAAAAAAATTGTGCAGCACATAAGACAAAAATAGGAAAAGACAAAGTCTTTAAAAGGCAGCGATTCAGTTTTGAAAGGATACACTTCACTTTTTGAATGATACGATGAATATTAAAAGTCAAAAAGTGATACGATTTCTTAATGAAATGGTGCGAATTATTTTGTGGAGAAGTACATGTCATTTTGCTGATAAAAACATTTTTATAAGTGAAGTGGTGCGATTACTTTTTCAAGGGAAGTGATTTGTTTTTGAAAGAGTATGATTTATTTATTCAGATTCAAAACAAGTCAAACATAAAAATGGTGTAATTCATTAAAGATTGTAAACAGCAAAAAGTTAAGAGATAAAGGCACAATTTATTAAAAAAACAAATTCAGATTTATAGAGAGGTGTGATTTATGAAGAGATACAATGTATACTTATTAATAAAAAAATATATATCTGAAAAGGTATGATTTGTTCAAAAGGGATGGAATAACATTTTAAAGGCGTGATTTAAAAATGAAATGGTACAGTTGGTTAATGGAAAATCAGATTATTATGAATGGGTGCAAGAACAGATTTTAAATGATGTGTTTTTTCAAAGGTTGCAAAGTGATCAACATACTTATAAGAATCCAAAATCAGATTTGCACGAGTGGTTGCTATGTAAGAGAGCATTCTAAGTCTGAAGTCCCATCTCCTTGTGTGGGCTAAGTGTGAGATCATTCATCACCAAAGGCAGATTGGAGGATTGGGATAGTGCAGGTCAGATTGAAGGCATCATCTTGCAACCATCAAGTCAAGGTTGGTGCCTTGCATTAGGGGTTGGTGCTCCTTGTAGGTAGGTGCCTACTAAAGTTATAAAGGTTTGGATGTTCCTTGTAGGTTGCGTCCTACTAAATCATCTAATTAAATTTGTAGGTTGGTGCCTACTTTGTAAAAATCATTTCAATAAAAGTTGTGTTAACTTGTGTAAATTGGTTAATATCAAATAGTTGATGTATGTGTAAGTTTGAAGTTGATAAATAAGTAAGAGGGTAAAAGTTTGTTGATATACTGATTCACCCCACCCCCACGCCACCCTCTCAGTATATCTTTGTGCTCTTCGGTAGCTTCTTGGAGGGAAAAGTGGTATTTGAAAAGTTTGTTGCCCTAATTTCCCCTCCTCTTCTATATATTCACCTTTTGGGTTTTCATTTCATTATCTCTATTTTGGCAACATAACATGATGTTGCTGGATTGTCTCCACATTTTTGTTTCTGCTAATTGAGGACAAAACCCCTCATCTTTAGTTGTTGGTTTTAGTGGTGAGAGACCCACCCTAGTCAGAAGGAGTGATTCTACTTTAGGGATCACCTTTGCATTCACAAAGTTTCTGATTTTCATCATTTTGGTGGTTTTAGAATGAAGATTTTCTTCGTATTTTGATGTGGGATCAGAAGTTTTGGTGTGATAGATAATTTGTTTCTTTTTGGAGTGTGTTTGGAGGTGTTGGAACTCATTTTTCGAGGTCTGATGCATTTTCAAAGTTTTGGAAAATCACTTTTTCATAGTGGCTGGAAGCACTATTTTGCTCATAACTCCATAAGTGATTGGAAACTTGTTTTGGGCATCATTCCTAAAGAATCCTCTCCATTGGGTGCCACATTTGGAGTATTCATTTGTATTTATTGGTGGAGTATTGCTTTTTACAGACAAATCACCTCTCCTAGGGAGCCGTGCCAATTTGGAGGTGAAGCTCAGTCAAGTCTGCTGATGAAATGGTCTGAAATCTTCCTTTCTTGGGGTCTGTGCATCTGTTCATTGGTGAGAGAGTACTGTGTTTTATTAGCCCCTATCGCAACTATCTTGTTGCGCAAGATTTGAATGTAATGCTGCTCATGTATGACTGGAAAGGGCAATGTAATGGATTGTTATCAGGTCTGAAATTCACTGTTATCAGGTCTGAAAATCAATTTCTAATTCCCTAATTTCAGTTTTAAACCATTGGCCTTGATTTATGTAGCAAGTTGTTCATGATTATATGTTGTATCAAGATGTTTCTTTATATGTTTGATGTTGCCAATATATGCAATCAAATAATGAATGGATTATGAAACATTTGCATCTTACCTCTCCTTATTGCAAGCAAACACACACCAAAAAAATCAGGGGTGGTTGTTATAGTGGTATCAAAGAAAAACCTATCTTGCCAGCCTATGTTAATTATATTCAATCAGCTTCACATCTTCTATGAGTGAGAGGGAACAAAGATACATTTAGAGGGAATTGAGAAGAGGACATTGGCAGCCCCCACAGGTTCTAGAAGGTGAAACAATCTCAAGTGTTCTCAAGGCATATTGGGAGTCTTCATAGGGTTCAAAGAGTGAGACAACTCCAAGGGGTATTGAGGTGCACCAAGACCCTCCAGGTGAAGGGGAGAGTTCTCCAAGGCACATGGCTGAAAGAGGCAAGGGTAGAGCTGGTTCAGTTAGTGTTGTTTTTAGCAGCTAGTCTCAGCTTTTGTTTCTCCAGCAGTGCAATATTTCCTATTATGGTGTTGGTGAGTTCTAAGGGTGACTAAAATTAATATTTATATTTCCGTCACTTAAGTTCTGTTATAAAGTTACTTTATAACTTAATGAGAGTCATGTGTTCATAAAAAGGGCCCCTTGTCTCACACCTAGTTAAAAGGTGAACTACGTTTTTTTTTTTTAAACATTTTTTTTAGTCTCCAAAAGTGGACGCCAAGCTTGGGGGAGGCATAAGGGAAATTTAAAATAAATTAAAAGGGATCTCATGAGGGGGTCGTATCTTCTTGGAGGGAAAAGTGAAATTTGAAAAGTTTGCTGCCCTAGATTTCCCCTCCTCTTCTATATATTCACCTTTTGGGTTTTCATTTCATTATCTATATTTTGGCAACATAACGTGATGCTGTTGGATTGTCTCCAGATTTCCATTTCTGCTAATTGAGGACAAAAACCCTCATATTTAGTTGCTGGTTTCAGTGGTGAGAGACCCACCCTAGCCAAAAGGAGTGATTCTACTTCAAGGATCACCTTTGCATTCATAGAGTTTTTGATTTGCATCATTTTGGTGGTTTTAGAATGAAGTTTTTCTACATATTTTGATGTGGGATCGGAGGTTTTGGTGTGATAGATGATTGGTTTTATTTGGAGTGTGTTTGGAGGTGTTGGAACTCATTTTCCGAGGTCTGATGCATTTTCAGAGTTCTGGAAAATCACTTTTTCATAGTGGCTGGAAGCATTAATTTGCTCATAACTCCATAAGTGATTGGAAACTTGTTCTAGGCATCATTCCTAAAGAATCCTCTCTGCTGGGCACCACATTTGGAGTATTCATTTGTATTTATTGGTGGAGTGTTGAATTTTAGAGGCAAATTGCCCCTCCTAGGGAGCCGTGCCAATTTGGAGGTGAAGCTCAGTCAGGTCTGCTAATGAAATGGTCTGAAATCTTCCTTTCTTGGGGTCCGTGTAGCTGTTTGTTGGTGAGAGAGAACTGTGGTTTATTAGCTCCTATCGCAGCTATCTTGTTGTGCAAGATTTGAATTTAATTCTGCTCATGTATGATTGGAAAGGGCAATGTAATGGACTGTTATCAGGTCTGAAAATCAATTTCTAATTCCCTAATTTCAATTGTAAATCATTGGCCTTGATTTATGTAGCAAGTTGTTCATGATTATATGTTGTATCAAGATGTTTCTTTGTATGTTTGATGTTGCCAATATATGCAATCAAATAATGAATGGACTATGAAACATTTGCATTCTACCTCTCCTTCTTATTGCAAGCAAACACACACACAAAAAATCAGGGGTGGTTGTTACAGGTGTTCTAATGATAAATAAAGCTTAACAATCAATGGATTACATGAAGTGCTCCTATGTCTGTACCCACACTTTGGTGCTTCTAACAATGGATAAAGCTTCATGTTTCAGCAGGATAATTCATTGCATGGTGATCTACTACTTTTGTCACTGCATATGTTAGTATTTAATCTCCCATCTTCTCAATGCCTGTGACATTTTATTTATCAGAGTTGTTACCATACAGATTTTACTAAAGTTGGATTAAACAGGGTTTTGTAAACAATTCTACAATGCAAGTTGGATTCCATTCATCATTATGTGCAATTTGTTTTTTATTTTCCTCAGCCTACGAAAAGGCCTGAAATTGGAAACTCTGAAAGAAATACAATTGAAGATTCTGAGAGACATTCAACTGGAAGCTTTAAAAGAAATATGAGTGGAAGACAAAGCGTAGAATGCAGACCTACTGCACTTTTGGCAAATAGAAGAAACTCTGTGAGTGCAGAATGTACTCCTCTATTAGATTTTGCACTGTTCAAACCAAGGGTAAGTATTTCAACTTCCTTTTTTTCTTTTGAAAAAAGAGCAATCATTGATGTTTCATATTAAATCCAAAGGAAAGTTTTGCAACATCTTCATTTTCTGTTTTATGCAGTCATTACTAAATTTTTGTTTATTGATTTGGTGGCCACACGTCTATGTGGTATTTTATATTAGCATATGGCTGATTCCAATAACCATTTCTCAAATATATTTAAATGTGCATTTGGCTAATTGCCTTATTGTCCATGGAGAGCTGTAATGTAGGTTGTATATTTCACTTTGTGTTTTTTTTCCATTACAGGTCATTCCAAAAGTTGATGACACCAGGAACAGAATAGAAGATGCATTACATAAGTGTTTCCTTTTTAAATCTCTTGATAAAGAGCAAACCCAAATTGTAAGCTACTGCATTGAATCTTGATAAAGGATATTAACAATATATTACGTTGATTGATATTACATTTTGTAGAACCAGCTGGAATATTACATCTCCACGGTTTTTAAAAATGTAAATAACTATGAGAGATGAACTTAATTGCTTTATTATTTTCCTATTCTCACATAGCTCGTTGGCTGCCACACAATCAAATCGAATCAAATCAAATAAGTACACAGAAAATTACCAATCTGGTTTCAATACTTTCTGATTTTTTTTTAATATATCTCCTAGTGTCCATATTCTAACTGATTCTAAATGCCAGATGTTGAATTTGGGTCTCTACTCCTCACTTTTTATTTAATATGTTAGTCTTGACAATAGTATATGCTTTATTCACTTTTTGAATCAAAGGTGCTTTGTTTGATTGATTATTTAGGTTATTAGTGCAGCTAAAGAGGTGAGCTATGCAAAAGGGGATATCATTATTAGGCAAGGGGACCCAGGAGATCACTTCTTCATGTTGGAGGTATTTAAAATTAAATCTAATATTTAATAATACTTGCTCTTTTCTACATTTTCTTACATAAGGTCACTTGTGCTAATTCCTGTGAATGATGACTATCCTGTCTGGTCTTTTTGACTTTTTCTCAATTTAGACCATAGGTCCAAGGAAAACAAAGGAGGGATGTTTTTAATTCTTAATTTATCTTGTCTTCATACAATGCACTATGCAGATTGACTAATTGCCTAATCATTAAAAGAGAATCCTTAGAACAATTATATTGCAACCAGTGTATATTTTCTAGATCAATTATTGGTGTTTTAAAGATGCTAACTGACCTAGTAATCTTTACTTTTCAGGAAGGAATTTGTGACGTGTGGATAAAAGGATCTGATGACAAAAATGCAAGGATGGTGAAGAGATATAGCACAGGTGACAGCTTTGGAGAGCTTGCTCTGCTCTATAATGCTCCAAGAGCAGCAACCATCAAGGTAAATTTGGAAAAATATGGAGGATGATTATTTTTATTATTAACCCAGAACATGCCTAGCTTTCTCATTAACCTTTGTCTGAGCAGGCACTCTCAGACTGTGTGCTTTGGGCAGTTGATAGGAACACATTCCGAACAATAGTAATGAGCACTACAATGGTCAAAAGAGATCTCTATGAGCAATTCTTGCAAGATGTACCCCTTTTGGAGGTGAAAAGTAAAGTTCTTTTTGTAATTTCTTAATCTGCGGAAGCATAATTTGAAACTTACAAAATCAAATTTTACTGAAAAAACAAAAATTCCATTAAAAAAACATAAAGTAAATCTAAAGAGAAACCTAAAACAATTACTTCTGTATTTAACTTATTATTTATGTTTTAGGCTTTTTTGTGCTTAAGTATTAATTCTCAAAAGTGTTGCTACTGTCATTTCATTATACAACCCACAATCAAAATAAAAGAAATCTGACCAGGATCACAGACTTTTGAGCATCTCAAGGGTTGTGATTTTGTGTTGGGGTAAAATGTAATGTTTTCCACTATTTTTTTTGAATTTTCTTACACTTTCTAATCAGCAAAATCTTTATGTGGGCAAGGTAAGAGCATACAGTGATTGAGACACTAAGTTACTGGTGGCAAGCTGCACAGTTCTATAATGTATGCAGTATAATTTTTTTAAATAATTAACCAAGTATTGGCGGCATCGCCATCAATTATTACATTCCAAAAGTAATCTGGTGGTGAACCACACAAATGTTTACAATAAGGAATGAAATATTCTTCTACTTTAATTCCAAGAATTATATCAAATAATTGTCGACCAATCTAAGAAAATACATTTTTTCAAACAGTTGGAAAGCAAACTATGTAGCTAGTGAAATGTAAGATACCCAGAATGTGAAGCATGACCAAATGAAGATGAAGTGGCTGATAGAGAAACTTTAATATTCATCCCAGCTATTTATAATCTGCTATAACAACAGTTATCTCTGAAAATCCACATCCCAACCAAGGATGGTGGGTAGCACCGATTCTGAAAATCAGTATGGCTCAAAGATGTGCAACCAACAATAGCATAGATCGCTAGGTTGTTAAAGTGGGGCGGTCTGTGATCAAATTGTAGGTTTTAATAGAGGATAGTTGGCCCAATCTGGGCATAGCAAAGTAATCAACAGTTGACCAATAGGCCACTTAAACTGCTCAATCACCCTTCAAAATTCTTTGAACTATGGACTGCGTGTGGCAGTGATCAAATAATGGGCTCCAGCTGGAAATAAATATCAAATTAATCCTCTCCTGGCAGCATAAAACCTGATCTGATCAACAGCAAAGAGTACCACTATTCTCCATTGATCACCTTTCTAGAATGGCTTGATTTGTCTGTCAAATGACAATAGAAATCCCACAGAAATAATGGCCAGATATTGTAGCTTTATTTGTAGCAACTTCAATACTAAACCCTTTCAAAACTTCAATCAAAATGATATGCAGAAATAAACATTCCAAACAATAGTGCTTAGCTCAAATTTGACTTCTGTGTGAAATCACCATAAAGGGATTGGAGGGTTTTCATCCTCAATATTTAAATACCTTATTCACTCATGGGAGAAGAATTTTTTTTTTCAAAATGGATACCTTCCTCATACCCTAAATCCCCCCTTCACCTTTTCCTTTCAAAAATAATAAAAGTGTCATTTAAAATAGGTTAGACACTTTATCATTTAAAAATTTAAATCTAAGACATCCCTTTTTAAAATATAACATAAAGTTACCTTTTTGAATGATTTAAATTTAATTATTAAATATTTTTTCCTTCATGCAACATCCCAATAGTTTATCGAAAAATTAAGATAGGCTAGGGGTCTTTTGTTGGACTATGTTTGCAAAGGGGACATGACATAAAATGAGAATCATGTGTTGGTCAGACGCTTTATGTTGTGATTTGATGCAAACAAGTCAGAAAGAACTAGGAATTAAAATATGAAAAATAGGGTAAATTTAATTTTATCTTTTTATACATTTGTAATCCTCAATACTCAAATCAATGAAAGAAATCTAAATGCATTCAAAATAGGTGAGATGTCTTAATTGACTTCTTGGGTTAATGAAGAGGCTTATAACACTTCTTGTTGGAGTAAAGTTAATTAACTTTATGAAATAAATTTCTTGCACTGTATTCCTTCCATAGTCATAATCTATACCTCGCAGAATGATGAACAACTACGCCACATCAATGTCAGTTGTCATTGTAGTAAGAATCTTATGCACACAATTCTTAACCATGTCCTAAAAATATAGTTAGGTTAAGTTTAATTTAAACACTATGTTACCGGGTTCTTCATTTTAGCCCCCCGAACCAGCCAAAATATGTGTGGGTTCTGGTTTTGGTTCGGTCCTTCTGTGGGTTTGCCTGGGTTCTCCATTTTCTACTCGGGTTCTCTGTGGGTCCTTCTGTGAAGGGCCCACAAAGAACCCGGGTAGCAAATGGAGAACCTTGGCCAAAACCATGGAGAACCCAGGCAGACCCACATCATCTAGCCCAAAAAAATGCAAAAACTCAACTTAAAAACATAAAATAAAACCCTAAAAAGTGCCCAAATTGCCTTATATTGACTTGGCCGACCAAATGAGGTATTACCATATGGCATATTTCATTGTTTCAATATTCTATGGCATTATGATTATATGATTATAATTTTGAGCATGCTTACGAGTCTATGGTGTTACGTTTATAATTTAATAATTTATATATATATACTCCCGTATCCGTACCCGTACCCTAGGAAAAAAAAAAATTGCCGTATCGGCATACCCAAACCCGAACCCGCATCTGAATCCGTACCCGAACCGGCAACTTAGTTTAAACACTGTTAATGATGAAGACCAATTAATTTTTATTCTGATTTAGGAAAAGAAATTTATTTCTAAAACATAAAGAACACCCAATATAACTTTTTTTTGTGTTGGGATGAACTGAAAAGGTTGTTTGTAGGAGATACTTTAATAATTTGGAGCCTCTTGGAAGGTAGAGTTCTTGTCCTTGAAGTAGCACGAAGTATTTCTGACAAAGAGTGTGGACACTAATAGGTACACCTGCTCATGTGAAACCATTTTTCATTCCATAATATGCTTCTAACCATAAATGTCCTTTGTGGACATGATTCCATTGAATTAAAAATATTTAGGGCCTTCCTGGAGAAGACAGTTCAGTGACTTACTCTTTTTATTGGTCTTATGCTAAGAGACACAAAACACAAGAGATTATGTTAACTTGAATATATCAAGACATCTACCCTCAAATATTGGCCTCATTTACGAGTCTTTTCAGTTCCAAGATATCATGTTATGGTTGATGTACAATGATGGATGGAAGGCAAGTTGTGGGACTTCTACATGTTGCAAACCTCTAATGGCCCCATTCATGAGGTGACTCATCTTTGTCGTTGGCTGGTGCACATGTTCCATTTTCCAACTGATCCTTGAAGGGGATTCTAATATAGTTTAATGCCATTGCATACATATTGGGTGTAAAAGGGGGAAAAAGGGGATTATGGAAATTGCAAAAGAATCCTAGGTGTTATTTGGGGCGGACATTATTTGGGCTCAACTAAATCTTGGTTCAGCATCCTAGCACACTTGGTTTAATAGGATACACAAAGATACTCAAATCAAAGCTAAAATTGATAGATTTTTTATAAAATTCGCACATTGCCACTTTTTTCATCCAATGACCAAGGGTCAACGCATGTTGCTACTAATCACTTTCATTAATCAAGCAGTATGATTATTAATGTTGATAACTGTGATTACTTTAAATTGAATGTCTCCCTGGTCTCTCTTTGAGTCAAACAAGGGCTTTGAGGTTACCATATGTTTAGAATTTCATATCTAATCAAGAAGAGGATGAAGGGTAGCCTCTTTGGTGGGGAATAGCCCATCTGACATAAGACAATTTCTAATTCTTCAAAGGTTGATTGCAATGGTTTCCAAAGAAAGAAAGTGGAAAGAAAACAATTTTTTTACAAGATTTGTTAGGCGAGACAAAATATGATGGTTAATCTCCTTAAAGAAAGGATTCTAAAGATATCATACAAGAAGGAAAATCATATTAGGAAAATGGAGCTCATAAAACTAGAGAGATAGAATTAGAGGGCACATGAATTAGATAAGACATAGGGACATGCCTTCAAAATTCTACTTCCATTGCTTAAACGGAAGATTCAAACAAACAAGAATTTTGTCTCTTTGAGATTTTTACGATAATTTAACAGAACATGAGTGCCAAATCTGACAAGTCTAGGATAATAATACAAGATATTTGTTTACTTCTCTATTTGATGAAATGAATACATGAATTAATAATAGAGACGACAATACCAAATACAGGACTAAAATATATCTTTATTCGCACATGAAATTATTACAAAAGAAGACCAGAGATGGTCATCCTAGGATCAAAGTCAATCTGACTAGATCATACTACTGTCATGTCCCCACCATGAAAACACGCACCCATCACCAAATCGCAACACCTAGTCTGGGTGAGGGAGAGCAGATACAGCCATATGAATATACAGTGATTCCTTTATACGCAGTGATCCCTTTATTACTTCCAGTGATTCCATAATTAATAGTGTTTTAAAGGAATTAAGGCATTGATTGGAAAGAGATTTCAGTAATTAATAATTAATGATATTTAAGGCAACAGTTGAAAATAAAATTAAATAATACAAAGGGGAACAAAAAGACATAACCTTTGGAAAAGGAGATGTCTATTCCAAAGGATGCCTCCTTTCATGAAGACATGAGGGTATATACAGGAAGTCAAATCATTTGCAAAAGGCATCAAGGAATAAATAAATCAAGTCTGATTTGGAATTAGAATTCTGATAAACAAAAGCAGCAATCTGAATAAAGTAATTGGTATGCCACATATTTGAATCCAATATTTATTAGTTTTTGAATTTAGTAAAGAACCTATTTATTTAATTAATTAACTTGCTAATTCATCAAGAATCTTAGGATTAGTAATTATTCATTTTATTTTTATAAAGCAATCATATTAGGAATTGGCAAGGAAAAATAATAGGGAGATGCAAGAATAGAGATTCCCTCAATTAAGTAGACCACCCATTGAGTTGGATTGCTTGTGGGCCAAGGGGTCGGATTGACTTGGCTGGTTGTTCGGCACTCTTGGGCTTAGTTGTGGAGGTTAGTCTCCCAGAGCCCCATAGTGCTTTTCCCCTCAAGTTCCTAATATGGTTGGCTATAGTGTTCATGTTATATTATCATTTTGTTTGATGATTATTTTCCTAAATTCAATTGCTATTGTGTAATTTAGTGAAAGAATACTCTTGTAAATAAATTGTATTATTGGATTTGTTAATTTTGGGAAAAAATCAAGGACTCCCTCAATAGGGGACATTACATATTGTGTGTAGGAACTAAACCAGGATTCATATCTTATAAAGGGCATTTCAATTGGTAAATTTACAATCTTAAATGTATTAAATTTCTTATTTTGGATTCTAATTGTGCTAATTGGGAAAAATCTAGGAATATCCCAAGTAGGGGACATTACAGTGGTATCAAAGCATTGTTCCTGCCAGCCTACAGGACAAAAGATAGTGGATGCAACTAAGCCAAAGGGCTCAAAGGGCATTGGAAAGGGAAAGGAGACGACTTGCAGAAAATAATAACTCTATTCAAAGAAATAAAACTGGTGAACAACTAGGAGATGAATTGAGAGCCTTCATGGAACACAATGAGAGGACAACTCAAGCACTCCTCCAAACCTTACAAAAAATGAATAATACAATCAATACTCTTAGGCCCAACCAAACAAATTGAAGGGATGTAAATTCTAATCACTCAAAAAATAACAACATAACACCAACAAGATCAACCCATAGATTAACAAGACCTCCATTCCTATCTAGGGAAGAACCAACAATGGAAGATGAAGAAAACAATCCACCCATTAATAACGTTGATGAAATTGTGGCAACCTACTCAAGGTTAGACCCTGAAATTAAGAGAGATATCCCATTTGAGGCATATTATGATACAAGATCATGAGCTACCTATAGGAAGAGAAACAGACAAACAAATAAAAACTTACGTCAAAGGGTGGGTAAAATGACTCCCCAACTTTGATGGGTTGGCAAATGTCACTGCACATTCATGGGTCCAAAAATTGGATACCTACTTTTCCCTTAGTCCCATGACAAAAGAAGATGCTATCAAGTTTTCCATCTACATTTGGAAGGAATTGCCCACGATTGGTGGCATCATGGCCTTATTACCCAGGGACACCAAAACATAACAACCTACGATGAATTCACTCAAAGTCTTATTAAAAGATTTGATCAAAAACATCTCAAAAGGTATTTCAAAGAACTAGCACAATTGAAACAACAAAGAACCATGGAAGATTATGTAGCAGAATTCCAAAGAATTTCAGTCATGATATAGGGGATTTTTGAAAGTAGACTTACATACCTATTTATTGAAGGGTTAAAAGAATCAATGTGGGGTTTGGTAAGTGCTCTTGATCCTACAACACTTGAAGACACAATTCAAAAGGCATCAAGGTTGGAAGTCATACCATCTAAAGACAAGCCCTACACAAAGAATCTAACCTCAAACATACAAACCCAACCCTCCTATAAGAAAAATGGGCATCAAAAAACATTTCCTCCTAGAGATGAGCTCAAAGAGCTTCAAAGAAAAAAATTATGTTTCCAGTGTAAGGAGAAATAGGGGCATGGACATAAATGTGACCGAGAAGAGCTTTGAAAGAAAAAATTATGTTACCAATGTAAGGGGAAGTGGGAACGTGGACATAATTGTAGAAAAAGAGGCCAAGTACACAACATAGAGGTATTATCCGACGAAGAAGTAGAGGAAGAAGAAAGTGAAAACCCAAGCAAAAGAAGAAGGTGCGATGAGGAAGACTGGAACTTTAGCAGCAATGTCAAAAGCGTCCAAGTACCTTCCCTTTTGAATTCGTAGTGTTCTAAAGAGACAAAAGGTGACCACCCTTGCGGATAGTGAGGCAACACAACTTTATTGACTAAGGATTGGTTACAAGAATGAATTTGGAAGTAGAAGATATTGAGGGCTTTAGGGTGGCCATGGCTGATGGGTTTAATACCCCGTGTACAAGAACATTTGTGGTTTTTTGTTATTTCTGAATTTCTAATACACCTTCATAGATTCATTTGTGGCTTTTTGTTATTTCTAATGTTAAGGACACAATAAGAACATATAAACTGTATTCAACAAGTTCTCCACACTATACATCAACACAAGTTGTATAATCTAGAAAATGTGTCCTTACTGTGAAGTAAATTTAGTAGTATTTATGTCACTGAACATGGAGTTCATGCCTATCCAAACATTTCCTTGTTCTTCAATATTTTTACTGGAACCATCAATCAAGTCGAGCATTTGTTTCAATTTTGTCAATGGAGCCATCATCCATCCTAACAGCTACCTTCTTTGTACACATTTTAGGAGATTGAGACAAATTAATGTTATATATCTCCCTTACTCTATTTGGAGGATCAATGTCCAGGGTATTAGGAGATTTCAGTTGGACTAGTTGGTTGGTAAAAGCCGTTCTCCCATAAACATAATGGTGGCTGAAGAGGTTGTCAGTCCTTGATCTTCTTTGTGTTTAGATATAGATTTGTACTAGATTTTTCCTCTAGCTATCTTTTGTGATGTCTCACTCTCACAATGTTATTTTTAATCTTGTAACACAAGATGTATTTTCTAACATGTTAAGGTTTACATCTTACTTAGAATCTTTTGTTATTGCACTTCTAGCTTTTGGCTTCTAGAATTTGGTTTCTTTTAAATTGGTTGAGGACATCCAGTCATCCTGTGTGGGGGAAAAAAATTGCTTGTTTTTTATTTAAATACTTGAAATTTATAAAAAAAATAGTTTTAAACGGGGCATGGGGATGACAGGACTTCACTTTGTGTACATTAAAAAAGAAATGGAACTATTAAACAAAGAGATAAGATGACAAAATTGGTGTTGAAAAGAGCATAAGATTTTGTGGCTGAATCGACCAGTCATAGGCTGATAGCATTATAGGGGGAATAAAAAAAATCAGTGTCATTCATGGTTAAAACTGTATAAATTTGATTATCCCTATATATTTCTGTTATAACACACACAATGCCGTCTCCCTGCTGTCCCTGTCCCTGAAATTCTGTGAAAGAGATACCATTTCATGTCCAAAAAGAAAGAGTTAAAGGATTTTTTTTCTCTATTATATTTTACACACACACACACACTCTGCCGTCTCCCTGCTGTCCCTGTCCCTGAAATGCTATGAAAGAGATACCATTTCATGTCCTAAAAGAAAGAGTTAAAGAAGTTTTTTTCTTTATATTACTTATAGAGATATTATTTCATAAACATTCTGCAGAGCCTCATAGTTAAATGTTTTGCTCTGTTGACTGTATCTACATCTATCCCTGGAACAGAAACACACACACACTGCCATCTCCCTGCCGTCCCTGTCCCTGAAATGCTGTGAAAGAGATACCATTTCATGTCCTAAAAGAAAGAGTTAAAGGATTTTTTTTTTCTATTATATTACTTATTACAGATATTATTTCATAAACATTCTGCAGAGTCTCATAGTTAAATTTTTTGCTCTGTTCATTGTATCTACATCTATCCTGGAACAGAATGGTTAGATGGATTTTCTTCTTTTTTTGTTTTTATCTTTCATGCTACCAAGAATTTTCAGCCTTTGAATCAAATCCTATGTTGTATAATTCTTCTTTTTCCCCTTTTATTTTTTGTTTCTGTCAATTAATGAAATAGCATATGAGAATGTCTGTTTAAAAATGTATAGGATGTGCTGCAAAACTCATTTGTTTAATGCCAGCGAAATCTGTGGTAAAAAATAATAAAATTTAGTACGATATATGCTAGTATCTACTGGTAATATTAACTAGTTCCTTGAATTGTACCTATGTGCATGTAGACACTTGATAGGCATGAGAGATCTGCAATTGCAGATGTTCTGGTCGCTGGATATTTTGTTGAAGGAGAGGACATTATTGTTGAAGGAGAACCTGGTGATAAAATGTACTTCCTGGAAAATGTGAGTACTTGAGATCACAAAGCATGGTTTTGTTTCCTTATTTTTGTTTGGCCTGATGCAAGCCCTAAATAACTGTCAGGATTCAGTACCACTTGAAAGCACCTACTTTGGTCTTTGTAGAAGGGAGTATAATTGATGTGGATTCTTCATCATTGAAAAAAAAATTACAAAAAGAATAATTTGTGATAGATGAGTGTATAAATCAAATATGGTAGCAAATAATAGTAAACAATATTGTTAAAAGGCTCACTTTTAACTTATCGAGATCTATTTTATCTCGTAGGCATCAGCTGATAATTAGTTACTGAAATTTGATGTTGGGGAAATCTTTACCCATATATATATCGCACAAGATTGTTTGTTTCACAGTTTCACTACTAAACCAAAGGGTGAATGGACTACAGAAATATAAATTTTTGGTTGCATCATCATGCCTTTGTAACGTGAAGAATTCTCTATTTTGGTTTTCCATCATTCTTATGTCTCTTATGTGGCTGATGTTCGAAGCCCATAAAGCAGGAATCACCATACAAAATGCTAAGGTTCTACACAACAAAAGGGAATTGTAGGGCGCGTCTAAATTATTCAGATTTGATGTAATTCTGAAATTAAAGCATGCTTGAAATTTTCAGGGGAAGGCTGAGGCAATTTGTAAGGGCAGAAGAGTCATGGAATACAGTAGAGGTGATTACTTTGGAGAGTTGGCATTGCTCAATAGCCAACCCCGTGCTGCAACAGTTACTTCAGTTACTCAATGCAAATGTGTTTCAATAGATAGGGATAGCTTCAAGGTAGGTAAATTCACTTTTGCTTCATCATTTTTTGTATGGTTTCTTAGAGAATTTAGTTAAATATTTTTCCCTTATTCAGGATTGCTTCACATAATGTGTTCACCTCTTTTGCATTGCCACTAAGGCTTTCAAACTTGTGTTTTTGTAAAATGGTGATTTCTATTGAACACTCAACCTGATCACCTGAGGCTGACAATCAAATTTCAAATTAACTTGAGTGATGGCCACATAGGGCTGCTGTCTCCAGCATATATAGAAATATTTTGAAATGTTGATTCTTATAAAGAACTCACCTAAGTGTCCAGTTTATGTTAATTCTCTAGGAGATGAGGACAACAAGAATGAGCATAGGTACTCGGATGGGGATGCCATTAGAAAAAACAGGCAGGGGTGCCAGAAATTTAAAATATTTAAATATATATGTAAATTTCAAGAAGATAAAAATATTAGAAGAAAATGAGTAAACAACTTTAGAAAGATATAGAATGCATTTAAAATTAAAATTTTAAATTACATAAATGAGATTAAAACATGGGGATTAGTTCATTAAAGTTAGCCTTTAGGTAGTGGTGAAAGGGGCCACTTTGGAGATTCCAATGCAAGTATTGCAAAGGAGATGCGGAATGACATCTCCTGGTGTCTGGAAAAGTTTCTGTTTAGGTTTCCAGTACCAGAGCAACATCTAGTTCTATAAGACACTTCTCAAGTCCCCAGAGATGCGTTGCCTAAGTTCAGTGATCAAAATCAAAGTTGAAGATGTGACTTTATAAAATATTAGGTTAGTCTTCTTGAAATGGTGATTCCCTTATTTTGTTCCATATTCCATGCATTATTTGGTTCCATACTTCTGCACATATTTACCCCTCCCCTTTTACAAGGTAGCCGAGGATGCCAAGGACCTTTTACAGATATTAATATGATATTAAAAGGAGTACATAGTATAGATAGCATGAAAAGGAAATAAGGAAACCACAAATGCAGCTACGATAGTCCCTCAATGCCTGCTGTAATATCAGAAACAAACTAGAGAGCAAAAAATAATACATCTTTTGATATGTCTCTCTATATTTGCAAGTTAACATATTGTTGAATTTATTGAGAAATGTAGAACTCCTAATTTATTTCCTATAAGACATTGATAATGAAAAATAGTATAAATAAATAATAAAAATTGCCTCTCATAATGATCCAGCACTTAATCCATTTATAATTTGCAAACTTTCTCATTAATGTTGATTTGAAAAATAAATGTATGTCCTTAACATATACACCTCCACCCCTCTAATCCATGCTTTGTGCTTGAAGCACGAATTGTGATAAATGTGAGGATTCTTGTACAAATCACCTGTTCTCTCAAATGATCTCATCAGTAGGTAAATCTTTCCATTTGACACAATATTCTATTTCTTCTAGTTTGAGCTGCATTTTCCCCTCAATCAAAATTGGTCAATTTTGTTTGCATGCTCTGATTGTATTCTTAAGCATGATACATGGAAGATATGAATTCTTTTTGTTTTTGGTAGCTCAAAATCCTATGCTACCTCTATATTCCACTTCGAAAATTTGAAGGTCCAGAAATCTAGGACACAAATTTTCGGTACACTTCATTTTGAACAAAGTTTGCCTATAAGGTTGTAGGCATGAATACATCCAATCTCCTAGTACAATTTGATGCTCACGTCTCTTTTGATAATCTTGTTTTCTCTTTCTGTTTTGAATCATTTGTAAATTATCTTTGAAAAGGTGAATAATTCTTGTGTTTTGGTCAATTGATCATCTACTGATTTTACTCTTGAAGCACTGAGAAGACAACTCTTGGTAATAGGATGCATATATTGATATAGGCCCTTAAATGGGATTATTTTCTTACAAGAGTTGTGAGTTGTATTCTAAGTTTCTAACACCATTCTGCTAATGGGAGACATTGTCATTTCTTCTCCAAGACAAAAATCAGTAGACACCTTTCCATGCACTTATACACAACTTTGGGATGTTTATAACTCTATAGGTAATCATAGGATATTTCGGGTCACTAACATTGTTCTTTGTGTGGGCCCAAGCAAATTTTTGTTTTCCTTAATAAATCTCTTCATGATGTACCTTGTTGTGGATTTTATATTATTCCAATGAATAAAATAAGTTTTGAACTTCCACTAATGACTGCTATTCCCTCTAACTTGGTAAGTTCAATGGTAAAATTCCATTCCAATTCTCCACACCTTTGAGTAGATTTAGTTAGGGTTTCTAGGCATTGTGGTATCTTAACAATTACTCCTTTATTCCATTGACATAGAGTGCAACGGGCTACAAAGTATTTCATATTGTTTTGTATCCCCTTCCAATTGAAGGATAAATAATATGTTTTGAGAAGACCGAGTGTCCATTGATAGAGCTGGAATTTTCCTCTTTAAGAATTAATTTATCCAGTATATAATTTTTGTGTGTTCAAATTTTTCACTCTTTATTGAATTCATTTATCCATGTAGATGTCACTTCTGATATGGCCCATAAGGATGCATCTTAATCCCTTCTTGAAAGAGCGTTGTATTTTCACTTCCTCTTATGCATTGTTTTAGAGTCATATAACTTACAAGTTCACTTGTGTTGGGATTCTAGAGGAAAAGCTATATTAATATTGAACGTTAAGGGTTACAAAAAAGGAACAAATCCAAAATGGTGGTCTGGTAGAGTGAGAGAAGATAATCATCACAGACTTGTTGTACCCCAAAATTAAAATTTTTGCTACACTTAGGCATTTTGAAGAAATGAGTCCAGATACTGTCAAATCTGTCAAAAAGGTCAAAATTGGGGTTTGCATGTTTTGCATGGGGGTCAAAACCTTGTAATTTTCAAAATCTGAAATCTGGGTCGGCTCAGAGCGACCAAATCTACAATACCCAGATTTCAGTTTTTCATCCCTAAATTTTAGGAAAATTTCTATTTTTAGCAGTTTTCTAAAAATAGAAACTTTTTCTGGGTTTCTTTCAAAATGGATATTTGCAAAATTTTCTAAAAATAGAAAGTTCGGTTTCTAGGGTTAAGACTGATTTTGATTGGCTTAAATTACTTCCTCATCAGGGTGGTGCAGTCAGAATCACAAAAAGATCAATTTTGCCCTAGTGGGTATATTCTGCTTTTTCAGAAGCTTCTTTTGGAGAATCAAGGTTATCAATGGAGGTCAGTCGGCTGCCAAGTGTCAGAATCAGATGTTCAAGCATCAAGCAGAAGCTATCAAAAATGAACGTGCACGAGAAACGAAGAACGGCGAGAAAAGATGGAAAAGTTGAAGAATGATAAATTTTGGCTAACACTGGAGACACCAGGTGCCCCTGCTCAGTTTGGGCGCCCAAACCTTCATGCCTTAGAATATTTTTTTATTTTCGACAGCCGAGACAAGGAAAGCACGTCAAACGAGGTTGAAAGTTGAAAATTGCATAAAAATTTCTAACTCTGCTAAACATGGGCACCCCTGAAGGACAAGGGCGCCCCCTTTTTTGAAGCATCAGATGATAAGATTAGGGTTTCCGCTCCCAGGCAACATTGTTCAGATTCTCGTCAACTTCGCAACGGATGTCTTCGTCAACTCGTCAGATCATTCAGTTTCCAGCAAAGTCAGATCAAACAGGGGCCATGATGAGGGGTGTTTAGAACTCTAAAGTAAAAAAACTCAAAATAAGAAAATCTAACTCTGGAGAAGCTGGGCACCATATCTCAAGAAGGGCACCCAAACTTTTGAGTTAGTAGATGGTCAAATTTGCTGAAGACTTCTCCAGCATGACTTCCTTAGACTGGATCTAGCTCTCCAACAAGTCCGTTAGCTCGTCCATCAGAGACAGCAGTCATCAGATATCACCAGGCAAACAGAGGAGGAAAAGTGTGAGAAATGGCAGAAAGTGGAAAGCAATAGTGAAAATTCAAAAATAAAAACTAACACTGGAAGCTATGGGCGCCCCTGAAGGAGAAAGGCACCTAGGGTTTAAGGCCACCAGAAGTCAGTTTCTAGAAACGAGTGATCCAGAAGACCCCTTCCAGATTCATCTCAGCTATCCAGTGAACTCAATAGCCAGTCAATCTGACAAGTGCAACACCCGGAATAGTGAAATCATCTGAAGGTCAGAAGACAAGCATAAGATTGAAGATCATAAAAATGGCTAACACTGGAAGAAAATGGGTGCCCTTTTTAAGGATAGGCACCTGACAATTCGAAGGGATAAATGAAGTTTCTAGCAGATGACGTCTCCAACATCATGTTGTCAGATTCGACCAGGCTCCGCAACGGAATGTTTAGCTCATTCGTTGGATCAATAAAGAAGCCGAGAGACATAGTCAAAGTAGGGTTGAAAATTAAACAGAAGTTGAAAATGGAGAAAAATTGGCTAAGTCTGGAAAAAAGGATGGCATAGCTCAAAAAAAGTGCCCAACTTCTCATGCCTTAGTCAAATTTTTGAAGATTTCAAAAATTGAAGTTGAAGACCAAAGTCTAAGTTCATTACACAATCTTGAATTAGGGTTTTGAGGAATTAGGGCAAAAGAAAGTTGTTTTCTCAAGGCAAAGCATATTTAAAGCACTTTTGTGTTTTATTTTTCATTATTTTCTTGCAGGTGGTCTTCAAAGAGAAACAAAGCAGCAACTTCAAACCCTTATTTTCAAAATTCAAGAGTTTAACTTGCTAGTTTTTCAATAATATTTTCAGATCAGCACTCAAGAAGGCTTGCTTCTTCATATTTTTTCATCCAAAACATCAAATCTTTGAAGAGGGAGGCCATTACATTCAATTTTCAGCGAGCTGGTTTATACTGGTTCTATCTTCTGGATAATTTTTGGAGAATTTTCTCAAGGTTGCAGCAGCTACTTTTTATCTTCCATGTCAGAGAAAACTTCAAATTATACAACTTCCAATCTTCTAGGTCTATCTCAAATACTCTTCTAGACAAAACCCACATCACAGCTTTTTCAGTGAAACTTCAAGTGGCTGCTTTTTCAGTGAAAATTCGAGGTTTTCAAAATCTAATCAACTGGGTTCATCCAGAATGTGCTCATGAACAATACCCAGATGCCAGCTTTTTCTGCTTTTTTCAAAGAAAATTAGGGTTTGTTGCTTTTTCAGTCTTCACTCAAAATTTTAAAACAGACGGTCTGGGTTGGCTTGTAACAAAATTCTAATCAAAACCCATATCTCAGAAAAATTTCCAAAAAATTCATCTGTATGACGAAGAAAATCAGCAAGTTATTTTTAGGGTTTGTGCTGAGCTTGTCCGAGCATAGTCAAGATTACAGTCAATCTTCATGTTTTTCAACATGGAGTACTCTCCCATCGAATTCAGAGCCAAACAAGTGTTGTATCATAATTATCTAAACAGATAATGTTGGGAAGTGCTTGTTTAGTACCGTCATGGACATAAAACATCATCATCTCAGTTGAAGAACAGGCAGAGGGAGTATGAGCGAAAGGACAAGTATCACAAAAAGTTGTGCAAAACTCTTATGTGGGAGAATCAAGAGAAGTGTCAGAATGCATAAAGTTGCAGAGCCGCCAAGTCATCTTTTGAGGCAGCGATGTTTTTCAAGAACATAACTCGGAAAGAAGCTGAAGATGTCAAAAATTCACTAAGTTTGATTGCAAAAGAGGAGAAGATCTTAGAAAAGCGGAATACAGCTAAAGATAGTATCAACACTCCTGATAGAGAGGCAGTTTCCTGCTTTTTGGCGGATGTGAGAGAGATTTAAAGCAACAATCTTCTAGAAGCTTTCTCCAAGCTTTCTTTCCATTCTTGTCTCACGCTTTCTTTCTATTCTTGTCTCAATTCTTATCCATTCTTTAAAGAAGGAAAACAGTTGTAACAAGTTGTCATGAGTTGGCACTTTCCGTTTTTACATGCTTTCTTAGGTTTTAGATGTTTTAATCTCTTCTAGATTTAGAAATAAAGCTTGCATGTTGGCAAGCAGTAGTTGTAAAAGCAAGGAGATTTTAGGGTTTCCTACTTCTCTACTTAATTATAAATAAGAGCAGTGTTTGCTCATTTTCCTTTAACCGTGCTTGTGATAACACGATATAAGTGTCATAGTACCTTCTCTTTGTTATCGTCTAGTATTGTTCACTTTGTGTAAGGAGCAAGTTTGCATGCCTCTTTAGCTGCAAATACTTGTTTAGTGCATGTGTTGTGTTGATTATAGTTAGGTTGATCGCATGTTGCAAGCGTGTTGCTACAACTTGCTGTCCCGAAATTGTAATCCTTGTTCCAAAAACTTGAGTAAATAAAATCTTGAGCGTGCTTTGTCTACTTTGATATAAATATCTCAAGTTTCCGTCCATTCGTTTTGTGTTAGAAGTATGAGTAAATAAAATCTTGAGCGTGCATTGTCTGCCTCGAAATAAAAGTCTCGTATTTCCGTAATACTTTTATGATCTCTTTTTCAACTTGCCATAAAACGTATGTTGAAGAATCGTTTATTTAAGTATATTTGTCAAAAATCAAACTCATCCATTTCCAAACTCTCTTGCTCTGCGTTTACTTGAGAGGGTGGAAACGTTTTAAGCATAGGTTAAGTTGTAGCTGTCTAGTTTCATTAAAGGGAAAACCTCAGCCGCAACATCTAGTGTTCTATAACCTTGTGTTCTCGCAGCTGAACCAAAAAGATAGGCGTAATTAAGTTTAGATTACTTTTCTTTATGCAACTTAGCAAAAGAGGGAGTTTCCCCTCCTAATTCGAAGAGCAGTTTACTGCACATAGCTGTCTGTTTCCAGAACGCATTCCAGAGGTGCGATTTGAAACGCCAACAAGACTCATTATAAAAGAGGAAACCAACTGTTCAGTTAGAGCTCATATGAGATATATACAGAAGCAAAATCTTAACTTTGCATGTCATAGTGAGACTTTCACAGATTGTTTACTTTTGTATTTACAGTACAAAGTAAAGGAACATGTTGAAAACAAAATTAACATTTTAACATTAAGTCGTAGTATAAAGATCTTCTAACTTGATTGAGAAAGTAAGCAAATATTTTTACTAATGGGACCAAAAACCACATTCTCTCCTCGTAGCATGGCATATAGGAATGTAGATAAATAGCATTTATCCATGTAAAGTTTGATTATATGACATCCTCCATTACATGTAATAGATTCTCCATTAGAAATAATTTCTTGAAAGTTCTTTATGGGGAATTGTTAATGAATGATTAAATTCTTCTTTATATAACTGTCGATCCTCACAGGTAAACATCTATCAATTTCCATATTTCCAAATGAGGAAGGAATGAGTATAAATATCAAAGTGGGAGACACGTCCCATGAGCGGATGTGTCTCCACAAAGTGGAGACACGTCAGCTCAAGGGATGTGTCCCTTTAATTAATATTATATCTTTCATATAACAACGATCAATCATCTGACCGATGCTATCTATTTTCAACACTCCCTCTTAGCTAGGGAAGATAAACTCCAAACAAGTATAAAGTGATATCACCTAACTTGTGATATTAGAAGATATGGTACGCTTCTGAAAGTGTCAAGTCACATGACATTCTTCATAACACATCTGCATTATTCAACACTCCCTCTTAGCTAGAGAAAATAACTTCCACCAAGTAAAAGTGATATCACCTAACTCGTGATATCAAAAGATATGGTATGCTTCTAAAAGTGTCAAGTCACATGACATTCTTCATAACACATCTTCATTATGGTATGTGCATTGACATCAAGTCACATGATGTCTACCATAATAATTCATGGCATATCCATGGATATATAATTATCCACCATGATTATCTCTTAAAGATCACAATGATCTTCAAATGACATCAAGTCCCATGATATCCATCAAAGTGTCCAAGAGATACTATCATGACATGTCCATAGATATCAAGTCACATGATATCTGTCATGATAGTTCAACTCATCATTGCAAAGTCGTCACTTTACAATGTTACATACAAGTGTTCATTATTAGAAAGATCGTCACCTTTCAATAATGTACACAGGCGGAGTAGGCCCATAAGGTCATGGAGTCACACACATGACAAAAGAGTTTACACATTAAACATCTTTATATATTAGTACAACTTATAAACAATTTGAATTTCAAACATAATATCAAATTACATTTCAACCATACCAAGTTTCTTCCTAAAGTGTTCTACCTTGATTTGGGAGAGAGGTGTGGTGAGAATGTCTGTTGTTTGATCATTTGTACTAACATACTCCAACTGGATCACATTCCTTTCTACCATGTCTCATAATGGTAGGGGATCTCAATGTGCTTAGATCAAGGAGTCCCACAAGCAATTTACGAAGCCAAACTGCTTCTCTTGCCCCCATAGAGGCTGCAATGTATTCAGTTTATGTCGAGCTTTGTGCTACAAAGATTGTTTTCTACAAATCCAAGAGATCATAGCCGATCCTAAACTAAAGCAACATCCTAATGTGCTTTTCCGATCGGTTACATTCCCAGCCCAATCTGAATCAGAGCATCTAGGTTGATCTAGATGGTCATTTCTGTAAAGAAGACCATATCCAATAGTGCCTAGAAGATATCTCAATATATGTTTTACAACCATAAGGTGAACTTCCTTTGGCTCACACCTGAACTAGCTTAGAGCATTCACTAGGACCTTCCATTTGCAGCAGGAGTGCTCTATCAACTGAGCTACTGGCCCCTTGTGGCCAGCCCATCGTTAGTCCGGGTGTGGCTTATTTCCAACACCCCCCTTTAAGCCACACTGCGGGTGCTAGGGGCTCTTATGAAGTTAGATCCTTCTTTCCTTGAGCAATGAGATGATCTTTTCCTGTTATCAATAGATCATCAACATATAAAGTAATTATTAACATCTCACATTTCATTACATTAAAGTAAAGATTTCGGTCTGCATCATTCTTGGAGAATCCTAGTCCCAAGAGGTAGCTGTCAATTCTTTCATACCAAACCCTGGGAGCTTTTTTAAGTCCATAGAGGGCTTTCTTTAGTCTGCATATTTGTCACGGAGTCTCTCAACGTGATGCCGTCATGGAGTCTCTCAACATGACGCCTCATCTCAGTCTCAGAGATGAACAAGGGCTTTCACCTCATATTTCTTTATCTTCGAGAATTATGCATTACAACAAGTGATGATGTGACTCCCTCTGAAACTCTAAGTACTTGCATCAGCCTCCTGACCTCCTTGTCAAAATCGACTGTAATACATGCTTTAGAGAAATGGTTTCCAATTCACACCTTTGTAGAGATTCAGGGCTGTTCTATTCAACCTCTTCCCAGATCACTCTATTCAGAATAGGTTTGCGGAGCTACCAATGTTAAATCTAGGTTGATAGATATGAGGAATTCTGATTTCAACTGCAAAAGAGGTACCTCAAGGTTTTAGCAACACTACAACCCTTTACTGAAACATAGAACTTCCTCTTAAGGTTAATGCTTCCTCTTTGAAGAGATGTCTTCAGTTATTCACACAGTCTCAAGGCTGCAAGCAATGTCTCCATTCTTCAACCTATAGGATGCATCAAGCTTTTCTTGAAAGCAATCTCTTATGCCTTTTGATCCGTCCTAAAAGCATTAAGAAGAGATTACTAAGAGTTCATAACTATCCAAAGAAATCTCATACAAAGTTTACTATCTCAGGTTATAGCAATAACTCACAATGAATAGTTTGAAACTTCAAGGATCTTAAATTAGTGAACACAAATCAAGAGAGAAAAACATAATCACTTTTACTAATCACACAAGATCCAAATAAATGATATAACATAAATTCAACAAAGAATACTCATCTCTTTTAAATATTCCGATGGATGCAAATACCACAGTATGGAACGTTGTGCTTGTGCATAGATCAGTCCACCACCTTCACAGTTTGAGCACAGGCCCTTTGCAGAGTTAAATTTTGAACATGGTCTTCATTTCCAATGCACTTCGTTTCCAACTGTAACCCACCAGATAATTAATCATTCATCTTTGTTGATTTTAGACATGTCTTTCTTCCATTTTCTCGGAGGAGCTAATCTCAGTATAACAAAGGACGATCTACATAGATTTCATTACGAAGTCAACATATAGAACCAAACTTCTCTTGAGGCTCTATCACAGATAATCTATATAGAAAATTAGACATAAGAGTCACACTAAGAATTTAGTATGAACAACTTGCAATGATTATTGCTTAATTCTAAGGAATCTTATCCCAGTGAACACCACACGTAATTCAAGCAAGTGAAATCGGATTTGCTCAACTCAGCAAACTAAATTTTAGCCTAGAAGGGTGAATACAACCAAAGCAAACAAAATACTTATCTTATTAAATATTCCGAATTATCTCTTTCTTCCATCTTTTACTCCTTGAGGGTGCTAAACTTAACACTTTTCAGGTTTTCACTTGGCTTTCACGAGATCTTGCTCAATTGAAGGAGGCATGATATCTCTCCCACTGGTTCAGAAGGTACCACGAGAAAATAACAGTCGCAGAATTTTCATCAAGGATCCAGGAGTCACCAAGCGTGATGATGCAAGAGTCAAGAAGACACGCCCAGGCTACAGGAAATCATTCTCATTTCAGGTAGAATTCCATCTAGTGAGCAACATAGTTGATAATCTCCAAGGCCCGCGATCGATGATAATCTCCAAGGCCCGGGATCGATAATAATCTCCAATCTCGTTCACTTCCCCTGCATTCGGTGCCAAGCTGGACAAGGATCCTTAGAGACGAAAAACCTTCGTCGGTCCTCTACAAGGTAGGACTACACCCCTCCTTGTAGCTGCGATTCCATTTCTCAGCAATGCATACACCTTTTGATTCGTGACTCTGAGTTGCAAGTTACTTGTCGTGGCGCCTACTGGCTCTCAGAGAGGAGCGATATTAACAATCGAGTGGTGCAACCTTCAGGCTCACACCACCCAATGGCCATATACGGGATTTATACATTGTTGAGGGAGTCTACCGAACAATTTGATATTTGGCGAATGCTCTCATTTGCAGTATCCTCATCTAACATACAGAGCATTTCGTCTGCTTCAAGTCGAGATACCTCTCGAACGGCTTCGACCCCCCTAGTGACGGCATAGGAACCACCTCTACGAAGGAGAGGCACCAATCCTGGGTGCCGACCAATCAACTTATAGAGTTATGCTAGTATTTGCAGTCTCGAATTGGATGTCCATCCCGGAACGGACTTAGGAACAGTCTGTAAGACGTTCCTCTAATAAGGAGTGCACCAAGTCACACCAAAGATCATGACCACCAGTCAGAATAAGAGAATCGATCTACTCTTAAATTTGATGACCACCGATTATCCAACACCTCGTGGAGAATGCGATTAAATTTGTGCCTTTCAAAATATTATTTGTTCCTTCAACATCTCGACATCATGGCAGTCTAAGAGATCACAGTCTGTGCGCATCCTCAGTTCTCCATTCCTCACGTACCCGGAGATCATGAATTTAATCGAATCTTTCTTACCGTGGCTCCGATACCATGTTAATGAATGATTAAATTCTTCTTTGTATAACTGTCGATCCTCACAGGTAAACATCTATCAATTTCCATATTTCCAAATAAGGAAGGAGTGAGTATAAATATCAAAGTGGGAGACACATCCCATGAGCGTATGTGTCTCCACAAAGTGGAGACATGTCGGCTCAAGGGATGTGTCCCTTTAATTAATATTATATCTTTCATATAACAACGATCAATCATCTGACCGATGCTATCTATTTTCAACAGGAATGCAAAACACTTTAATCTATCATCCAATTTCTTGTGAAAAAATTGTGAGTGCTCCTAGTGTCAATGATAGCAACACACATTGTTTCTTGATTCCACCCTATAGTGTTCCGAGGGTCATTATTCCAGCTATTCTGCCACAATTATAGGTTTTCTATTTCTTCAATCATGGTGATGGTTTCTTCCATTTGATTGTTAATATCTTCTGAAGTTTTATTTTCCTCCGTGTATTCTTCTTTGTGCCATTGTGTATCTTCGATTGCATTATTTTTCCCCAAGTACCTGCATTCCTTACTCCGTTTGTTGATGTACCTGCAGCAAAACCCTTTTCTCTTCTTTAGTTTCTTTGTCTGGATGAGATGACTCTTATCAGCTTATACGGAAAGGACCTATTGGTTCCTTCAGTATGATAACAGCATAGCTCCCGAAGGAAGAATTTCTTATTTTGATAACTTTCCTTCTCCATGGTCTCTGGTATATTGGGAGCTTTATACAAGTTGAGGTCATGTTGAATGTCTGTTATAAGTCCCCCTATGTAGACTCTTTAATCATTTGTTCAGATATATCATCAACCATGTTAGCTAGTTCCTTATTGTGTTCAAAAACTATCTCAAGTCATCTTTTGAGAGGTGTCATCGTATTGATTGGGAAGTCATCTTTGAAAGATTCCACCCATATTCATAATCACACTTCTTTCTCATTATCCATTGCTGCCATTGATAAGCCCTATTTTCAGAAACTTGTCAATCACACCTTGTCATAATCTGATGTGTGACATATTTAAATAATTTTTCTATCTGACTTATCTATAGTCAAACATTGGCTCCTTCAAATTTCCAATTTTCATCTTTTGGTTGAACATAATTAGATGGATAGGATTGGAATTCACTATAATGGTTGAAAATAAGTCTCCGACACGGTTTGATTCTAGAAACGATTGAATTCACTATAATGGGCTATGTAAACATCATGTCTGTAATAGATAAGATTTTTGCAGCTACAGCTATTTTATCTTTTATGAACATTGTTGCTATTTTGTTTCCTCCTTGGGTCATAATAATTAATGGTCATTCTTCACTGACTGAGAGCCTGCTAGTCAAATTCTTCTCTCATTTTATAGTACAATCTATTTAAAATCATTTATCTGATTACCTTGCCAATCCATTTGTGGATTCATAAGCTCAAATCTTTTGTTGAACTACTTCAGTTTTTATTCGGTATGTAAGTTTCTGTTGTTCAGTAATATTTGCTTCTAGTGTAGAAAAGTGATGGTTATTTTTGAGATTTCTCCTTGTAGTTATTTCTATCCCATAATTGTTCAATAAACAGTTGCCGCTAGAATTTCTTGGGTAATTTGCAATAGCAGCATATTCTTATTGTGATATAAATATAGAAGACATTTCTATGACAGTTAGCAAACCAGTAAAAAAAATGAATATTGTTGGAGCAGCAATCTCTTTAATTCTTAGAATTTCAATCTAAACCAAGCATTTGCAAATACTACCAATTAAAATTCCACTCTTGTGTCGGTTTGCTAAAAAAAATCTTTCTACAGAGATTGCTTGGCAAAGTGGAGGATATACTGAATCGTAATAAGAATTTGTACCAGACATTTAGGGATGATGATGATAAGAAGGAAAAATGTGACATCACTGAGGAAGAGAAGCTTGAAACATCCATAAATGATGCTGATAACAAGGACAAGAAGCATGAGACATCAGGCGATGATGGTTTTCGGAAGGAAGAGGATAAGAAACATGAGACATGTGGCAGTGATGGTACTGGGAAGAAAGAGGATAAACACCACATCTAGACATCTAGATGTGACAATGCTGGGATTAAATAAGGATAAGAAGCATGTGACATTTAGCGGTGATAAAGAGGATGGTCATGAAGATTTGAGTTGGAAATGACTGTCTGCCAATAATAACCACAATATGCTTATGCAAGAGTGCAATATTACTGCTAAGAAACTATAATTGGAAAGGAAATCATGACAAAATTTTGTTGGCATTCACCAATTTATACAATTTTGTTTTTCTAAGTTGTAGAATAAATTTAAGATTGGGACATTGGATATCTTTCAAATAGTGAAACATATTGTACCATGTATACTGTTTTTCTATACAAATTGTTTGTTTGTTTGTTTGTTTTAATGTCATTTTTGAGGATTGTAAAGCATTGTTGTTCACACATTAAGATTTTCTTAGAATTTTTAGCTGTCTGATGATGGTTGGTATGTTCTCAAAACACAATTTTGTTATTAGATTATAGCACAGGAACCTAGTAGCTAGGACATTGATTCAAATAGTAAAATAGGCTGTACCTATAAACATTACATTGCCCTCAAAATGTGTTTTGATTCATTTTTTGGGTAAGATTTTAAAAAAATATACAGAGACTAGATAGCTTCCTTGAAAAACAACCTTATGGGTTGCTATGAAATCTCAAACTATAAAAAACATGACCTAAACTCAAGCACTGATAACTACTAGGAAGCTAGCTAGATTTTCCCAGACACTATTGCATGAGAGTTGGTGAGGTCCACCACTATAAATAACATTCCTGCAAACAGAAAAGACCATGTAGTCACCTCTGCTGACCCAGAAAACAAGGAGTGAAAAGATTTTCCAAGGATGAAAAGAGATGGCAGAATATGAAATTCTCTAAACAGTCTCTAAAAGCTTGGATGAAAGAAAAAATATTAAGAAAAGTTGCAGTCTATCACACTTACATTAAACAAAGTACCTAACTATGTATCAAGAGGGAAATTGTGACTTTGAATAAATGGAACGCTGCTTATTCTCAAGTTTTCCGAGGGAAGCATGTGAGACCAAATGATGCTTGGAAAAGTGGAAACTTAGACAGGAACTTTGCAAATAAATTCCCCAACAACTAAATGACTGCAAATCTCTTGAAATATCAAGCCAAGTCATTGTAACTAGGACAGGTCAATGATTATCAGTTGACTCAAATTATTAGACCATAGATCAGAGGTAAATTAAACGAGTTCCTATTTGTGGCCACGTGAAAAAAGTATAATATAAATCACAAAACCAAAATACGTAAGTTGAACATTTAATTTCAAAATTGTGTTCACGTCCTCAAAGGGGTAGTCTTCTCATCTCCATCCCATCCTTAAACAAGCATTTAAAAAACTCTAGTTACAAGAGCCTTTCAATTATATGATGATGTGCACATTGAACAAGAAATATCACTTGACTGAGGTTTTTTAAGTTGGATTGATATAGGAATAAGCATATTGTTAGAGCATTTAGACAATCAAAAGGCATCATGAGACTCATAGGAGCATAGATGAATCAATTGACACTACAAATTTGTTTTCTTATGTTGAAGGCATTTTTAATAATCTTTCAAAAATTTGAAGAAAACAGCTAAGTTGTCGGTTCAAGTTCAAGCTTGGGTTCAAGGTTTAGCTATATAATACTGGTTTTAGGTAAGGGTATATATATATATAATCATAATTGCAAAAAACAAAATACCTCATAATTTGCTAAATAATAATACTTATAAGTTCATGATTCATTTCAAATGCCAATACAAAATGAAAATTACAACCATTAATATTAATCTTCACTTTACTTTTCATCAAGAGCATCACGATCAAAGTCAACATTTGGTTCATTTGAACCAAAATCAACTATTGCTACCACTACTAGCCATGTTATATGTAGAATTTGCCTCATCTAAAGACTATGGCAAGTTGTGAAATTGATGTGTTTTAGGTCCACACACTTGAGGGTTAGTTCACAATTTCTCATCACCCCCTTGTTGTAATTAGTTGTCTTATGTGAAATGAGACTCAATTTGGAATGCACATAGACTAAATCCTCAACGTTTATTGCAGCCAACCATTTATGCTTAACTAAGTGGAAAAAGGAGTATGTACTCTAATTTTGTGCATTCTAATCTATGTCTCTTGTCACATAAGACACTCAATTACAATGAGGGGTGACAAGGAATTAGGACTCACCCCTTAAGTGTGCACATAGACCAAATCCTTAGCTTTTATTGCAACCAACTAGTTATGCTTAGCTTAGTGGATGAAGGAGTATCTACTCCATTTCTTCTTAGTCAAAACACTTGTAACCTGTCAAAACTGGATACAAAATCAATACAACATTTGTAATTATAATATATAGAAATGAAAGAAAAATAAGGAGATTAAAAAATAAAAATTGCATACCCATGATAGAATTTTTATTACAAGAGGCTAAAAGTAAATAGAGCCTTAGCCATGGATGTAACACCATTCATGAGTCTCTTTCTTTTGCTTGTCTTGCCAACTGCAAGCATCATGATTCCTTGAAGATACAAAATGGTCAAAATCACCCAAGACAACACTTTGTATTTCCTCATCTAGGAATATTCTTTTGAATGTGGCCTTGTACCTAACACCAACCTCTTCATCTCTATATAGTACCACCCTCCTCAATAAACAAAGCATTTTTGTGCTATAATATTTTGGGGACAAAGCAAATGGTAGGAGATGCAAAGTTTTGGTCATTTTGTTGGACAATGGTCATCAATAATCTTGTGCACTCTTTTGAAAAGTGCTTATGTGACACCATTCTCATTGGCTTCTATTTTGATCCTTATTTTTCAACCATGGAATTCGTGATATCATGAATTTCACTCGAATGTGGTGGATTTGTATTAGCATACTTAATTATATTCCACACAAGCCCACCACTCATCATCTACGATCAATACTTTAACCTTTTGGGCTCTCTCTCTATTTGACTATCTTTAAACACTCTAAAGAATGTTGCTGACCATGGTTCCCTATCATATCACATTATCATGTCAATTATTATTTCATTTTGTTGGATCAAACATGTATGAATATATTTATGACTAATATGGAATAATCTTCATCTGTTGAAATTTGTGTGTGGAATATTTGCCAAAAGGTAACACAGACTATATGATTCTATCTTTGAAAAAGGTTAGACTCCCAAATTAATCTCATACCCACTTAAGTGTATACTCAGTCCAGGTTTGAGGTTCAACCAAGGGTAAGTGCCTTGTATGTAAATATAACTCTTAGCAATTCTTTTGTAGTCTAAATAGATTGAGTCCAAAGGCCCTATCAATCTATACTTCTAATAATCAAATGATCATTTGACCATATTCTTTGATATACAATAGTTGGTGATTATGAATGTATTCGTGTATTATCATTAAAGAAATAATCTAATTTTTTTAATGAATAAGTGTACATTATTGCTAAAAGTAAAAAAATACACATTAAAAAAAAAGGGTCAAAGAGATCAATCCCCATAGTCCAAATGGGTCCAAGCATGAAAAAATAAACAAATTCAAAGGTGCAAGGTCTAGCTCATCCAAGGGAAGCTTCCAACTAGAAACAACTCCCTCTTCTTTATCTTCCTCATGTGGTTGAGTGTCGTGGACAAGTGAAATGGCTAAAGCAATGCAAGGAAAATTTTATTATCAATTAATCTATGATTAAATTGTTGACATCTTATGTGTTCATGATAAGACGAAAATAAATTAAAATAAATCATTTATCAAAAGGTAAAAAAGAAAAAAAAATGGTTAAGTAAAAGAAAAGAAAATCCTTTCTCAAACATCATACGAGCAAGGCAAGTTTCTCTCCAATCGCCATTCACTAAATTAGCACCTAACATGTTTGAAAGTGGAAATTTTTTGATAGTAGGGCGCAATAGAGGGAGAGGAAGAATTTTATTGCAAAATGATAGAAGTTTGCTAGTTTTGGGAGCTTTGAGAGGGGGAAAATGAATGTTAATGGGAAATAGAATTCAATAAATGGGAAAAGGAGAAAGGAACAAAGAGATAGTAAGGTGTGAGAAAGATTCTTTGAGTTGTAGGGTTGCAAGGAGCACTAGAATTGAAACTTGGAATGTTGGACTAGAGGTGCACCCCCAAGAGATGTTTTAACCTTTTTATTTGCTACTCACATCTATTGAACTTAGATTTTGGTATTTATTGAAGTTTTTTTTAGTTTGGATGAGTAGTAAGCTACCATTAAAGGCACAACTCTAAGGGGAGACAACAAGACATGAGAAAGAGCCTTCAAGTTGCAAGGTTGCAAGGAGCCTTGGAGTAGAAACCCAAAATACTAGGTCGAAGGTGCATCCTCAAGAGATGTTTTAACCTTCTTATTTGTTTCTTGTATCTATTAAACTTATGTTTTGGTAGTTATTGATGTGTATTTTATTCAAGATAAGTATTAAATTTCCACTAAAGGCACAACTCTCGATATGTGTGAAAGGATATAACGGTTTGCCTAGAAACCTTGGCTCATATGCCTAATAGTGGAGAATTTTTTTGGGTAAGTTGAAGTATCTCCATAGTTGGTTTTAATTCTAAAATTTTTAACAATAAGTTTTAGATTATGGCTATATGTTTGGTCAAGATTATTGTAATTTTCTCACAAACCATGGCAGCCATGTTGTGGCCAACAATTAGAAGCATTTTTGTTGCAATTTTTTTGGGTAAGTTGAAGTATCTCCATAGTTGGTTTTAATTCTAAATTTTTAAAAAAGTTTTAGATTATGGCTATATGTTTGGTCAAGATTATTGCAATTTTCTCACAAACCATGGCAGCCACCTTGAGGCCAATAATTAGAAGCATTTTTGTTGTACACAATTAGGGCATTTCATACAACTTACTTTTTATTAGCTGCATGAGTCATTACAACATCTCTTATAGATGAAGAATTTAGATTTTAGGTCATGTACTCACTCAATCGTCTAGGTAAACACACTTGGGGATGGATTTAGAGGGACAACACTTGATTTATATGCTCAAACCTTAGACTTATTTTCCTTATACAATGAGTAAGTTGGTCTTAGTAAGTTATGGCACACTAGAAGTTGAATGGGGTTCATAATCTTTTTGGTATAAGCTCTTTATAATACCTATTATCAATAGTGATTGCTTGCATATAAAAATATACTCTATTTGATACTACATGCATTAAGTTATGCCTTAAGATTTAAGGTGAAAAGAGACATATGCTTTTTGGCAAACAAATGGTTGTTTTCTTCAAATTAGATGCTATTCATTAAGTTATTTATTGATGTCGTTAACTAAAAATAGTTCTTATTTGGACATTATTGGGTTTGAGCATTTTTTTATTTTTATGGATTTGTTTGGACACTTGGTAATATTCGATGCTTTAGCATCCATAATGAAATTTTATTTATTAATTTATGAAAATGTTGTTGTGGATTAACATTGCTACTATTGTGTTTTGTCCTAGGTTTGTATTAATTAAATCCACTATATTACCATGTATCAAGTTTATCTTTTTGTCAATATATGCTTTACAAAAGCATGGTAATCATAAACTATTGAAATAGGATTTTGATTTAAAAATGAAAGAAGCATAATTGAACTCTTGATACTAATATATATTATTTATTTCATGAATTGTAAATATGATATTTATTGTGCATTTGATTTGTTTCAATTACTAGATAAATGGGATAGACAAGTATTTTGCCACTTTGCTTTAATACTTAGAATCATCTAAAACTCTTGAAAATGAGATATTTGAATGAAAACTAAGGAAAACCTCTTGGAAACAAAGAACTGGTATAAAATCATGCTTTTACATTAAAAAAACCCCCTTTTTTATACTTGTAATATTAATTTTTTTATAATATAAAGTCAATAATTGCTACAAACCCAAGGGTGGAATGACAAGGTAGTATACCCATTACTTGGAAATGTTAGGAAATGTGTCTCAACCTTGCTTTTAATGTTAAGAATGTAAAAATGCAATTTGTGGACTATGAAATAGTAAAAATCAATTGGTAGTCTATGGAGTTAGTTTTTTTCCATAATAAAAATCATGAATTGTTTCACATTGTTTTTATTGATGCATGTTGCTTAGATCTTTTGAAACTTTACAATTTAAATTAAAAGGGTTTCAGTGGCCTCCCAAATCAAAATTTATAGCCTTGGAAGTTGTGCCTCCCATAATGAAAATGTAAAAAGATCTAACACACTTAAAATAGTTGTAAGAGGGAGTTACACTTGTTGACCAATTTATCATGTGTGTTATGATATGCCATAAGATACTTTGAATAGATATAATGAATTCAAAATGGAATACCCTAGTTGTTGAGTGGATTATGATGCACTTATGGCAAGTAGAAGGAATGTGTTATTTTTAGCTTATGAACTCATTTTTGGATTTGGGTGTTAATTCTTTAACTATGTATTTGAGCACCATTGTTTTTGTGGTTTTAACTCATTGTTTTGTATCACCATTTGATGGTTTAGTGCATTACATCTCCTATTTAGTGGGTGCTTGAGATGGATGTTTTTATAGTAAATTTTGCAAGTACTACATGCTAGCAAAATTTTCTTTGGTTGATGATACTCCTATAAAGACTTGGAATTTGCAATTGTATTGTAACTTTTGATCATTTAATAATACATTGAGTTGCTTTAGAGTGTGGTTTCTTCTTTCCAAAGGGTTTCCCCCAGATAAATCATTGTGTTATAGTATATGATTTTTTGTTTATATCCTTGTAACTATATTATTTGTTTAGTTTTTACATATTTTTTCTCATAGATTAGTGTAGGAAGCATCTTCTGCACCTATGCTTCCTTTCATTTGGTATCAAAGAATAATCACCTCAGGTTTTGGGTGTTAGGGACAAGGATTTTTTTTGTGCTAATCTTGAATCAAATGGGAGATTACATAGAAAAAGATCTTTTTGCAAGAAAAATGGTAAGCATATCAAGGATAGATAGAAATGGAGAAGTTCTAAGGCAAAAAAAATGAACTTTGCAGGCTCAAGATGGAGGATATGCTCATGAATAGAGATATATGGGTTGTGGTATTTGGATTCAAACCTACTACTATGTCACAAGGCTAAGACAAAATGGATGAATGTCATGTCTAATTTTCTAATCAATAATAATTAATAATATTACTTTAGGTTTTGGCTTGATAATTTCTAATTTTGGGGACAACTTAATAATAATATATAACAAGAAAGTGGGAATTTTCGTACTTTTACTTGCATTTATTGTGGCACCTTTTCTATCACTAAGCCTATGGGCATTTTCTACCCACTTTAAATGACTTTGGTCTTTCATTTCTCCATAGCTATTGTTGTTGGAGTTGAAGGTCCAATGACGACAAACAATGGAACCCCTACCCAAACAACTCTAAAAAATTATTCCCAAGGTGTTTCATGAGGAATTATCTTGAGGCACCATCAGATGTTGCTCTTCCAATTCTAAAATTTTATAATACATTATGTTGGCTAGAAACTTTTACTTTGATTGGATATTTTGTGGGTAGGGTCCCCCTATATGAATGCTCAAAGATTGGGTTAGTAGGACTTGTGATGCAATCATGACCATGGGGTCTTATTAGACAACATACTCATGCAACCAAATGAACACACTAGCACAACAAAAACCAAACAATGCAAAAAATATATTATATTTTATTGAAATTTTTAATGATACAATAGGTTTAGGACAAAATATGGTTCATTACATTATATTTGTTACTAGGTTAAGTGCATGGAAATGGCATACAAAAAGGGGGTCAAAAGTGGCCACTTTTTTCTAAAATTAGTTAAATATAATCTTGGATGAGTAATTTAAGATGCATGCACTCAAAATTTGAAGATATGACAAGAACAGGAATGTTAGTACTCTAAATCTAGTTCGTAAATTACTAAAGGTTTTTTAAAATAGTTAAGATTAAGAGGATGAAATGTTGTGTGTACACAAAATTCATCTTGATTTTCTCACTAAAATATTACATTGTGTTTGGTGTGCAACCTCCCCCCCGCCCTCCCCCTTTTTTTGCATTTAGTACTTTTTTAAACCAATTGGTAGAAATAAAGGTTAAGAGTGAGTACTAGAAGTATAATTATTTTGTACTTTTTATTGAATATATTTTTTTGTGATTTTTCAAAGTGGATGTATCTTGAAAATTTACATCATTGAGCACGTGTGTCACATAACTTACACAAAAATATGAAAAAAAATCAATGTGTAAAGAATGAAGTGTAGAACAATATATATATTAATAATAAGGTCAAAAGTTATAAAGGAAAATCAATACATATGTATCTAAGGAATATAGGAACATTAAGAAAATAAAAAATAAAAAATAAATATGTTAATATATTTTAAATATAAAAAAATGATATGGCTAAAGAACTAAGAAGACGAATAATTTTTTTGTGGTAATTTTATTAAATATTGGTATACAATGTGTAAACTTGATGGCATGCAAGTTGAGAAAATCCATTGACGGTCAAAAACACGTGAAATGGAGGAAAATTAACAATCCAAGCCTTTAGACTTGTTATCCAAACCTGTTTCAAAGAAAAAAGTATGGGAATGTATTTTGATTAAAAAATGCAATCATGCCTTTTAAAACATAAAACGCCACCATGTTTTATGTTCCGTAAAACATGAGCGTATTTTGTTAAAAATAAAATATGACTACATTTCATTTTCCACAAAACATGATCGCATTTTGTAGAACATGAAATGTGATATTTTATAAAACAAAAGTGTGATTCCATTTTTTTAAATTAACACTCCCTCTCTCTCCCTTTGTATCTATATTGTTCCTCCTCTATCTCTCCCTCTCTCTATCTATATGTCTCCATCTCTCTTTCTCTATATCTCCCTCTCTCTTGCCTCTTTTTATCTCTATCATTCTATATCCCCCTCTTCATGTCTCTACCTCTCTATATCTCTCCCCTCTCTTTTTCTCTATATTTCTCCCTCCCTCTCTATCTCTTTATATATATGATGAAATACACACTTATATTGAGAGGGGAGTTAATCAGTATAGATAAAAACTTTACTTCTCAACTTAAGAAAACATAGCAATATTACTCAAAACTTTAATTATTCATAGCAATACCATATACAAAAGATCTAGCAATTAAGAACACACATAAGAGACACAATTTTACGTGGAAACCCTTACGAGAGAAAACCACACAAAAAAATATTACTTGTATGAATCTTCTTATAAAATTTGTAGGCACCAACCCATTAGAGACTCCAATCCCCACCACTAAGCACCAACTCAACTAGAGACACCAATCCCTTCTAATGAGAGGCACCAACCTCTCCAAAGTCTACTCCAAAACCTATTTTTGCTCCAATTCTACCTTAATATTTGCTCCAAATCTGCCTAATATCTCTCCTCAAGTTCACCTTATATCTCTACTCCAAAATGATGCAATTTTTAATCCAAAATCTACTCCAAATCAGGCACAATGTCTACTATAAATCTCCCATAAAAGTCTACTCCAAATCAAGCACAATGTTTGCTATAAATTTTCTTTAAAGGTCTGCTCCAAATCAGGCACAATGTCTGATATAAATCTACCTTAACAGGCCCCAAATTAGACACGTTTGCTATAAATTTATCTTCAAGGTCTGCTCCAAAATAGGCACAGTGTCTACTGTAGATTTTCTCCTTTTCTTCTTAAATCTTCTCTTCTCCTAATTTTTTATCTTAAAAAGAATGATTTTGCATTGAAGAACTTACTTTCTAACCTCCAAAATAATTTACATTTATATCCAAATCTTGCACTTTACCAAAATTAGGTCAGACAAGATTTGATATAAAATTTATTTTAATTATTTAAACGTGCCTTTCAAAGTAGTGTTGCAAGTATGTTGTTCTTGTTGTCATTGATGTGAGTTGTATGGAGATTGTGTGTTGGAGTTGTTGGAAGGATGTTGGTGTTATCATAGATGGGGAGATTTTTGGAGAGTGTTTGTGCTGATATGGATGTGTTGTGATTTGATAATAAAGTGTTGTGGTGTTGTCATTGATTTCTTGATGGATAAGAGTTGCAGTTGTAGTAAGTTCACTTAGTTTCCAAGTGCTTTTGAGAAAATTTGAATAAAAGAGTGTGTAGTGTGACATAGGTGTGTTCAATGTTGTGCTCCACATTTATCCATGGTTGAAGATGTGCTTTTGTGGTTTGGATATGATGATCAAAGGTGTTTAGAGGTTCTATATCCAGAGTTTCAGGTTTTGAATTGTTCTACAGTGAAAGTTGTGTTTGATAGTCTATCTATCTGTATAGAAGGTTTTCTGGGAGAAATGAGATTGTTCTGCATTTCTCCACAGTGAAGTTTCTTGTCTTGTGGATTTGGGAACATGCTTATATTGTCTATAACTTCCTTCCCTTGAGGTTTTAGGTGTTGAGGTGTTTTGCAAGGTTGGTTAGTGATTTGTGTTCTATGGTAGTATGTCTATCTACACAAAATGATGGTGTTCTCAGTTTCAGGTGGTTGTGATAGAGTTGCAGAATATTTTGATGATGGAATATTTTGAGATTTTGTGTGGATTCTATGGAGAGTTTTGTGTGGTCTACATGACCTATAGAGGCATGCATGTGGTTGTTTGTAGTGTTAGTTCAAGTTTGTTTGACTTGGCATTCTAGTGCTATTTGTGGAGGTATCTTGTGGATTGTAAATGTGTTGAGTAGCGTGGTGATGTGGATTTGGGTTCTAGTTAACCCTTGGTGCAGTCGTCCTTCACTTATTTCCACCATGGAGGTGTTTGGTGCAAACCTATTTTGGTGTTGCATGTATTTCATTTAGGTCAGCCTAATTGAAATTGTTTAGCTCATGGATGATAAGTAAGGTAAATTGTTGGATATGTGTGTGGATCTATAGAAGGTTTGTGAAAGATGTGAATTTCATTAAATGTGGTGATCTAAATGTGAGCTTAATGCCTGTGACTCTGATGTAGTGAGAAAAAGGGTCTACATTTTCAGTGTGCTTGAAGCTATTGGAAGCCGTGAGCTGAAGGTTGTAGATGGCATAAGGTTTCAATGGTGGATTTCTCCTGTTTCCTTGAGATAGTGAATCTCTTTGTCACAGTTTTCTTCTATCTTCTTTCTTCTTGGTAGTGAGCCACCCAATAGTGAGTCTTTCTTCTTTTTCTCAACAATGAGCTTGTTGGAGTTGAGAAGATACAACTTCATAGGAGCCCAAAGATCTTTGCAAGCAAATAACTTGTTACAAGGAGAAGCAAAGAGAAGCAACAAAGGAAATGTTCAAGAATGTGGAGCAATGTATTCACCTGAAAATGTAAAATGAATAATGATACAAAAGATAATTTTCAACCATATATAGATGAAAACCCTAAAAAAGGAAAACCCTAGGCTTGCACAATAATAATTAATAAAATAATTAATTATTATGCACCTAATGTTAGCTTAAGTGAAAAAGAGGTAAAAGGGAATTTTACGTAGTTAAACAAATATTGTTTAATTAATAAAGTAAATGTCCAATTACTCTAACACTGCCCCTTAAGATAGACATAGGGAGAAGCTAAAACCTAGAAGAAGCTACTGAAAGCAAAAGCAATGGGTCCCGGCAACAAGGCCAGATTAGGGACCCAAATACAAAGAAATCTCTATGAAACGGAGAAAAGGAGAAAACCCAGTGGGAAAAACTCCTCTCCAAAAAGAGATAGAAGAACATGCTAAAAGAAACATGAAGGAAGGAAGGCCTCATAAAAACCCCCCAAGGACAACTTCCTTCACCCCAAGCATAGAGCGCAACTGAAGATAGCGCGAAGATGCAAAAGGTTTCGTGAAGATGTCTGCAACCTACTCGGCAGTGGTAATATACTCCAAGATGAGAGAACCATCCTGAATCAACTGTCTGATGAAATGCATATGAAGCTCAATGTGCTTCGTCCGCTGATGCTCCATCGGGTTGCGTGAAATGTGTATAGCACTCTGATTGTCACACCAAAGAATAGTGGGACTATCAGGAGGAAAACCAAACTCAGTCATCAACTGACGAAGCCATAAAATCTCCTGAATAGCGAGCACAGCAGCTCGGTACTCAGCCTCTGTAGATGATAATGCATGAGCAGTCTGCTTCTTGCACGACCATGTGATAGGACCAGAGCCAAGACAGAAAACAAAGCCAGAAGTAGACTTCCGATCATTGACATCACCAGCCCAATCTAAGTCAATGTAGCCAACAATGTGAGGATCCCCTAATGTGTAGTGAATTCCATATGAAGTGGTGCCCTGAATGTACCTCAAAATACACTTGGAAACTTGACAATGACTCTCATGAGGATCATGTGAGAATTGAGAGACAAGACCAACCACAAAGGAAAGATCAGGATGAGTGTGAGTCAGGTACAACAAACTGCCAACCAACTGCCTGTAGAGTGTAGAATCTACTGAAGGAGTGGGGCAAGTAGTAGTCAAAACAACCCCTGACTGAAAAGGTGTGGGGGCAGGCTTGCAATCAAGCATGCCAAAGCACTGAAGCATATCAAGAGAATACTTCTACTAGTAAATGGAGATCCTCTCTGAAGACTGAATCACCTGAAGACCAAGAAAATAGTGCAGAAGGCCGAGATCTGTCATCTCAAACTGCTCCATCAAGGCTAGCTGAGAATTCTGAATCATAGAGGATAAGCTACCTATGATGAGAAGATCATCAACATATAGCACAAGAATCAGGATCTCACCCTCAAGATGTTGAATATAGACCGTGTGATCAGAATGACAACAAGTAAAACCAGTGGAGAGCAAAAAAGAGTCCATCTTCTCATACCAAGTCCGAGGGGCCTGTTTGAGACCATATAATGAACGCTGAAGTCTGCAAACCAAAGAAGCATCATGAAAAAATCCCTGAGGCTGCTCCATATAGATCTCCTCCTGTAGGTCACCATGCAAGAAGGCACACTTCACATCCATCTGAAAAATGAGCCATCCTGTAGAAGTTGCAAGTGATAGTACAAAACGAATAGAATTCATCTTGGCGACAAGGGCAAATGTCTCAGAGTAATCAATACCCTCAACCTATGAGAAACCCTTCGCAACAAGATGTGCTTTGTACTTATCAATAAAACCATCAGTAGCATACTTGGTGCGATACAACCATCGGCACCGAACCATCTTTCTGCCCTTAGGAAGAGGACAGAGATCCCATGTACTATTCCTCATCAAAGAAGAATACTCCTCCTCCATAGCACTATCCCACTCAAGGTGACCTGTCGCCTCTGAAAATATCTGAGGATCCTCTGAAAGAGCATGAGTCAAAAGACTAGAACCTGCAGTATGAGAACAGGTGCGACGAGTGTCTGAAGGATCACCGACCATAGATCCTACTGCCTCAATAGTAAAGCGAGCCCATTTGGACCTCTGAGGTGGAGCAAGTGGAGGTGGAGATGGGGGATCATCAATATCCTCATCAGAATCATCCTCAAAATAATCCTAAAGAGCTGTAATGGGTGGAGTAGGTAGTGAAGTGGATACTGGAGATAGGGTATCAACTGGAGGAAGGCGCTCATCAAACTAAACATCCCATCGAAACAGGACCTCTCTAGAATCAAGATCAAACAACCTGTACACCTTAACATCCTCACAGTAGCCGACAAAAATGAGGGGTCGACTCTTCCGCTCCATAGCTCTCCTCTGAGCATCACGAATAAAAGCCCATACCTCACTACCAAATACTCGAAATGATGAAATATCAGGCTTGTCATGAGACCAAGCCTCCTTAGGAGTCATATGTCGAATCGCCTTGTGAGGCATTCGATTCTGAATATAGTTGGCACAATTGACTGCCTCAGCCTAAAAAGACGAATCCATGGACCTGGACTGAATCATACAATTAGCCATCTCCCGTAAAGTCTTGTTCTTTCACTCAACGATACCATTCTACTGAGGGGTGTAGGGAACAAAAAATTGATGCTACAAACCATGCGCAGTGCAAAAATCTCTGAAGGCCTAATTCACATACTCCCCCCCATTATCTGTACGTATCCATCGGATAGAAAGACCAGACTACTTCTCTACAAATGTCTTGAAGACACGAAAGGAATCAATGTGCTATAAGAGATGAACCTGTACCCTCAGAAGGTGCAAATCCATCAAATCTATAAAGACGAGATGCAGTATCAACACTACCAGTAGCCACAACCAAATCAGAGTCATGGAGGTCCCGAATAACCACATCATGTGGTGAGAACTCAATTGTCTTACTAGAGCCAATGTGGAAAATCTGATAAATGGACAAGAGGTTCGTCGAGATGTCAGGAACAACCAAAACATCCTGTAGAGTGCCCTCATCCAAAGAGACAGAACCTGAACCCTAGACGGAAAGTTGTGAAGAGTCACCCACTGCAATCTGTGAAGTACCACAAGAGGCAAGAGAAGTGACCAACTGCTGAGTGTGAGTCATATGGTGAGAAGCACCAGAGTCTAAAATCCAAGTGGACCCATTGGTCGATGCTTGTGCAGTGAGAGCATGACCCTTCCCTGTGGTGGAAGAAGAAGATGACTGAGGTGAGGAGATGTGTTGTTGCTGCATGGTGTCCTCTAAAGCCTCTAATCATTTCCAACACCTGAAAACTGGATGGCCTTTCTTGCCACAGAAACTGCAAGTGTCTCCTGATTTCTCCTTAGTCTTGGAGGAAGACTCACCAGACTTCGAAGATTTCCCATGTTTTGGATTAAATGGTGGTTTAGAATCAGACTTAGGAGGTGTTTTGGAGGAATGCTCATTGCCTGAAAAATCTTTCTTGGGCCTCGATTTCTGCTTTTTTTTCCCCTTTGGTGACTGAGCAACCAATGCTTTGCTCTTTGAACCTGAGAGCATATCCATCTGAGAAAGGTGAGACTATTCCCGAGACAAACGCTCACAAAACAAATCAAAGGTAGGCATGGTAAAACTGGCACCCAAACCATCCATGGTGGAGTAGAAGGAGGAAGCAAATATCTGAAATGGACCATGAAGCTTCGAAAGAATCAAGTAAATGCACTCTTGTGTCTATCTTGTTCTTTCCACAACCCTGTAAAATAGTGCAGATAGTTTTGAACTTGTTCAAAAAATCCTCAATAGTGGGAAATGAATCAGGTAACAATGAAGTCAGCTTTGCCTCAATCTGTAATGCACGAAACTCATTAATGGCCCCAAAAAGTGTCTCAAACTTCAGCCACATGGCTCGAGGAGTGAGCAAAGCATCAAGGTGAAACAAAAGACTATCTGAAACATGCATGCATAACAAACCCATAGCCTCATCCATCTTGTTCTTGTGCTGCATAATCTCAAAAGGATGCTGCAACTAAGGTTGAACCTCATCTAAACAAGACCATAACCCTCGTGACCTGAGTAGCCTCATCATGTGAGACTTCCAAGTGTGATAGTTATGTGATGTGAGTAGCTCAACTGAAGAGTCTACCATGAAACCCTGCACCTGTACCTGCTTGTGTTTTTTATTATTATGTGATCTTTCAGAATAGACAGAAGATGCATAAGGGTTTGTATTTTTGAGAGTTTTGGTGTTCTGGTTTTTTGATATAAATGACAGAAAGCAAGAGAAAAACACCCCCCACAAAAGATAAATCCAAACCCTAGTACAAATTGAGAAGAAGGAAGCAATGCATAAGCAAAAAATACTTCAAAAAAAATTCTCATGTACCTGGTGAAAATTCTGATAAAATAGATCACATCACTAAATAGAGCATGTTGAGAGCTTTCCAACGCCTATTCAAGTTTGAAAAATGGAGTCAGTTTGCACCTTCTATGACCCCGGAAGTGAAGAAAGAATACCTCACTTTGACTGGTAAAAAATATCTAGACTGGTAAAAATTTTATAAAAATACCTACACCATCAGATTGGTGCCGAAACCAGCTTTCCAATGCTTCTTCTTGTTCGAAAAACGGAGCTAAAACGCCCAAGTTATGCCTGATTTCGTGAGAGAGCAAAAAAAATGCCCTATTAGACCCCTTTAGCACCTGGGGGCTAAACAAAATGGCCCCTGGTCCCCTGGGTGCACCAAGGAGCTGGGGCGGAAGACCCGCGGTCACCCATGTGACCGAGCAGCGGGGTTGTTAAGCCCACAGGGGCTGGAGGGGCTGACTCGATTCGGCGAGCCCGCAAGTGGCGAGCTCGACGGGAGCAGGTCGGCGAGCCCGTAGGTGGCGAACTCGGCGGGGTCAGTCGAGCTTGGCGAGCATGCAGAGCGAGCGAAGCCAAGCAAAGTGGGCTTAGCCAAGCAGAGCATGAGGGCTGAGCGGTGCGGTTGGTGGATGGAGCGGGCGCAGCCAAGCGGAGCGTGAGTGCGGCGGAGCCGGTGGCTGGTGGTCGCTTGGCGGCGGATGGGCATCGACAAGATTTGCAACGGCCTCTGAAAAATTAAAATAAAACCTTAGGTTTTAATTTTTTTTTGCGAATTTTTTTTTGCGAATTTTTTTCTAAGGGGGCCGTATGGCCAAACCCTAAAAAAATTTTGCAACCCTGGTTGACTGTGGCCAAAATCGATGATTTGACAGTCGATTTAGGGGTTTTTGGGGCGCTACGAATCCAATGGCACTGTCTGTTTGGGCCCAAAGTGAACCTAAAATTCAGAGTATGCTGAATCCACAAGAAGAAACCTTAGAACCCTAGATTTGCTTCCAATGCAAAAATCTCAAAACAAGAACAAGCAGCTGCAAATCTGAAGCTCTTGATACCATGTTGGAGTTGAGAAGATACAACTTCATAGGAGCCCAAAGATCTTTGCAAGCAAATAACCTATTACAAGGAGAAGCAAAGAGAAGCAACAAAGGAAATGCTCAAGAATGTGGAGCAATGTATTCACCTGAAAATGTAAAATGAATAATGATACAAAAGATAGTTTTCAACCATATATAGATGAAAACCCTAAAAAAGGAAAACCCTAGGCTTACATAATAATAATTAATAAAGTAATTAATTATTATGCACCTAATGTTAGCTTAAGTGAAAAAGAGGTAAAAGGGAACTTTACGTAATTAAACAAATATTGTTTAATTAATAAAGTAAATGTCCAATTACTCTAACAGAGCCTTCTTGTATTCAATGTTGCAATTCATATATATGTGAGCTAATCCTCATCATGGTTTTTCTCTTCTTGGGTTTTCCACGTAAATTTGGTGTTTTTATGTACTTGATGTGTTTGGATTGTTGTTTCATATGTTTACATTTTGATAATGCATGATAAGGGTTTAAGGGCTAATAAGGGTTTGAAAATATAATGAGGGTTTGAATGTTTTAAGTATACAACTGATTCATCCCCTTCTCAATTGTCCTATGCATCTAAAAATTGGTATCAGAGTTGTCGTTCCTTGGAGAAAGCTTAACTGCTTCAAGTAGATCCAAATGGCACACAAGAAGGGTGTTAAAGCTCCTATGTTTGATGGGACAAATAATACTTACTTGAAAGCTAGGATGGAGTCCTTTTGGCCTCTTTCAGATTTGGTGTCTAACAATCAATTGAAAAAGGATACACTATGCTTGTTGTTGGTCCGACAAGTGATGATGAAATCAAGTAATATGAGAGCAATGGTAAAGCAATGAATTCTATTCTAAGTGGCCTCTCTGATTTTGAACTTGGAAAAGTAATAAGTCTGAAATCTATTAAAGATGTCTGGACAAAGCTAGAGAGCATTTATGAAGGAGATGACAAAGTTAAGCAAGTAAAGATGTAGAACTACAAAGCCAAATTTGAAACCCTAAGGATGTATGAAGATGAAGATATTACTGCCTACATGCTCAAAGTTGATGAATTTTTCAATGCCATCAATGGTCTTGGTGGTAAGATGGAAGAAAGTGAAGTTGTGAAAAAGGTACTAATAACTATTCCTAAAACTTATAGTTCTAAAGTTTTTTATTAAGGAAGCTCAAAATTTGGATAATTATTCTAGAGATCGAATGTATGGTGCTTTAACTTCTTTTGAAATGAGAGATTCTGGTCAAGATACATCAAGTAAAGAAACTACCTTTAAAGTCTACAAAGTAGAAAAAGATGATGAATCAGATACAAATGATCTTGATGAGGTAGAAGCAAATTTGTTAAGGAGATTGAAAAAGGTCACTTCCAAATATAGAGTTAAGTTACCCTTTAAATGTTTCAATTGTGGAAATATAGGTCATTATGCTTCTAAATGTCCAATCAAAGTTGCAAATTACAAACCTAAGTATCATAAAGGAAAATTTGTTAAGAAGAGTTATTATGTTGAAAGAGACAATGATGTATTTGATGATGAAGAATCTGACTATCCTAATGAAGATAGTGATGAATGCTTATTCATGGCTCTAAAATTTGGAACTAATTCTTCTAATCTTGAAAGATGTATGAAGGAAATTGCTCTTATAATAGTTCATAACATTGAAGGAACTATGTCGAGCACTTTTCATGCAAGAGAAGATAGAAATTACTGGATAATTAATAATGGATGTTCAAATCATATGACATATGATAAGAGTAAGTTTTTTAAACTTCAAAGGTATGATGATGGTTTTGTTAAGTTTGGTGAAGATACATTTGCTAAGATTTGTGGAAAAGGTTCAATTAGTTTTGATGGAAAGCATAATACAAATGATGTTATTTATGTCAAGGGTCTCTGGCATAATCTTCTAAGTGTAGGACAAATGTGTAGCAAAGGATATAATCTTGTGTTTTAGGATGGTGGCTGTGAAATAAAAAAAGAATGATCTAGTACTCTGGTTGTTGTTGTAACAAGGACATAATGTAATGTGTATTAGCTCAAAAGTATTGGTGCTAAGTGCTTTATGTCTCAAATCAATGAAAGTTGGTTATGGCATAGAAGAATGGGTCACATCAATTTTGATAGCCTAGTAAATATTAGTTCTACTAATGTTGTGACAGATTTACCAAGGATTACAAATCCTATTAATTCAATCTGCAAAGAATGTCAAGTGGGAAAGCAAACCAAGAAGAGGTTCAAGACAAAGGAATATTCTACCGCAAGTCTTGTGGAGTTGGAGCGTATAGACTTGTGTGGACCTACCAAAATAAAAATCTCATATGGTGATAGGTATTTCATGCTATTGATTGATGATTATTCTAGAATGACTTGGGTAACATTTCTTAAAGAAAAATCAAAAGCTCTAGATAATTTTAAAGCATTCAAGTCTATGGTTGACAATGAAATGGATGTAAAAATCAAGTGCTTAAGGTCTAACAAAGGTGGTGAGTTCACCTCCAATGAGTTTAATAGTTTTGGTGAAGATCATGGAATAAAGAGACATTTTTCAGCTCCTAGAACTCCTCAATAGAATGGAGTTATGGAGAGGAAGAGTATAACAGTTCAAGAAGCTGCTAGGAGAATGATGAATGAAACAAATCTACCAAATGTCTATTGTAGAGAAGAAATTCATACTGCAGTTTGCATTCTTAATAGAGGTCAAGCAAGAGTGAACAGTTCAAAGACTCCCTGGATGATTTATGGTAAGGTAAACTTCCTACTATAAAGTATTTCAATTTTTTGGAATCAAATGTTATATCAAAAGAGATGAAGAAAACTTAGTAAAGTTTGATGCAAGATCTGATGAAGGAATCTTCCTTGGAAACTCTACAAGAAGGAAAGCTTACCGGTGCTATAATAAAAGGTTGAAGGATATTTTTAAAAGTGCAAGTGTTAAGGTGGATAAAGAACCACTGCAAAGCTTAGTACTGATAGAAGGATATGAATCTAATAAATCTCCTTGCAGTGAAGAAGAAAAAGGATGAAGAAAAAGAAAAAGAGATGATAGTTGAAGAGGAAGAAGCTCTAAAAAAGATCCCTATGACTCCTAAGTATGTGCAAAATAATCATTCTAAAGATCATATCATTGGAGAAAAGAGAAATGTTGTGTTGACAATGAAGAAAGTAGCTATGACAGAGGAACAAGTAAATTGGTATTTACTTTAAGAGGTGTAACCTAAAACAATGACTAAGGCATGCAAAGATGAAAATTGGAACAAACTGAGAAGAATCAGACTTGGAAATTGGTCCCAAGACCGGTAAACTAGAATGTGATAGGAACTATGTAGGTTTTTAGGAATAAATTGAATGAGGATCAAAAATTTGTCAAAAACTAGGCTAGACTTGTGTGTAAGGGCTACTCACAAGTAGAAGAAATATTTTTTGAGGATACATTTGCTCTGATGGAAAGGATGGAAGCCATTAGAATATTTTTGGATTTTATAACACATAAAGACTTCAAACTATATTTATTTATTTTTTAAAAAGAGGGTAAAAAATTTATTGAATCAGAACAAAATTACAAAGTCAGATGAAAGAATCCACAAGGGGCCCAACAAAACAAGAATTAATTCACACCCAAGAAGCATCTCATATCCTCTGCAACCCACTCCTCAAGAATAGGGGCCATGTCATTAGGAAGATTGCCCCAACCATCCACATACCAAGAATCAGTCCTCTCTGACGCCCATCTAGCCAATCCATTAGCCACAATATTCCACTCTCTCGGAATATGGCGGAAAACAATGGACTCCAGAGAAGAGCACATAGAAATAATCTGCTTGACAACCACAACAAGCTGCCAATTCATATCCTCCAACTGTCGCTTATGCAACATATCAATAACCACCTAAGAGTCAGATTCACAAACAATCCGCCGCCACCCAAGGCCAACCGCACGATCAATCACCATAAGGATAACACTAGCCTCCATAAGATTATTGGAATGCAAACCACGATACATGGAAAAGAAAAACACCACCACTCCCAAGTTGTCTCTACCAATACCACCAACTCCGGCATGCCCAGGATTACCCCTAGGTGACCCATTTGTATTGATTTTTAGCTCCCCAAGAGTAGGTGGACACCAAGAACCATCACGAGCCACCCTCTCATGCCCACACCTACGATGCACACTGCCCAAATTTCTCCTATCCCCAGCAACAAGACCCAGGGAATTAACAACACCCAAGTCCCCAGGATCAACTGGCACAGACAAATCACACTTTGCATACAAAGTCTCCTGCAGAGCCCCAAGAATTTGCCTCCAAAGTTGCTCCAAGACCAATTTTTTATCCAAGAAAATCCATCTGTTGCACTCCAACCAAAGATGCCAAACAATCAAACTAGGGCCAATGCTCCAAGCAATTTTAATAAAAGAGGTTTTGGCCGGAGATGATCCCTGTCTCCTCCAAAAATCATCCAAGGCAGAGACATGGCAACACGGTTAGCTCCAGAGATTCCACCAGTGATGCCAGATATCCTTAGCAAAGGAACACTGAAAAAAGAGATGTGAGAGGAATTCTTCATGCTGACCACACAAAACACACATGGAAGGGCCCTGGAACCCCCGTTTCCAAAGATTGTCCCAAGTAAGGCACTTACCTTGGATAACAAGCCAAGAGAAAAAATTACACTTAGGCCAAGCAAAATTTATTCCAAACATGCTTCCACCAAAGAACCTCAGAGCTCCCAAAGGCCTGTTTATCCAAAACCTGATAACCAGAGGCAACCGAAAATTTACCCCGCAAATCTGGACCCCAAGCAAGTACATCCCTCTCAAGAAGAGAGTTACAGGTGCAATCTGAAAGAATTTTAGCAAGCATTTGATGATCCTCCAAAACCCCCCCAAGAGGCAAATCCTGAGGGTCCGTCCACCTGGATATAGTAATCTAACTCAAGGAATGTTGAGATTTGAAGTCGGCCACATGACACCAACCCGCCTCCTCAAAAATCTGGCACAAGTCCTGAAGGTGGGGATGAGAAGACAAAATAGGAGGATGACCATCCCAAGAGTCATACCAGAAGAGAGCTTCCCGACCCCCATTACAAATCCAAAAAAGGCCCTATTTCACAAGCTTAGCACCCCGTTTGAGGGTACCCCAGATCATAGAACCTTTCCCCTCTAGACTGAATCTTACAACCTCCATGCTTTCCACCACACCCAAATATTTGAGGGTAAGAATTTTAGCCCACCACATATGCTGTTGTGAACACCAACGCCAATACAGCTTAGCAGCCAAGGCTTGCCCATTCAAATCAGTTCAACGTAGACCAAGACCCCCTTCATGCTTCGGCCTACAAACAACATCCCATTTCACCAAGCTCCACTTTCTATGAAGAAGGTTGCCAGACCACAGGAACTGACGAGACAGTCTCTCGAAATCTTGAATAAAACTTGATGGAGCAGAAAGAACAAAGCACTTATAAAGAGGGAGAGCCTGGATCACAGACTTAAGAAGAGTCACTCTTCCAGCTGAAGAAAGCCACCTGCAAGTCCAATGGCTGATCAAACTTCGAAACTTGTCAAGGGTCTCTTGCCAAAACCTTTTTGGGAGAGAACGAATGGCAAGAGGGATTCCAAGATAGAGAAAAGGAAGCGAACCGATCTGGAAACGAAGAATACCTGCTAATCTCCTTTGGATACCCTTAGAAGTATGAAAGAAGTAAATGAGAGACTTCCCCTCATTAATGCGCAGCCCAGAGGCCGCCAAGTAGCTGTCCAAAACATTGCGCCAGTTCAAAGCCTCCTCAACCCTTGCCCTACCCATCAAGGCAGTATCATCAAAAAACTGAAGATGAGTCTGAGGGGGAAGATCATTTCCCCAGTTCCAACCTTGAATCAAGCCACTTGCAAGCTAAGCACGAATAAGCCTTCCCAATCCCTCCGCAAGTAGGATGAATAAGTAGGGCGACAAAGGATCTCCTTGTCTGAGGCCTCTAGAAGCACCAAACAACTCAGTGGGCTCACCATTGAGAAGCACTGAGAAAGAGGAAGAAGTAACACAACTCCTAACCCATTCAATCCAATCACTAGCAAAGCCAAAAGCTCCAAGAATCTTGAATAGAAAGCTCCATTTAACGCGATCATACGCTTTTGCCATGTCCAGCTTGATAAACATAGATTTTTCTTTTGAGGATTCCATAAAATGGATGGTCTCAACTGCAATCACAACACCATCCATGGTCTGTCTGCCAGCAACAAAACCCCCTTGCTCCTCAGATATTAACCCACCAAGCCAAGGTTTCAGCCTTTCAGCAATCAACTTAGTAATAATCTTATAAACAACATTACATAATGCAATAGGCCGAAAAAGATCCAAAGAATTAGCCCCCTCCTTCTTTGGAATGAGAGCTAACAAAGTTGCATTCAGAGACTTCAACATTTGTTTATTCATGAAAGATTCCTTAACAACCTCTAAGAGGTCCAACTTAACCACCTCCCAAAACTCCTGAAAGAATTCAACAGGGAATCCATCAGGCCCCGAAGCTTTACCTTTCTTCATCTGGAACACAACGTTCTCAAGCTCCAACAAGGTAATAGGAGAAAGCAATGATTCATTCATTTCATTAGACACTAGCTGCGGGATACAATTCAAAATCCTTGTTTCAGCCTCCTCAGCTGGAGGCGAATCTTCAGAAAATAATGAAGAGAAATACCGAATGCATTCCGCAGAGATAGAAGCAGAAGAGGACAAAATTTCCCCATCAGACAACACAATAGAAGAAATAACATTACCTTGCCTTCGGTCTTTAACTGAGTTGTGAAAAAAGGAAGTATTCCTATCACCAGCCTGGAGCCATTCAATACGAGACTTTTGTTTCCAAAAAATTTCTTCTCTTAACTCCCATTCCTCTACCTCTTTTGTTGCAGCAATCTCGAACAAACTCAACTCTTCAGTTAGGCCTTGATCACGAATCTGCTTGGTGATTAAGTCCAAGGTATCCTGAGCCTTCTATTTTTCATGAAACAAATTACCAAAATGTTGCCTATTCCATCTTTTCAACTTGTATTTGACGTACTGTAACCTCTTTGAGAATGAATACATAGCAGTGCCATAAGCTAGCTTCCCAAGATCCCACCAGCCAAAAATCATATCATGAAGAGACTCATCCTAGAGCCACATGAGTTGGAACTTGAAAGTCTGTCTAACACATCGTTGAGGCACAACAACCACAAGCTTAATAGACCAATGTTCGGAGCCACGACAATCCAATATTTCAGAACTAATCATCCACCTATCCCCCATCCAAAAACTAGACACCAAAAATCTATCTAGTCTTTCAGAAATAGCAGCATCTCCAGTTCTCCTATTATTCCATGTGAAGACTCCATTAGTTGGTTTGACATCAACTAACCTCAAAAGAGCCATATTATCCTGCAAGAGCCTAGAGGAAGGCTCCAAATGAGCACTACCTCCTCTCTTCTCTTCTAAAGAAATGACAGCATTAAAATCACCAGCCAGGATCCAAGGCAGGTAAGGATCCAAAGACCTCACATGTCTAACATGATCCCACAGTTGTGCTTTACCTTGGAAATTAGTCGGAGCATAAATATTAGAGAAAATAACTTTCTCCCCTGACTCTAAATGAGAAGCAACACAAGAAATCGAACTCTTATAGGAGATCCACCAAAGAGGACTAACCTTTCGGGGATCCCAGAAACAAGCCACTCCACCAGAATTACCAGAAGCACCCACACATTGACATTGGCCATGACCCCAAATCTTAGGAGCCACACTTAACAGACTATCCACTGATAACTTAGTTTCCTGCAAGAAAATCACATCCGGAGAATGAATGCGAATCAAATCTCGAATAGCCTTTTGTCGAGGGATGCTATTCATACCCCTCACATTCCAAGAAAGAACTATCATCGTTGGGGTTGGGAAAAGTGAGCATCAATAGTCTTCACCGACCCAGCCTCAACCAATGTCTCTCCAGCAATCTTCACCTTTTCTTGGTCCTTTTTGCGACCAACCTTAACTGATTTCTCCAGAATCCCTTTCTTAAAATATTTTTGCTGCATACCCAAAATAGAGGAAGAAGGTTTAAGCTTACCTAAATTAGGGCTATCCCGAGCCTCCGAGTAGACCTTACCGGCACCAGAGGGGCCACCAGAATCACCAACCACCCCATCCCCCTCACCCATAGCTAGGGCAGAAGGAGCTAGACCAGACACCATCTGAGGATCATGGGCACCAAGTTGATCCACACTAGGGACCATCGAAGGCTGTACCTCAACCAACTCCTTAGAGCCAGAGCCATCTACCATTTGCATGTCAGCTATAAACCCTTCCTCCTGAACTAACCCATCCAAAGCCTCAAATCTATTGAAATTTTCCCCTTCCTGTCTGTCTTGAAAAGGCCTCTTTTAGCCTCATCCTCGATTGCGAGGTTTAACAGGAACAAAACCTTCTTTGTCCATGGCCAAGCCCTATGCTAGATCCTTACCCTTTTCCACCCTCGTATTAGATTGGGAATCTGCATTAATTTTACCTCTTGTACTAAAAGCCCGAGGACACCTCCGCAGCAGATGTCCATATTCATGACATAGCCGACACCGAAAAGGCAACATTTCATAATCCAATGGCTGGGTCCAGGAATTAGAGCCAACAGTCAAATCAATAGAATCAGGCAGAGGCTGACTTAGATCAATCTCAACACAAACCCTCACATAAGTAAAGATTCTCTTATCCAAAATATGTTGAGAAGGACCAATAGGCTTACCCGGCAATAAAGCGATCGATTGTAAAATATCAGTTCTCCAACATTCAAGTGGCAGTCGAGGAAGGCGGACCCAAACCAGGACCCACGAAGGCAACTCTTCTGCCGAATTAAAGCTTGCATGCCATGGTTTTATGAAAAGACCTACTTGGTTATAAAAATAAGGCCCCCCTTCAAATGCCTTATTTCGATCTGACATGCACGAGAAGTGTACCAGAAAGAAATTATTTGCAGCCAACAAAACATCAAAGTCACCCTCCGGAGACCATGTCTTGCGGATCCAAGTGTCCAAGAAAGAAAGAGAAACCCTCATCCTCATAAACTTACAAATCAAAACATGTTTACTGTAGTAATCCAAATCTTCAGCTATTGCCTCCGATTGAATCACCAACACAGGACAAACTTGCGCCCTCTCCAAGCATCCATTTACCTTATGCATTTTAAAGCTATTCGATTTTGTCCTACCCTCTCCAAAGGAAGCCCCATCACCAGCTTTCATCATAGCATTATCTCCCCTCACCTCACCAGTCAATGCATTCAATGCCATTGAAACCACCCACCAAAAGCATCAAACAAAAACCCCAAACCAAAACCAGCCCACCGTAATTTACATGCAAGAGAAAATAACCTCAAGAAACACCACCCAGCACAGGGAAACAAATAGAGCTCCACCCAGCCAGCAAAGGAGAAGGAGATCGCAGATAAAGAGCCACCCACGCGTCCATACCACACTCCCAACAGCCAACACCAAGAAAATCCGAAAGGAAACCAGCGCTCAGGAAAAAGAAAGCAGAAACGGCCACCCCTGGCCTCAACCCACACCACACCAAAACCCGTCCCCCACACACAGACACCAGGAACATGAACCAGAGGAGGCTAGGGCACGGGTGCCCTAGCGCGCCCACTGCAGGCTCCCGAAAATGCCATTCGCACATAAATATTCCTTTACATTAAGACTTCAAACTATATCAGATGGATGTGAAGTTTGCATTCTTGAATGATGAGTTGGAAGAAGAGGTATACATTGAAAAACCAAAAGGATTTTAGATATCTAGAATAATGTTGATATGGTCTGCAGATTGAAGAAGGCATTGTATGGACTCAAAAAAAATGCTCCTAGAGCTTGGTATGCAAGGTTAGATAAGTTTTTGTTGTAGTAAGTATTCAGAAAAGGTACTACAAATAGCAATCTATATTTCAAAGTTGAAGGAGAACAAGTCTTGATTGTGGTAGTGTATGTGGATGATATTATATTTGGAGGAAATGAAGGTATGTGTAAGAAGTTTTCAAATGAGATGCAAAAATATTTTGAGATGTCAATGTGTGGGGAGATGAATTTCTTCCTTGGATTAAAAATTAATCAATTAGAAAAAATTATTTTCATTTCATAGTCAAATTATGTTAAGGAAATGTTGAAGAAGTTTGGAATGGAAGATTCTAAACCAGTATGTACTTATATAGTTACTAGTTGCAAGTTGAGAAAAAATGATGAATCTCCTAAGGCTGAACAAATCAATGATTTGTGGATTGCTATATCTAACTGCTACTAGACCGGATATAATGTATTAAGTTTGTCTTGTGGCAAGATATCAAGAGGATCCTAGAGAATCTCATGTTGCAGCTTGATGAAAAGGATATTTAGATACTTGAAGGGCACTCTGGATGTTGGCTTGTGGTATCCTAGGGATACTTGTCATGCCCACGTTTTACACACTAAACAACCTAATAAATCCACGACGACTTTACTAATTTTGCAAATAATTTATTTTTTTTGTTTACTTGAAGATAATAACAACATTAAGTCACTACTTGCAGCTATAGGAAAAGATCACACTAGTTAGAAGCAAAGGTAGAATTGATTTACTATTTTTTTTCTTGCAATAAAGAGACTACTGAATTTGGGTCGGCTTAATGTACCTTTTACATCCCAACGTGTTGAAATTCCTTTCTCCCAATACCTATACCTACAAGGACTATGTGACTTGGCACACACATAAAATTAAAGGTAGTTAGCACATAATCACCAAGACAAGCTATACAAATCGAAAGGAGGTTTGCAACATTAGGAGAGAAAGATAAGTCCTAACACAAGACTCAAAAGGATAGTCCTAAGGGCCCGACCTAATGCCTCGGGGGCTCATCGCTTGATGGCCTTGCCTACATATATATTTCGCAAAGGCACCGTAGTTCGACAACTTAAGTTCTCTCAACTCATTTACTCACCCTCATAGGGTATAACGTCTAGGTTTTCCAAGGTAGATACCTTGGTCATGAACTTATACCCTAACACTGCTATATGCTAACTCAAACCACTACTCAAAGGTATCATGTATTTCATACAAATTGTGTACTATAAAAGTGGGTATGCAACCCTTTCTAGGGTCCACTACCTCAAACAGTTCAATAGTCGGTTGCCACCCACTTAGGTGAAGTCGAGAATTGAAGACTCTATAAAGATACGCTAGGCAACATATTCCAAGGAGGTTTTTTGGAATGTTAATCTTGCAAAAGAAAATAAAGTTGGATAGGTTTATGTTGTACCCAAACCAATTTTTTTGCTTCATTAAGGCATTTTGCTTAAAATGGTCTAAACCTTGTAAAAATGAGGTCAAAACTCAATTTTTGGGCAAATCAAGTATGAGCTTTTGGTCAGTGTGGTGTTAGGAAGATACTGGAAATTTTTGAAAATTTTGAAAATTAGGGTTTTTGAACCCTATTTTTAGGTCAAAAACCCTAAAAATAGAAACTTGTCAAAATTAGCTGAAATTAATTTTGATTGGCTTATTTTGCATCACGATCACAGTGATGAAGTTGGTTTCAGTTAAAAGTCAGTTTAAGCATGGTGGGTAGTTTTCACTTTTTCAAGTCAAAAGTTAGGACCTCTAAGGTTGTCAATGGCAATTGGCCAGTACCAGGTGTCAAAACCTAAGCCTGAAACTCAAAGAAGAACACTTTACAATGAAAATGTTGAGAAAGATGCCTCTTGACGGAGGGGATTTTCAAATGACTAAAAGTGCAAAAAATATTCTGTCTGGAAATATTTCCACTATGTAACATGGGAGACACTTGCGCAATCAATGTGCAAATCAACTTTACAGTGTACGTACATGTGAAAATGGTGAAATATAGTTGTACCCACACATCAGCAATTGTAGTGCTTCTACATGGACAACTTAGTAGCAGGTATAGTGTTTACGCAGAGGCAGAAACGGTTGAAGTTTTCAAGCAAAAAGCATATCTACGACCTTGTAGCCCAAACGCACCCTTCCTTTTGAAGGCTCAAATATTGTTGCATGTGCTTGCAAGTAGGTTCAATCTCTTCAGAATTAGCCCAGCTTTCTAACGAGTTATCAAGCGAGGATGTACATAGTGCAGAACTTTGGCAATCGAGGTCAGAAGTTGAAGGTATGAGGAGGATGCGTGCTACAGAGGTTGTTAGGTTTACAGTTTTGGCACCCTTGTAGCCTAGGGGCTCCCTTTAATTTGGCCCCTCAGATGAATGAATTTGTAGATGTTGTCTTCCTGAGATCTTTTCCAATCCAGTTGACCTTCGCGACGCATCAATTTGTGAGGTGATCTGACATTTGGATTTGATCATGACAGAGGTTCTACCGAACACATAAATCAGAGGGTGGAGAAATGTAGGAATACACACCTGTACCTCTATAGGCCAGGGGCACCCAGCCTTTAGGCTTGCCAGATGGTGTTTTTAGCATTCATAGTCTTCACGAGACTTGTGCATAATTACCCCATCTATCCAATGAGTCCAGTCGTCAACCTTCGGGATTTGGCAAACGCTCGTACATGTGAGGTCAGTGTAGAATGTTGAAAAGTGAAAGCACCAAAAAAATGGTTTTATGGAAAATGCACATCTCCTTGAAAAAGGTGCCCTTCTTATTGAGGTCTTAGAAGCAGTTTTCTTGCTTCGTCACCTCCAAACAAATCTCTTGTAAGTTGATCTAGCTACGTAGAGAGACACACGATGCATGAATCAGAGCATTCCAGCTCTCGATGTCAGGGGTCAAAGTATTGCGTCCAAATGAAAGTTACACTTTTATCAAAATGGTGTTTGCACCTTGATAAGCTAGGGGTGCCCTTGCATTTGGGGGTCCTAATCCAGCATTCAGGCCTTGCACATGCAGTCATCGAGTGCGTAATTCTTCTAGCTACGCAATGGATCCATCATCTAGTTGACGGGAGCCATTGTTCACCGGCAGCAGCAACTTGAAGCGTCAGATGGAAAATAAAGAAAATGGCTAAGTATGGAATTTCTTACGAAATTACATCTCCTTGGAAAAGCCGCCCTTCTTTTTGAGGCACCAGATTGAATTTTCTGAGGTCACAGCTTCCAACAGGCATTTCATCAGTTTTGATCTGGCTACGCAATGAATCATTCAGCTCAGTTTCAGCATCACCCAGGCACCCGAAAATCAACGTTCAACAAAGGTTTCTGTGACGTTTTCAATGAGCTACAAAGTAGGAAGTTTGCAAAAAATCTCAACTTTTGCAAATGGACGCCTAGAAAGTCAAAATTTGACTTTTTGGAATCAGCAAAATATTCTAAGGCAACCTAGAAAGAGAGACTTTAGTTAACTCTTTAAAATAATATTAAAACTTAGTTTTCGCATGTCAGTTATGCAAAGAACGAATTTCTTCAATATTTTTAATATTGGCACCTATTTTGAGACTCACTGCAATTCGCATGTTGAGTGGAATTGGATATTTTAATATCTTTGAGACTTCAACTTAGTTTCGGTTGCATGAGGTGGGGTCCAATGAGATGACTTCTTTTGAAATCAAGGTTTCTACTTGCAGTTGGCGCCATAAACCTTAAATTCTTTGTTATTTGCATTTAGGCGTTCATTTCTCTCACAACAGGTTGAGTGCAAATGAGTTTTCTCTTGTGTGAACATCATTTGAAGGCACCATGAGGGTTATTTTTCAGAATTCCTTGCAGATACAGGTCTAGAATAATCAGCAACCTTCAGACAAACATAGGCAAATTTCTACAGAAGTAGAGAAAACAAACAAACAAAATCTTCTATCTTCTGTCTTAAATTCTTCTATTCTGGTCTTAGGTATTCTTCGCATGTCCAAGAATTCGGTGACTTTTGATAGTTTTAATCATTTGGGTTGGTTGTGCACAACTTTCTCTACAAAACCCATGTGTTATAATTTTTCAAGAAAAGTTTCCTCGAAGCTTCAATTCTCGAAGTTTTTCTTTTCTCAACTGAAATTCCTTTGCATGGTGGAGTAAAAGTCAATAATTGTCAGAGATAGAGCATTTGGGTTTTTGTATTTCAGCATCAACAACAATACCCATGTCTTATATTATTTCATGAAAATTGCCCCATTGCCTTTATTCTAGAGCACTGTCCTTTTTCCCAGAATTCTCTTTGCATGCGGGCCTAAAACACATTTTTTCCAAAATCTATCAATCTGGGTTATCGTAGAATTCAGTTCTGCACAAAACCCATGTTCCAGATTTTCTTGTAAAAATTTGCTCTATAACAAGCTATTTTTAGCCTCATCTAGAGTGATTTTTGGCTTTCCGGAGAAGTTGTCAGAATATAGCCATGTTCATAGTCAACACGCGACTTTTTCATAATGCAGTTCACACTGACTAAATTCAAAACCAAGTCAATCTTAATTCATGATTTCATCAGAGAAGTTGACGTCGATTTGTATCAAGCGCATCTAGAGGGTTGACAAGCATAGTCACTCAATCCCACATGGTTTCATGCCTCGTATAGTTGATTGTCTTCCAAGGCCAATTTAGAGGGTTGATACCGTTGGAATTTTGCATGTGCAGAAATTTTATTTGCATTTCTCACAACAAGAGGGTTCGCAGTCAGACTTCGATATTTCGTCATGCAACACTCTTCCATAGAGAAAAGCATGAAAAATGTGAGAAGCATCAAGCTACGGAAGAAACAATGGCCATCACTTCAGTTATAGAGCCACCAGAGTTATTAGTCAGTGAAGCGCCAATTTAAGTGTGCAGAGATTTCCAGGTTTGCTTGAGTTGCTGACAAGTAATGAATTGACACTTGAGACATGTGACGACCTTCAGATGGTTATGTAGTCAACAACCTTGTAGAGGCGTTAGTTGCTTGAGATCAAGGTCAGTGAACTTTAGTTCAAGATGTCCCACCTTTTCCAAGATAGACATTAGACACAGGAGTTAAACTCGATGCTTCTTTCTGAGTTAACTTCTTGTTCCACATTGCACGCTATGTCTTTCTTGGAAACATCTTTGTATAATTGGAATTATTAGTTAGTTTTCATTTCAATAAGGATGTGCATTCTTGCACATTGTCCATTTAGATTAGATGTTTTAGTTAACTGATGGTAGCTTTTCAGTTAACTGTATAGTTTTCTTTATTAGGGTTTAGTAATAAAATCTTGCATGCATTGCAAGACTGTAGTTGACTCAAGGTGATTTTAGGGTTGCCTACACCTTTGATGTCTATAAATAAGAGCTTTCAGCTCATTTGTAATTAAATTTTGCTTGTGATAGAGAATTATTGTGTTGTCAGCAACATGCCTATTCTCAAGATTGGTTCACCCTTGTAAATAGAACTTTTGCACGCGATAGAAATATATGTTGAGCCTACCTTGCCTGGAATATTGCTATTATGTATTTGTTCATGAGTTATTATTTTTATAATAAATAGATGAGCCTACCTTGCCTTCATGCTATTATCATGGTGTTTATTCAATCTTAGTTAAATGGGGTTGCTAGTTTGATCATTGGTTTTATGCATGTTTTGCTAATACAATTTGTTGTCCTAGTTGCTTACCTTTGTTTTGTTTATAATAAGCCTATTCAGAAGAGCAAATAGTTGAGCCCACCTTGCCTTCACGCTACAAATCTGTATGCAAAGCTTATCGTTTGATGTGTGTAATAGTAAACTTATTTAGCCAAGCAAATAGTTGAGCCCACCTTGCCTTCATGTTGTGAAGTTGTACCCAGTTTATCGTATATTCATTTGTTTTAATAGACTTCTTCCCAGATAAGCAAATAGTTGAGCCCACCTTGCCTTAATGTTGTGAATTCGCACCTGAATTTTATTGTGTAAACACATTCCTGCTCCGCTTTCTCATGCTTTGTTTTCTTGAGGAAACTGGATAGATTTAAAGTAGTTAGTTTGGTTGTAGTTAATGATCTACAAAACCAGAAAATCCTTAGCTGCAACGTTCTAGGTTTTCTTAACCTTGTGCCTCTTCCAACTGAGAACAAAAAGATAGGATTTAGAATACTTTACTTTTTCATGCATATCGGCAAAAGAGGGAGCTTCCCCTCCTAATTTGAAGAGCACTCATTATGCAATGTGCATAGTTGTCCGTACTAACTTATACTCCAGAGGTGTTAGTTATTACGCCAATAGTTTTTTGGTGCCCAACGTGGGGCACGAGGCAAGAAAACTTCAAGAAAAGCTAAATACTTTTATTTCACGGGAATGACACTCTGGCATCCGATTGCATGATCCACACAGAAGAAATGGATGATAACAATGATGCTAGCAGGAGATGTCCACCCCCATTACCTTGGGGTAATAACATTGGACCTTTGGCTTTTCAGATAAATCATGAGTTACCTAAAGGGTCAAGGAAGAGCTTTCCACGGTTTGACGGCAATGGAACTCAACACCCGGAGGATCATTTTTTTGCATTCACAATGGCTTGCATCATCTTGCACGTGGCACATGAGGACATCACGGTGCATCTCTTTGTCGAGACTCTTGTAGGGAATTCTGCCAACTAGTTCAATCACCTGGCACCAGGCAGTATCACAAGCTGGGAAACTATGAGCAAGAATTTTTTGGTGAGATTCAAGCCCACTGAAGACAATCACCTATTGTTTTCCCAACTTACAAATTCAAAGATGGAGCACAATGAAAGCATGAGGGATTTTGTAGCAAGATTTAATCATCTTGTTACAAGAATTTATTTTTACTTTATCCATCACTGGAGATTCTGATAAGCTATCTCATAAATGCTCTTCCATTAGAGATAGCCTTCTTCCTCAAGATGGAAAAATAAATAGATTTGAAGAGTGTGCAAGAACACGCCATCAAGTTGGAGGACAATATGATCACTTCCGGCCTAATGAAGACAGATTCTATCAGATCTCCAATTCAACAACCGTACCAACCAAAGAGAGACAATCTTCAACCACAATTGCCAACATCTCCATCAAGACCAACGATTAAAGTTGCACACCATGGAGTATTTTGTTGTTTCCATGACACTGATGCACATACCGGATCCACATGTCTGGAGAATCTGAGAATGATCCAAATCATGGGATACACTAAAGCTGCTCCTAGTTCTAGTTTTGTACCAATACCAAGTTCGAAGGTTGTTTACAAATGGACAACTTCGATGGCAACTCTGTTGCGAGATACTTTGATAAAGAACTCGTAAATCAAGAACAAAAAGAAGAATACCGTTAGTACACTCCTACGGTGAATCATGAAAGTGTTTCAATGCCTGTGTTCACACATGCTCAACACTTCAAGGCACAAAAAGAAGAAGAAGAAAGGCGGAAATCAAATGAAAAGGGTGAAGAAGTGCATTCTACTTTCAATCCCAGATCTTCACAGGAGAACACTATGCCAGTTGCTCAAGAGACGTCTTCAAAAAAATTCAAAATCATAGCTTCCATGATGAAGACCAAGGTACAAATATCTCAACTGGAATATCTTCAAGACCATCTAGAACAACTAGATCAAATTCTTAAGGTTGTAAAGAAGCAGGTTGCACTCAAGTCATTTGTTCCAGTAGAAGAAAAACTTGAAACAGGTCCTGGTAATTGTGTGACTCTGTCAGAGATAGAAGTTGAAGAACATAACATTTTTTGTTCTGAAAAGAGACCGACAAAGGATACAAATTCATGGAGGTTGTTTAAATACAATTTCAAAAGTAGGGGAATTGATCATCTCCCCTAAAGGACAGTTGCACCCATCTGTGCAATTGGAGTTAACTAAAGCTGAAAAAGAGGTGCTTTTGCAAGTCCTCAAAGATCTTGAAGACATGGGAATCAAACTCCTATGTCTTAAAGGTGATGTAGAGCTGATCGATGAGTCGATCAAAGGATATTTTTAGGTCAGAAAAGATCACCTATGACATTACAAAAATCAAGTTTGGAACTCAATTGACTGGTTTGAAGAATTCAACATCCCAAGGATGGACTACAACACAAATAATGACTCGGGGATATCAACGTTCCCATTTGCATCATATTTTGACTTTTGTCAGAATATCTTTGCATGGATGTGTGAAAACCTGAGAATCTTCATTCCAGAAGGATTGCCTCCTGCAATGCCCATTAGAAGAGAAGTAAAGCCTTTTAGGAAGAAACAACATCGATGGGAGGCTCTTCCCGCTGCCATGCAGTGAACAATATCCAAAGCACTTCATCTCTTTGGGGCTGGAGTAATTTTATTTTAAGCATAATTTTTTTTTGCTTTATCGTTATGTCGTAATATTATTCCCGTTCTATGATGTTATGTCATGTTTTAGGTGATTTGGGAAATGAGTCTTGACTCCAATGCCCAATGTTAAGTCACTGGTCTACAAAACACAAAGAATCTCGGTTCTCCTATGTCGTAAGTATCTAACATGGTCACCAGACGCAACCTAATGTTGTACCCAAACCAAAAAAATTTAATTCATTAAGGCATTTTGCTTAAAATGGTCTAAACCTTGTAAAAATGACGTCAAAAATCAGTTTTTGGGCAAATCAAGTATGAGCTTTTGGTCAATGTGATGTTAGGAAGATATTGGAAAAATTTCAAAATTTTGAAAATTAGGTTTCTAAACCGTATTTTTAGGTCAAAAACCCTAAAAATAGAAACTTGTCAAAATTGGTTGAAATTCATTTTGATTGGCTTATTTCGCATCATGATCACAGTGGTGAAGTTGGTTTTAATTAAAAGTCAGTTTAAGCCTGGTGGGTAGTTTTCACTATTTCAAGTCAAAAGTTAGGACCTTTGAGGTCATCAATGGTAGTTGGCCAGTACCCGGTGTCAAATCTAAGCCTGAAACTCAAAGAAGAACACTCTACGATGAAAATGTTGAAAAAGATGCACTTCTTGACGGAGGGGATTTTCAAATGGTGAAAAGTGCAAAAAATATTCTAAGTCTAGAAATATTTTCACTATGTAACATGGGAGACACTTGTGCAATCAACGTGCAAATCAACTTTACAGTGTCTATACATGTGAAAATGGTGAAATGTAGTCATACCCACACATCAGTAGTTGTAGTGCTTCTACATGGACAACTCAATAGCAGGTGTAGTGTTTACGCAGAGGCAGAAATGGTTGAAGTTTTCAAGCAGAAAGTAGATATGCACCCTTGTAGCCTAGTGGGGACCTTCCTTTTGAAGGCTCAGATCTTGTTGCATGTGCTTGCAAGTAGGTTCAATCTCTTCAAAATTAGCCCGGATTTCTGATGAGATATCAAGCGAGGATGTACATAGTGCAGAACTCTGACAATCGAGGTTAGAAGTTGAAGGTACAAGGAGGATGCGTGTTATAGAGGCTGTCAAGTTTACAGTTTCTATGCCCCTATAGCCTAGGGGCTCCCTTTAATTTGGCCCCTCAGATGAATGAATTTGCAGATGTTGTCTTCCTAAGATCTTTTCCAATCTAGTTGAACTTCGCAACGCGTTAGTTTGTGAGGTGATTCGACATTCGGAGTGATTGTGACAAAGGTTCTACTGAACACATAAATCAGAGGGTGGAGAAATGTAGGAATACACACCTACACCTCTATACGCCAAGGGCGCCTAGCCTTTAGGCCTACCAGATGGGGTTTTTAGCATTCATAGTCTTCACGAGACTTGTGCGTAATTACTCCAGCTATCCAACGAGTCCAGCCGTCAGCCTCTGGGATTTGGCAAACGCTTGTACATGTGAGGTCAATGTAGAATGTTGAAAAGTGAAAGCACCAGAAAAATGGCTATGGAAAATACACATCTCCTTGAAAAAGGTGCCCTTCTTGTTGAGGTCTTAGAATCAATTTTCTTCCTTCATCACCTCCAGAGACATCTCTTGTAATTTGATCTAGCTATGTAGAGAGATAGACGGTGCGTGAATTGGAGCACTCTAGCTCTCGGTGTCAGGGGTCAAAGTATGGCATCCAGATGAAAGTTACACTTATCAAAATGGTGTTTGCACCTTCACAGGCTAGGGGCACCCTTGCATTTGGGGGTCCTAATCCAGCATTTAGGCCTTACACATCCAGTCATCAGGTGTGTAATTCTTCCAGCTACGCAATGGATCTAGCATCCAGTTAACAAGAGTCATCGTTCACCAGCAACGGCAGATTGAAGTGTTAGATGGAAAATTAGGAAAATGGCTAAGTATGGAATTTCTTACGAAATTACATATCTCCTTGGAAAAGGCACCCTTCTTTTTGAGGCACCAGATTCAATTTTCTGAGGTCACAGCTTCTAGCAAGCATTTCATCAGTTTTGATCTGGCTACGTGATGAATCATTCAGCTCAGTTTTAGCATCACCCTGGCACCCGAAAATCAGTGTTCAACAGAGGCTTTTGTGACGTTTTCAATGAGCTACAAAGTAGGAAGTTAGCAAAAAATCTCAACTTTTGCAAATGGATGCCTAGAAAGTCAAAATTTGACTTTTTGGAATCAGGAAAATATTCTAAGGCAACCTAGAAAGAGAGACTTTAGTTAACTCTTTAAAATAATATTAAAATTTAGTTTTCGCATGTCAATTATGCAAAGTGTGAATTTCTTCAATATTTTTAATATTGGTTGCACGAGGTAGGGCCCAATCAGATGACTTCTTTTGAAATCAAGGTTTCTACTTGTAGTTAGCGCCATAAACCTTAAATTCTTTGTTACTTGCATTTAGGCGTTCATTTCTCTCACAACAGGTTGAGTGCAAATGAGTTTTCTCTTGTTTGAGCATCATTTGAAGGCACTGCGAGGATTATTTTTCAGAATTCCTTGCAGATATAGGTCCAAAATAATCAGCAACCTTTAGACAAACATAAGCAAATTTCTACAAAAGCAGAGAAAAAAAACAAACAAAATCTTCTATCTTATGTCTTAAATTAATTTATTCTTGTCTGAGGTATTCTTTACATGTCCAAGAATTCGGTGACTTTTGACAGTTTTAATTATTTAGGTTGGTTGTGCACGACTTTCTCTACAAAACCCATGTGTTAGAATTTTTGAGGAAAAGTTTCCTCGAAGCTTCAATTCTCAAAGTTTTGCTTTTCTCAACTGAAATTCCTTTGCATAGTGGAGTAAAAGTCAATAATTGTCAGAGACAAAGCATTTGGGTTTGTGTATTTCAGCATCAACAACAATACCCATGTCTTAGATTATTTCACGAAAATTGCCCCGTTGCCTCTATTCTAGAGCACTATGTTTTTTTTCTAGAATTCTCTTTGCATACGGGCCTAAAACAAATTTTTTCCAAAATCTATCAATCTAGGTTGTCGTAGAATTCAGTTCTGCACAAAACCCATGTTCCAAATTTGCTCGAAAATAATTGCCCTCACAGCCCCTCAGATCTTTATTGAAAACCTTTTGCATGCGGACCTAAATCTCACTTTTTCACAATTTTGTTGATTTGGGTCATCTTAGAATTTGATTCTACACACAACCCACATCTTAGATTTTTTGTGAAAATTTTCTCTCCGACAAGCTATTTTTAGCCTCATCTAGAGTGATTTTTGGCTTTCTAGAGAAGTTGTCAGAATATAGCCATGTTCATAGTCAACAAGCGAGTTTTTCATAATGCATTTCACGCAGAATGAATTCAAGACTAAGTCAGTCTTAGTTCATGATTTCATCAGAGAACCTGACGTTGATTTGTATCAAGCACATCTAGAGGGTTGACAGGCGTAGTCACTCAAGCCCGCATGGTTTCATGCCTCGTATAGCAAATTTTCTTCCAAGGCCAATTTAGAGGGTTGATACCGTTGGAATTTTGCGTGCGTGGAAAGTTCATTTGCATTTCTCACAACCAGACGGTTCACAATCAGACTTCAAGTTTTCATCATAAAACACTCTTCCATAGAGAGAAGCATGAAATATGTGAGAAGCATCAAGGTGTGGAAGAAACAGTGGCCATCACTTCAGTTACAGAGCCGCCAGAGTTACCAGTCAATGAAGCGCCAGTTTAAGTGTGCAGAGATTTAAAGGTTTGTTGGAGTTGTTGACAAGCAGTGAATTGACAGTTGAGACATGTGATGACCTTCAGATGGTGATGCAGTCAACAACCTCGTAGAGGCTTATTTGCTCAAGATCAGGGCCAGTGAACTTCAGTTCAAGACGTCCCACCTTTTCCAAGATAGACATTAGACACAGGAGTTAAACTCGATGCTTCTTTATGAGTTAACTCCTTGTTCCACATTGCACACTATGTCTTTCTTGGAAACATCTTTGTATAATTGGAGTTATTAGTTAGTTTTCATTTCAATAAGGACATGCATGTTTGCACGTTGTCCATTTAGATTAGATGTTTCGGTTAACTGATGGTAGCTTTCCAGTTAACTGTATAGTTTGCTTTATTAGGGTTTGGCAATTAAATCTTGCATGCATTACAAGACTGTAGTTGACTCAAGGTGATTTTAGGGTTGCCTACACCTTTGATGTCTATAAATAAAATCTTTTAGCTCATTTGTAATTAACTTTTGCTTGTGATAGAGAATTATTTTGTTGTTGACAACATGCCTATTCTCAAGATTGGTTCACCCTTGTAAATAGAACTTTTGCACGTGATAGCAATATATGTTGAGCTTACCTTGCCTGTAATATTTCTATTTTGTATCTATTCATGAGTGATTACTGTTATAATAAATAGATGGGCCTACCTTGCCTTCATGTTATTATCATGGTGCTTATTCAATCTTAGTTAAATGGGGTTGCTAGTTTGATCATTGGTTGTATGCATGTTTCGCTAATACAATTTGTTTTCCTAGTTGCTTACCTTTTGTTTTGTTTATAATAATCCTATTCAGAAGAGCAGATAGTTGAGCCCACCTTGCCTTCATGCTACAAATCTATACTCAAAGCTTATTGTTTGATGTGTGTAATAGTAAACTTATTCAGCCAAGCAGATAGTTGAGCCCACCATGCCTTCATGTTGTGAAGTTGTACTCAGTTTATCGTATATTCATTTTTTTTAATAGACTTCTTCCCGGATAAGAAAATAGTTGAGCCCACCTTGCCTTCATGTTGTGAATCCGCACCTGAAGTTTATCGTGTAAACACATTCCTGCTCCATTTCCTCATGCTTTGTTTTCTTGAGAAAACTGGATAGATTTAAAGTAGTTAGTTTGGTTGTAGTTAATGATCTATGAAAGTAGAAAATCCTTAGTTGCAACGTTCTAGGTTTTCTTAACCTTGTGCCTCTTCCAGCTGAGAACAAAAAGATAGGATTTAGAATACTTTACTTTTTCATGCATATCGACAAAAGAGGGAGCTTCCCCTCCTAATTTGAAGAGCACTCATTATGCAGTGTGCATAACTGTTTGTACTAGCTTATACTCCAGAGGTGTTATTTATTACACCGACAATTTATATACATTCTAAGTTCAAAAAACCTCTAAATATGTTATTCCCATCATAATGGGCAAAAAAATCTAAGCCACCACTGATGCATTTGACTCCAAATTCTGACGAAAGTTCATCGGAATTTCAACGAACTTTCGTTAGAATTATTTCGTCAATTTTCCGACGAACTTTGAAATGTCAAAATTTTGACCCAGCCGACGATGCTAGGTCAAAATTTCTACGTTTCAAAGTTCGTTAGAAAATTGACAAAATAATTCCAACAAAAGTTCATCGAAATTCTTATGAACTTTCGTCTGAATTTGGAGTCAAATGTATCAATGCACTCTATCATACATAAATGATAACTCTTGCTTTTTTTTTGACAATACTCAAGACTCATGGTAATTTCACTATATTTGATTTTAGAATTAGGGTTACATATCTCAAATAGTTTGGTTCTATCCTTCTTATAGGGTATAGCTATAGTTCAAAGAACACAATCATTTTAGTATAATGCCTAGACCCATATATCCATAAGCATTAATGAACCAAAAGATGAATACTATCCTCATTATGAATCTACTAGTCCTTGATAAAAAAAATGTCATGGTAGACTAAGTGCAAAGATTCCCAATACAAATGAAAACGACATTTTACTTCAAATCAAAGGGAGAAGAAATATGAAAATGTAATCCTAAGTTGATCGCATGCTCGTTCCCCAAGTAAGAAATAAATAGACTAAAACTTAAAACTTGTTAACCCAAAAAAATCATGTATTACTAACTTACTAATCCATGCAAATATTTCCAAGGTTCATTTTAAATGGTAACATCATAAATAATATAAGTTATTGTCATGTCTATATCACATTTTCAGTGAACCACCCTAGATCAAATTATTTATAAAGATGGACTGATAATGACCAATGATAAAAGACAACTATGACATCAAATAATATTCTCTCCTATCTTCAATTAAAATTCATACTATAATCAAATTATTTTTTTATCATCAAACTTTTATATAAATATAAGATTTTAATATTTAAATAAAGATGTAAGTAAATCAAAACTTTCAATTGATTAAAAGAATAAGGAGTTATTTTTGTTTAGTTATTTTTGCACTAAATTGTACTAAATAATTTATATCCATAATATAAATTCAACAATTTTAATCCCTTATTTAAACTTTTTATGTTTCTTATTATATGCAAAATATTCGTTTAGAAACCATAAAATTTAAAGAAAATATTTTATTATATTTAAATAATTTATTTCTCCAAATGAACCTATTGTTTGTTTAGGCTTGAATTCATTCATGGAAATAAATGCATTTTTACTTAAATTAAGAGATCCTATGATACTTAAATTTCTTTCTTAAGGAAAATCACATTATCTAATTTAATTATAGACTTTCATGTATTCATTTTTGACAGTACATTGATTATTCTGAAATAAGCGTTAACATATAACTTAGGACATAAATACGTTGAACCCATTATAGTATTTTAATTCACATATCAGCGCTACACAATTCAAGGAAATAATTAACAAGGAAAATCAAAACTACTGATAAATTCCCTTATTTGCCTTTGGAATTCAACAGTTTTAGCAACAGTGTTAAAACTATAATTACTTGGTCAAATCTAAACCAAATTTAAAACCATCAGATGTTCTGGAAAGCTTAAAGTGAGATACTCATAATCAATAAACCCTTTGAAAATACATTGAACATTTAAAATGTTGTTAATAAAAGAACAACATAACTTTTGAAAGCAATTTCACAAAAAAGACAATTAAAAAGAACGTTTTTACTTTATTTATTTTTTGGTTCAAGAAAATACTTTCAAAATAGATAAATCCACTCAAAACCACTCTCAAATATCTAACCCTAATCAACTTTAACAAGCCAAAATTTAGCATCGTATTCATGTCGCCTACATCAAGAAAAATTGGTGAGTGCACAATAAGCCCAAATTCACAGCATTGCCTCAATTTATTGCTCTATTGTTCAAGGAATATATATAAATCTACCAACATTATCAATCTCTCATGTATGAAATTATTTCATTTGTAAATAATTTGATTAGAAATTTTGTGCAAAATAAAAGATGAAACTATCCACCTAAAGGATTCGAAAATGTTATAGCTCCTATATAGACATGAATGAAAAATGTGGCCACATAGACACGGTGCATGAACTGTTGACAAAATCCCTCAAAGAATGTTATGATTACAGGCTGTGCAAAACACAAGAATGATCAAATAGGATTTTTAGAAAAAGCTTTAGAAACTTTTAAGCATATGTTATTAGTAGGTGTGAATCGTATTCTTCAACATTATATATTAATTATGTCGATATATATACTTAACTATGTAGGGTGGAGGATTTCGTAATGTTAAAACCCAAATGTGCTCACTTTTAGGATCTTGACAGTAATTTAATTTTAATAAACATACTCTAAAACCTTCGGTAGAAACCTTATTTACAGGTTGCAGCTCGCCAAATTAGAGAAGTGAAAGGTCAATACCAGGGAGGAAGAGTTTGTGAGAGCATTATCTTTTACCCCTTTCATGTATTATGAGGTTTGAATTTAACCTATTTTCAGATGGTAATTACTTCATAAAATGTTGATGGGCTTGATTACTATATTCTGAAAATAATTAAAAACTTATTTAAACAAAATGACACTCATACCTGTTATCGCTTCAACATTAAATTGTTTCTTCTTCTAGCATTCCTTCTTACCTCAAATCTCTGCACAATTTGTATCATGGAGGTTCAAAATTCCTCAATCTTTCAAATGTGCTTTTCCTACACCAAAATGGGAGCTTGGAAACGGGTATGGGTATCTGCCAAAGGATAAAAGAAGGGGTCGTTAGATGCTACAGCTACAACCGCCTTAGTATTCATGAATGTAGAATATGGAACCATAGACAAGGCGCATGAAATGCTTGATAGAATCTCTCTAAGAAATGTGATCTCATGGAATGTAAATATTGCCACGGATGCACAGGATGGATTTTTTGAATAGGCTTTTGAAACTTTCTAGTTAAGGGGGATGGGTGGCAATTTCGCAATTCCCAATGTCACACCCGACAATTTCTTTGTTTACCAAAGTTTCCACCTATTAGTGAAATCCTTACGTTTGGAGAAAACATAAACCTACCACCACTTAAACATATTATCACATTATTAAATTAAATCAAGCATTTCATCCTTAAATTTAAAATTTTAACCGTTAAAAATATCATACTTGTTTAATTAAATTAAATCTCTATGGTGGTAAAACTTTTAATATTTTATCGAGTATTAAATTAAATCAACCTTTTGGATTCTCGAGGATTATTTTAAATAACAATATATATACAAAAATTTACCAAATGCAGTTATTAACAAAAATATTTATTTTTGAATAATCCTTAATAAAACTTAAATGAATAATATTATTTAATTAAATAAGAAATATTATTTTAATTAATTAAATAGTATTATTGAATTAAACAAATAATATTATTTAATAGCTAATTAGAAATTTACACAGTTGTAATTATTATTCTATTAAATATCGACAATTAAAAAATATTCTTTTAATTTTACAAGCATAATTTTGAATTTTTAAACAAATTTAATATTTAATTAAATCCTTGGTAATTTCACAAATCACCTTACTAATTAAGTTTGATGCTTAATTAAAATTAATTTCAACAATAATAATAATCACTAAATAATGATAACGCATCAAAATCGAACAATTAACATATTAAAATTAACGCTTAAAATGAATGACATAAGACAAAACGATACCAAACAAGACAAGGTACTAATGGACGACATCGACAAACAATGACGGGATGACGGACGTGGATGTGAATGCTTTCTTGTCAAATCCATTTTCAACTTCATACCCATTGGGATTTATGAGGCTCGCTCTGTCTTGACAGTGCAGGTGGAATCGAGGCTTGGGTACCTGCAATCCTTCATAAAACCAAGTGTCGAAACAACATATATATATATATCTAATGCCATATACACCATAAGAGAGAATTGCAATGTGGTAGGGCACTCATGGATGGGTGATGCAACACCATCCCTCTCACTCGAACCTCAATCAATAACCATATTCTAAACAACATCATCATTAAACGATAAGTAAACAACTACATAAGCATAACATCAAACACATATGTCCACATATCAAAAATAACAGTGTCGTAAACAACCAAGTCCAGTAAGCAGAATTGTCAACCAACCAAACAACATGATGAAATAGTCACCAATTTGTTTCGAGTATGCATCAACATAAGCAGTATCTGAACGACATCAATCACACACAAAAAGGTATCATAGGAATAACAGGAACATGGGAGGCACTACAATACTAATTTCTCCTTGAGTACATATATAGATGCAGATTGGGTAGGTTGTATAGATGATATAATAAGTACAAGTGGTGGTGCTTTCTTTCTTGGAAGCATATTGGTTCCTTGGTTGAGTAAGAAGCGAGATTCAATGTCACTATCTACTATAGAGGCAAAGTATATTGCAACAACATCATGTTGCACACAGATGTTATGGATGAAAATATTGAAGGATATCAGAGTATCATATTATGAACCTATTCCTATTCTATGTGATAATACAAGTTCTATCAATATCTCAAAGAATCCAGTAATGCATTCAAGAACAAAACATACCTCTATCCGGTATCACTTTCTAAGAGAGAAGATTGCAGAAAATGAGGTGAAGGTAGAATATGTGCCTAGAAAGGATCAAGTTGCAAATATCTTTACAAAGGATCTTCCAAAAGATACTTTTGAGTATGTCTTGATGAGTCCAAATAATGACTAATTTTTGTTAGGATTTATCATAATTTTGTTAGTGTTACTATGGGGTTTTAGCACCTAGTTACCAATACTTTCTATGTTATTTCCTTGAACTTATGAACTTTGGACATGAACTTATTCCTATAACTTTTAATGATATTAACCCGGTATGTGATATATCTATATTAATTTTGCATGTGATTGAATGAATGATATCATAAGGTGATTATTGATGTACATTTTTCTTGTGCATGATAATGTCATAATGCAGGTCCAGATTAAGATGCAAATATAAATGGAGCTTGCAATGTGGAAGAAGTTCATGTCAACTACCCGGTCGCTAAAAAAGTCAAGTAGAGATGGACATTGAAGAATTCAATGGTTGGAAACTTCCAGCTCATGTGTAAGTTAAACGTAATGGCCATGTCTATTAGCTAAGTAGATTTAGGAGGTGTTGTTATGCTGGATTTTTATTGAAGCAAGTTTGGTTTGACCGAATCCTATGCATGCATAACATCCTTCCTCTTTTTTGTGTTTTCAATAAATGGTGTCCTAATCTATTGTAGTTGACTACCTTGTTAGTTAAGTTAGTTAGAATATTTCCTTCTATAAATAATGATCAGATGCTCCTCTTCAAGAGTTTGAATGTTTTGAGAATTGTACTTGCATTTTCAGTTTCAAGAAATATAGTTATGTTGTTGCTACGTTGTAATCATGTTTTCAATGAATAAAATAATATTTTAGTTTGTTCCATCTGATTTAGTTCTAGGAAAACTCATTCAAGGTGGATCACTTGGTGAGAATTCCATCAATTCAGTTTAGTAGTTTCTTTTCAGTTCAACAACTAGCTACAGTCTTAGCAGTTGTTTGTTCCTGCAGCCATTGGAACTTTGTTTTGTGTTTGTTCCTATAGCCACGGCAGACAGAGTAACTTCCTATTTATTTACTGAGACTTATATTTCTATAATTCATTTCAATTCAGTTTAGTTGTTGTTTTATGCTCGGTTCTTATGTTGTTTCCTTTCAATAATTTCACTTTCAGTACTATTCCCTTTCTAGTTATAGGATAAGGATGGCTACAATTGATTCCTAGTGCACATACAATGTTGACCCATTTCAAGTTCACGTCCCTGGGTTGATAATGAAATGAACCTTCACGATGAGCAAGATAGCTACTTGGTGCAGATATTTAATCTCTAAGTTATAGCTTTAAGGGCTTAGTTATTGAACCATTAGAGGAGGCTAACATTTTTGGCATCAAACTAGGAATTTCTTAGGAGTCATTTCTAGTTTCTTTCCTATTTTTGGTATCTCTGAAGTTTATTTTTAGCATAACCTTCATTAGAATAAGTAATGATTTGTTATTCTTTCACCAATTATTTGTGTGAGTTGGTTGATACTGAGTTTATATCGCATGTATAGGGGCAAAAGAAGAGATTCTCTAGGGAGATTCCTTCCTGCTGACCCTAATCTTCATAATCAGCTAGTTGAGTTTCAAAATTTTCCAAGAGAAGAAGAAGAAGAAGAAGAAGCAAATCCTTTTGCTGATGCATTTCCCAATTTGACCAATTTTGAAACTTCCTCTGAAGAGAAAGCTACCCAAAACCTGATTGAGAATCCATTTTCTTTGATAATCCATCAAGAAAATATGGTTGTTCTGATTAGACCTAACCAGCCAACCTTTTCATTCCCTATACCTCAAAAAAATGACGTTGATAACCTCAAGAACATTCCTCCTTCAATTCTTCCTAAATTTTATGGGCTTGTAACAGAGGACCCAAACACTTTATTGTTTTAATTTGATATCCTTTGCAGAAGTTATGATTACACTACTAATGCTCATAGGCTTAAATTGTTTCCTACCACCTTGAAAGAAGTTGCATTAAGATGGTTTATGAGCTTAGATAGGAATATTGTGAATAGTTGGGATGATATGAAAGCAAAGTTTCTTGAGAAGTATAAAGAATATTATAGAGGTAGTGATATGAGAGGAGATGATATCTTCAAGATGCAGCAGAAGGAGGATGAAAGTTTGGAGGACTATGTGTCAAGGTTCTTGTTTAGTTTGCAGAAATCTCCACATCATGCACTAAATGAAGAGTCTCAAAATTTTCTCTTCCTTGGAGGGATCAATGAGATTTGTACTAATGCTCTAGACTTGATAGGAGGAGGATATATCACCCAAGTTCCCTGGGATGATATTAAGAAGATATGTCAGAATTACTTGAGAGTGGGTATAAAGAAAGGGAGAGGTTACCAATCTTCTATGGGTAAATCCTCCATTAATAGAGTTTCAAGGATGGAAATTACTCATTTCCTGTCAGATTTCAAGCAGGACATCATAAATAATATGGAAACTCAGCTAGATGCACTTCAAGCAAAGAATAAACATGAGGAGGTAGAGACAATGTTGGCAGAATATTGCCCTCATCGCAGGCAAAAGAAAAAATATTGCAAATGTAAAATGGTAGCCAATATTGATAGAAAATACATTCCACCTGAATTCAAGCCAATTGAGAGTGATGAAGATCGAGTTTTCTATGTTGCACAAAGAAGGCCATGGGCTTCAAGATAAGGTATTCCACCAGTCCCATTATCTTTTAGTAGACCTTATATGAATTCTTATGCATCTGGTAATCAATGGAAACCCCCATATCCATCAAACTTTAGAGGTTACTCACCTTAGCCTTGGAACAACCCTCCAAATACTTGGTCCAATTATCAAAATACTCCACCCCAGTGGCAACAACCCCAAGGGAATTGACAACAACCTAAAGGAAATTGGCAACAAACATCCCAATGGAGGGGAGGATAGTAATGGCCAAATTAGGCAACTGGATACATGCAGCAGCCTCTACAACCTCAATAGCCTGCCATAATGCCTCCTCCTAACTCAAACACTAGCACACCTAGACCTACCTAGTTACTATCTCAACCCACACCCAACCCAAATAAAAAACCACAGCAGCAACCAGTCTACTCTACATATCCAAATTAATTTCCTACCTATGCTATGAGTTTGAGTGATATTCATCTACGTTCAGGAACTACTTTGTCATCACCTTCCACTCCTATTATTACAGATATTCTTGTGGAAAAGGAGAAGCATCAAAATTTACTTAATATCCCTACTCAGATGAGTGTGCCGAAGAATCCTAAACTAGTTTAAAAAACTAATCGTGACCCACCATTTCCTCAAAGGTTAGAAGTTGCTAAGCGAAAGGAAGAAACAATCTTTGATATTTTCGATCAGCTAAAACACATATGTGTCAAGATACCTTTGTTCCAAGCCATAAAAGATGTTCCCATATATGGTAAGGCAATTAAGGAAGCATGCCTCAAAAATCCTGGGACGAAAAAGAAGGACCCCACCATTGTTCATATGATGGGATAGTTGGCAAATATCATGCTTGGGAAAGTTATTGTTCCTAAGTATACTAACTCGGGTAGTCTTGTAGTTGGCGTCATTATAAATGGAATCCAAGCAAAAAATGCTCTAATAGATTTGGGAGTTGTTATCAATGTGATGACTAAATATTCCTGCAACAACTGAATGTTACAAATCTAAGACCTACTTCCACTATCTTGCAGCTTGTTGATAGTTCCACTGTCAAAGCAGATGGTTAGTTGAAGACTGTGTTGTTATTCTACTCTTGGGAATATCTAGCTGATTTTATGATTGTTTCCCCTAAATCTATATTAAGAGGGTATCCTATTATTCTGGGAAGGTCGTGGTTAGCTACTACGGATACTTATATTGGATGTCGGTCAAGGGACATGACTATTTCAGAGTGAAAAGCACTAAAAATCTTGTCTTTTATCCTCCTGCTCAACCATCCCATGATATGGACAACCCCATCTGGCCACAATTTGGAGAAGAGGTGGAGGAAGCCAATTCAGTGGCACAACTCATGATGATAAGCATAAGTTATTTCATGAAACTACAGGAAGAAGATGGAATATTATCCCATATAATTCGGAATCATTGTGAAGTACATGAAGAAACACCCACTCATGAATCTAGTTCTGCATGTCCACTGCAGATACTTCTGCCAGCTTCTTCCGCACCTGAATTTCCTGCAATAATAGATATAAATCATACACTGTTACCACATGAAGTAAAAGTGCCAAGCATTAGTGAAAAAACCATGATTGAGTTGACCACACAAGTACAAGTTTCAGAGGGGAAGCATTTGAATATAAATAACAAGCTTACTCGAGAGTAGAAGTTGTCTCTGACAAACCTATTAAAGTTGCATCAGCAAGCATTTGCATGGGATTTCCATGACATGAAAGGACTAGATCCCAAAAAAATTACTCATAGGATCTACATTAGAGATGAATACACACCAGTGAGGCAACCACAAAGGAGAATCAACCCTGCATTGAGGGAGATTGGGAAAGGAGAACTGCAAAAGTTACAATTGGATGTAGGATTTATCTACCCTATCTCAGACAGCCAATGGGTGTCTCCTTTGGTGATTGTGCTTAAAAAGGGAGGTAAATGGAGAGTTTGTGTTGACTATAAAGAAATAAATTGTGCCACCAAAAAGGATCAATTTCCCCTTCCTTTTATAGACCAAATCTTGGATTCACTTGTAGGTAAGCAGTGTTTCTCCTTCCTTGATGGGTTTAGTGGCTATAATCAGATACAGATTGCACCTGAAGACCAAAACAAGACAACTTTCACTTGTCCTTCGGGGACTTATTCCTATTCAATACTCTCATTTGGTTTGTGCAATGCACCTGCAACCTTCCAAAGAGCAGTTATTAGTATATTCTCAGATATTTCACATGATTGTATGGAAATATATATGGATGATTTCACTACTTATGGTGCTCATTTTATAGAAGCATTAGAAAACATCAAAAAGTTTTTGCAAAGATGTGAGGACCATAATCTCTCTTTGAATAGTGAGAAATGTTTTATGATGATGCATGGAGTGGTCCTCGGCCATTATATCTCTCAAAATGGAATTCAAGTGGACCCAGCCAAAATTGAGGTAATTACCAATCTTAATATTCCTACCAAGAAAAAGATGTTAGAAGTTTCCTGGGACATGCAAGATACTATAGGCATTTCATAAAAGATTTCAGTAAGATGGAAACTCCACTTTACACTCTTATGACTAAAGATGTTGAGTTCCAATGGACAGTGGATTGTGATAAATCATTCTCTGATTTAAAAATAATATTAACCCATGCTCCTGTGCTCAAAGGCCCTAATTGGGAACTCCCTTTCCACATTTACACAAATGCATTTGATTAAGCTATAGGGGTTGTCTTAGGAAAAAAAGAGGGAGAAATAGAGAATGCAATCTACTTTATCAGCAAGAACCTACAAGGGGCTGAGTCTAACTACATAGTAACAGAGAAGGAGATGTTGGTAGTCATTTATGCACTCAACAAATTCAGGCATTATATCACAGGATACCAGATATTTGTCCATACAGACCATGTTGCCATAAGATACCTTATGAACAACCCATTGATCATAGGAAGATTGGTAAGGTGATTGATGTTAATGCAGGAATTTTATATCACCATTATAGATAAGCTAGGGAAAGCAAATGTTGTGGTAGAATCTCTCTCTAGATTGAGAACATCAGAAGACACTCAATTCATTGATGACTCCTTTCCTGATGAACATTTGTTCTCCATCAGTGTGCATACACCTTGGTATGCAGATATAGCCAATTATTTGGTTATAGGAAGAGTTCCCCCTCATTTCTCTCCAAAAGTGTGAAGGGTTCTTATTGAGAAAACTTTTACATTCTCATGGATGGTAGGTTCTTTATTCTATATTGGACCAAATCATGTTCTGAGAAGATGTGTAATAGAGGATGATACTTATGATATACTGCATGCATGTCATGATGAACCCTATGGAGGACACTTTGGAGCTAAGAGGACAGCCATGAAAATCCTCAATATAGGATATTATTGGCCTATACTTCATAAGGATGCAAGAAAGAACACTAGGAAATGTGATAGGTGTCAAAAGGATGGGCCAACCAACTAAATCAGATGAGATGTCTCTATATCCTCAAATAGTTATCACACCATTTGATAAATGGGGACTTGATTTTGTAGGTCCAATTGATCCACCATCAAATGGAAAATCTTACATCTTGGTTTGTACTGATTATGTGACAAAATGGGTTGAGGTCAAAGCCATGAAACATGCTAGGGATAATAAAGCTGCAAAATTCCTCTATGAAGGAATATTTACATGCTATGGGGTTCCTAGAGAAATAGTCATAGATCAAGGGGCTCAATTCACATTCACTCTCATCACAACATTGGTGAATGAGTATAATGTTAGACATAGGAAATCTACACCCTATCACCCACAAGCCAATGGGCAATCTAAGGTAAAAAATAGGGAAATAGAATCTATTCTGACCAAGACATAGGACTTCACATAAAATATTGGGCAAATAGGTTGCTAGAAGCTATCTGGGCCTACAAAACCACTTGGAAAACCACAACTGGTTTTACTCCCTTTGAGTTATTATATGGAAAAATAGTAATGATGCCTATAGAGTTTGAACACAAAACTCTTAGAACAACACTAGACATTGGAATAGATATATCTGAGGCACAGAAGGACAAGGTTATGCAACTAAATGCCTTGGATGAGATGAGGAAATCAGCTCTCCACCATACCAAGATGCTACAAAACCAGAGAGTTAGATGACATGACAAATACATCAAAGATAAGAAGTTTGAGCCAGGTGACTAGGCAATTCTTTATGATTCTAGGTGTATGAGCCTGAATTTTCACCCCTAACGCAAATTCACCTTTCACCCCTTTACACTTTATAAAATTGAAAGTGGAGGTTTAATTCCACTTCAACTCGTTGTTTTCATTCCACTTGGCACCCTATTTGTGTGTCGGTGGGGGCGTTTCTATCGAGGACACCTGCACGGCGCGCTTACATCCCTAGTAGATTCCTGTGGCTAAAGTCCGTAGAAACATTAAATTTTTTATTGGAAGTCAAAGAGTAACGTCCCTCTTTGGCTGGCTGACTCGAGTATGGTCATTTTTCATCTTCTCCTTCATATTCTTGACCATTCCATCCATTCTCAAGTTTTGCAAGATCTTGAGTTCATCACTTCACATTCTCTCCACTGTTTCAACCATCGATTCAAGCTTTGTAGTAGCATTCTTCACTCCATTGTAGCAATCTACCACTCCATCACTCTGATAGTGAGATCTTAGGACAAACACCATGGCAGAATACTCTTGAGTTCCTCTCATTCACTCCTCCACAAGCCTTAATCGCTTTGGATGGAGGTGGTAAGCTCCTCTCATCTCATCTATCGTATTCAGTTGAGTAAGCACATATTGTTTTATTGTGTTTCTTGCATACGTAGCTTTTATTTCCTTCATTTATCATTATTTCTATCATTTCAAACTTCGTTGTCTATGGAGGTGGAAACACCAAGACGAGGGTCTAACTAAGGCAGGCCCCTAAATAGCCCCAACACTTTCCCTCTTTGTTGTGTGTAGGTGGAGAGATCTCGAAGCAAGTTGGCAAGAGGATTATTTTATGAAATCATCTACGTCACCCTCGCGATAATATACCTCTTTTATCATATTCGTATTTACCTTTCTCTTTTTGTGATCTTGTTCATTACTTCTCAAAACTGTTAGACTAGACTACCAGTCCCTTCTCAGGATTCCAACCTTGTTTCTCTAGTTATTTGGTCACACAGATGCCAGCGCACCTATGAGACGCCAGCACACCACGTTGTCATCCTAGAACCATGCTTTTGTCCTCAGACAAAGAGCTACTTGAGATGTAGGGTTGACTCTAGAAAGTGACTCGTCTAGTCTCCCTTCAGCTCTTGGGATTGTAGAGTGATCGAAGGACACATAGTCTTCATCTTTCTCATCCTTTCTATCCTAACCTTCCTTTGAACTAAGGTAAGTTAGGGCAAACTTTTCGCTCTTGGCCTTTTGTGACCTGGGGCCTTGCAGTGGGTGGTCCCCCTCTCTTACATTTTTGGTGAACTTGACATGAAGCATTTTGGTTTTGTTCTACAATATTGAAATCTCCTTTCCTCGTATCCTAGGAGTGTTTTAGGTGTGAGAGTTGTGAGGCTCTCACCTCACAAACCAACCTGCGGCCCCTAGTAGGCATAGCTGGAAGGTTCCAAGGAATTGTGTAACGAAACCTTAATTGGGTCACTACTTTATCTTGTAAACCTTGGGAGGCTTTATAGAAGTACCATCTGGTGTGCATGATGGCCTCTTTCCTAAATCAACCTATTCCCTTCGTGCAGATGGTGAGTGGTGGTACTAGCATTACCTTCACCTCACAGGACCTACCAATGGGCTTCAATAGGGATCCATCTCCTCTTTGCATTCATCTAAGGATAAATGAGAATATTGTGGCAGGTGTTCTTGTTGATCCGACATCGCAAGTGAATTTCATAACTAAGCAGATCATGTTGATTAACTTCCTTCATAAGGATGGGTATGATGCGCCTGAAAGTTTTGTTTGCACACATGAAAAAAATTTCATATCTCCTATAGGGAGTATTGTCCCATCAGTCCTGTTGAACCTAAATCTGTAAGCCTTAAGTTTGACATCATCCCGAGGCCTGAACTCTTCAGAGTGAAGCTAAGCATCCCCTGGTTAGTAGCTATGAACATAGTTCCCTCGGTTATACACAAATGTCTGAAGTCTGTTCATGGAGTTTTGGTACATGTTATCCATGACACCGATTATAGAACACCAGTTTCATAGGGAAGCTATACCTTGGATTACTTTTGGCTCGCATCCCTTGGTCCTCTCTTGCCTAGGAAGGACCTCCTACATCGCACATATCAAAACTATAAGAAGGGGTGCGCTAGGCTGAAATTGAGATACCCTTTGTCATCTTATGTTGTTTCGCATAGAGCTCGTTTGAAAGCTGACTGTGATGCCGCTAAGGTGCATAGGAGAGAAGAAGATAAGTGATCCCAAGACCCTCCTTCTTCCACTTCCATTGTTTAGACTGATGCTTCCTCTCACCCTATCGCAGCACCATCTACTATTGTCTCACATTTGCGAGAGAATCCTATGGTGCCTACTTGTTAAAAGGCCAAGCATCCTGCATTTGAGCTTCTTGTCTTACTGACAAAGCCTAGGCCATCCGATATGGAAGGAAAAAATCCCCTTGTGGAGAGTCATCTCATTCTCGGCCTCCTACTATTCATGTTCCCAAAACAGTGAATGCGAAGAGGGTCGTCGTTGAGGCGTTAGAGTCAACTCCACCCATTATTTTTGGACCTGCCCCTCGTTCTCCCATTCAGGAGTCTATATTTCCATAAGAAACAATCATGGAGGACATTCCCATGGTTGAACAAGACCCTTATGTCCCTTCGCAGATCTTGGCTTTGGGTTTGAAGAGCCGCAGAAACCACCTTGCACGTGAGCGTAAGCACCGACGAAAGTCTCTCCTAATTGAGCGAGCCTCCATACAGAAGAACGAGGAAGAGAAGATGGCATCTCCTATTGTGTCTTCCTCTTTCCCTCCTTCTGTCTCTAAATCTCTCCTGACTCCTATTGTGAGCACACATGTGCTTGGAAGGGTGCAAGTGTTCATCGCTCCTTTGACAAAGTTGCCCTTGTTGACTTTCGTCCTGAATGTCTTGCCTTTCCCAAAGCTTGTGGACATGGTGAATACTGTAATTCTGTCCACTGCAGTTATTTCCTATTCTCCCTCAACCCTCCTTGTTTCATTTGTGGGGATTTCACCTCCTCCGATGAAGAATAGGGTAGAGTGTGGCCCCTCCAGCAATGGAGGACATAAGAAGAGCCCACCTTCCCCGAAAGGTGGCCCTAAGTTGACTTGTTTTGTCATAGTAACAGAACCAATCCTAGCCTACCTGAAGTTTTTCACTGCTCTTGAGTCTCTAGGTGATCCCAGCGGTGAACCTCAGGTACAAAATCCTCCATCCACTGAGGTGAAGCATTGCACTCCCATTAAATGCATGTTTAACTCAATAGATGAGGTTTCAACCTTGTCAGCGAATTTTGGAAAGTTTTTGAACCTTGGACCCACAAGAGTTGAGTGATGAAGACTTCATAGGTCCCTCTGCCCTAGCCCTTGTTTTAGGAGGATCAGGAGATCCTCCCCTTAACATTACACCATTGTAGGCTCGTTATCCTTCCCCCTTCAATGATCTAGAGTGGGAAGCTGATGACCTCTTGGTCAACCAATGTTAGGGGAGGCCCTCTTCTTGATCTTTAGATTAGATGTGTATGTGTTGTGATGTGTTCCCCTGTGATCATGCTATTTGTGCCTGGATGACCCTCGTCACCCCTGTTGGTGCTTGGATACAGGTGTGGTGTTCCTGTTGTGAACCTTCTTCTATATGTATCTCTATTCTTCCATGTTTGTGATCAAGTTTTGACAAATTAGGGATGATGCAAAGTGTCGGGAGCATTTAGACCTCCTTCCATGTTGACCCAATTCTTTATTTTTACTTTGTCTTTTGTGCATGCTTCCTGATCTGGTTGGGCATTGATGATTTTTTGCCTCTTGTCGGGGTAACTTAATATATATAGATAAAGGCAGATTTGACCCCCCGAAACCAGATCCCCCTATGCCTTTTGTGTGTTATATGTTCTCTTTGGCTTTCTCTTTATCTTTCTCAGTTCTTTGCTTGAGTTTTCCCTTTCATGTGTGACAACACCTCTTCTACATCACTCGGCCTTTAGAAATCGCATTCGTTGTCTAATGAATCTTTTCTCAAAGACCCTTCACACACTTCCTTGTTAGAATTGCATTCTCAACGTGAAACCCTAACGAAACATGCTTCCTTCATCATGGGTTCATAAAGAAAGGACTTGGGAATCCTCCTCTAAAGTGGGAACGGTCTTAGTCTTCCCCTTGCATGAGTGCATCTCCTTCCTTTCAAATTCCTTGATAAAGTGAACATCTTTCAAAAGGATTCCTTGGTGATGAGTCAATTTGAGAAGGAAGATGGTAACTTTTGAATAGTGTGTCCCTTGAGTGGACCCCTCCCATTCATGTTGGGTTCCCAAGGGACCCCTTCGAAAGCTTTCAACAAGTTCTATGGCATCTAAATCGGGGGTAGCTCGACTAGGTCAGTTTCATTTCTTTGCATCCAGCCTGGGGGCATCCCAGCTAGACCTACTTTGCATCATTACGTCTAGCTCAGGGGTAACCTGACTAGACTAACTTCACACCTCGACATCTAGTCCAGGGGCAACCCGACTAGACCATCTCCACATCTTTACATCTAGCTTGGGGGCAGCCCGACTAGACTTCACCTTTCAAACAGTGCATCCCTTGAGTGGACCCTCCTTCCTTTTGAAGGGTTCCCAAGGGACCCCTTTGAAATTCTTAAAACTTAGCGATCGTCTACGTGACTATCCATTCACTGGCCTATGTGTTTGCTTCCTAATGTGTTCTATCTACTAGTAAACATGTCGCCATCTCTGACTCTGTAGGGTCCCCTTTACCTGGTCTCCCTCATGTGAGAGTTCTTCGGGAATACCTTCCTTATAGGTCTACGGGTCTATAAGGTTCTCTACTTGGTCTCCCTCATGCAAGAGTTCTTGGGGGATACCTTTCTTATAGGTATGTGGGGTTGTAAGGTTCTTTTCCTGGTTTCCTTCATGTGAGATTTCTTGAAGGATACCTCCCTTGCAGGACCTTGAGCCTGTAAGGCACTTTCGTACTTCATCTTTATGGTTTCGTGGAACTATGAGGTCATTTATTTCATTTTCGGGTTTGCCAGATCGTGCTCTGCTTCCTCGTCGGTTCAGGCATACTCTTACTCTATTACTTTCCTACTACTCTAGTTTATCAAAGCACTCATTAGTACTCGTTCTCGCTAAAGTGGGGGAAAAATGTATAAACATGAATTTGCACCCCTAACGCAAATTCCCCTTTCACCCCTTTACACTTTAGAAAGTTGAAAGTGGAGGTTTAATTCCACTTAAGCCTATTGTTTGCATTCCACTTGGCACCCTATTTGTGTGTCAGTGAGGGCGTTTCTATCGAGGACGCTCATGCAGCTCACAAACATCCGTGAGACGCACTTATGTCCCTAGAAGATTCCTATGGCTGGAGTCTGCATAGACATTACAATTTTATTGGAATTCGAAGAGTAACATCCCTCTTCAGCTAGCTGACCCAAATATGATCATTTTTCTTCTTCTCCTTCATATTCTTGACCATTCCATCCATTCTCAAGTTTTGCGAGATCTTGAGCTCATTAGTTCACATTTTCTCCACTCTTTCAAACATCCATTCAAGCTTTGTAGTAGCATTCTTCACTCCATTGCATCAATCTACCACTCTGTCACTTTGATAGTGTGAGCATAGGACAAACACCATGGAAACAGAGGCTTGAGTTCCTCTCATTCACTCCTCCACAAGCCTTGAGTGCTTTGGATGGAGGTGGTAAGTTCCTCTCATCTCCTCTATCGTATTCGGTTGAGTAAGCATATACTATTTTGTAGTGTTTCTCCTACAAGTCATCAAAAGCTGACAGTGATGCCGCTAAGGCATGTAGGAGAGAAGAAGATAAGTGATCCCAAGACCCTCCTTCTTCCACTTCCATTGTTTAGACTGATGCTTCCTCTCACGCTATCACAACACCATCTACTATTGTCTCACATTTACGAGAAAATACTATGGTGCCCGCTTGTTGAAAGGCCAAGCATCCTGCATTTGAGCTTCTTTTCTTATTGACGAAGCCTAGGCCATCCGATATGGAAGGAAAAAATCCCCTTGTGGAGAGTCATCTCTTTCTCAGCCTCCTACTATTCCTGTTCCCAAAATAGTGAATGGGAAGAGGCTCATCATTAAGGTGTATTTTTGAACCTGCCCCTCGTTCTCCCATTCAGAAGTCTATATTTCCATAAGAAACAATCATGGAGGACATTCCCATGGCTAAACAAGACCCTTATGTCCCTTTGTAGATCTTGGCTTCGGGTTTGAAGAGCCGTAGAAACCACCTTGCACGCGAGCGTAAGCACCAGCGAAAGTCTCTCCTAACTGAGCGAGCCTCCATATAGAAGGAGGAAGAGAAGATGGCATCTCTTGTTGCATCTTCCTCTTTCCCTCCTGTCTCTAAATCTCTCCCGACTCCTATTGTGAGCACACATGTGCTTGGAAGGGTGCAAGTGTTCATCACTGCTTCGAAAGAGCTACCCTTGTTGACTTTCGTCCCAGATGTCTTGCCTTTCCCAAAGCCCGTGGACATGGTGAACACTTTAGTTGTGTCCACTGTGGTTATTTCCTGTTCTCCCTCGACCCTCCTTGTTTCATTTGTGGAGATTTCACCTCCTCCGATGAAGAATAAGGTAGAGTGTGGCCCCTCCAGCAATGGAGAACATAAGAAGAGCCCACCTTCCCTGAAAGGTGGCCCTAAGTTGACTTGTTTTGTCGTAGTAACAGAACCAATCCTAGCCTACCCTGAGTTATCACCGCTCTTGAGTCTCTAGGTGAGCCCATTGGTGAACCTTAGGTACAAACTCCTCCATCCACTGAGGTGAAGCATTGCACTCCCATTAAATGCATGTTTAACTCGATAGATAAGGTTTCGACCTTGTCAATGATTTTTGGAAAGTTTTTGACCTTGGACCCACAAGAGTTGAGTGATGGAGACTTCATAGGTCCCTTTTCCCTAGCCCTTGTTTTAGGAGGATCGGGAGATCCTCCCCTTAACATTACACCATTGCAGGCTCATCATCCTTCCCACTTTGATGATCTAGATTGGGAAGTTGATGACCTCTTGGTCGACCAATGTTAGGGGAGACCCTCTTCTTGATCTTTAGATTAGATGTGTGTGTGTTGTGATGTGTTCCCCCGTGATCATGCTATATGTGTCTGGATGACCCTCATCACCACTATTGGTGCTTGGATACAGGCGTGGTGTTTGTGTTGTGAACCTTCTTCTATATGTATCTCTATTCTTCCATGTTTGTGATCAAGTTTTGACAAATTAGGGATGATGCAAAGTGTCGGGAGCATTTAGACCTCCTTCCATGTTGACCCAATTCTTTATTTTTACTGTGTCTTTTGTGCATGCTTCCTGATCTGGTTGGGGATTGATGATTTTTTGCCTCTTGTCGGGGTTACTTAATATATATAAATAAAGGCAGATTTGACCCCTCGAAACCATATCCCCCTATGCCCTTTGTGTGTTATATGTTATCTTTGACTTTATCTTTATCTTTCTCACTTCTTTGCTTGAGTTTTCCCTTTCATGTGTGACAATTCCTCTTCTACATCACTCGGCCTTTAGAAATCGCATTCGTTGTCGAATGAATCTTTTCTCGAAGACCCTTCACACACTTCCTTGTTAGAATTGCATTCTCAACGTGAAACCCTAACGAAACATACTTCCTTCATCATGGATTCATAAAGAAAGGACTTGGGAATCCTCCTCTGAAGTGGGAACGGTCTTAGTCTTCCCCTTGCATGAGTGCATCTCCTTCCTTTCAAATTCCTTGATGAAGTGAACATCTTTCAAAAGGATTCCTTGGTGATGATTCAATTCGAGAAGGAAGATGGTAACTTTTGAATAGTGTGTCCCTTGAGTGGACCCCTCCCTTTCATGTTGGGTTCCCAAGGGACCCCTTCGAAAGCTTTCAACAAGTTCTATGGCATCTAAATCGGGGGTAGCTCGACTAGGTCGGTTTCATTTCTTTGTGTCCAGCCTGGGGGCACCCCGGCTAGACCTACTTTGCATCCTTACGTCTAGCTCAGGGGCAACCTGACTAGACCGACTTCACACCTCGACATCTAGTCCAGGGGCAACCTGACTAGACCATCTCCACATCTTTACATCTAGCTTGGGGGCAGCCCGACTAGACTTCACCTTTCAAATAGTGCATCCCTTGAGTGGGCCCTCCTTCCTTTTGAAGGGTTCCCAAGGGACCCCTTTGAAATTCTTCAAACTTAGCGATCATCCACGTGACTATCCATTCACTGGCCTATGCATTTGCTTCCTGATGTGTTCTATCTACGGGTAAACATGTCACCATCTATGACTCTACAGGGTCCCCTTTACTTGGTCTCCCTCATGTGAGAGTTCTTTGGGGATACCTTCCTTATAGTTCTATGAGTCAATAAGGTTCTCTACTCTGTCTCCCTCATGCAAGAGCTCTTGGGGGACACCTTCCTTACAAGTATGTGGGGTTGTAAGGTTCTTTTCCTGGTTTCCTTCATGTGAGATTTCTTGAAGGATACCTCCCTTGTAGGACTGTGAGCCTATAAGGCACTTTCATACTTCATCTTTATGGTTTCGTGGAACTATGAGGTCATTTATTCCACTTTCGGGTTCACCAGACCGTGCTCTGCTTCCTCATCAGTTCAGGCATACATCTCTTACTCTGTTACTTTTCTACTACTCTACTTTATCGAAGCACTCATTAGTACTTGTTCTCGCTAAAGTGGGGGAAAAATGTATAAGCATGAATTTGCACCCCTAACACAAATTCCCCTTTCACCCCTTTACACTTTAGAAAACTGAAAGTGGAGGTTTAATTCCACTTAAGCCTGTTGTTTGCATTCCACTTGGCACCCTATTTGTGTGTCAATGGGGGCGTTTCTATCGAGGATGCTCATGAGGCTCACAAACATCCGCGAGGCATGCTTACATCCCTGGAAGATTCCTATGGCTGGAGTCTACATAGACATTACATTTTTATTGGAATTTGAAGAGTAATGTCCCTCTTCAGCTAGCCAACCCAAATATGGTCATTTTTCATCTTCTCCTTCATATTATTGACCATTCCATCCATTCGCAAGATTTGTGAGATCTTGAGCTCATCAGTTCACATTTTCTCCACTCTTTCAAACATCCATTCAAGATTTCTAGTAGCATTCTTCACTCCATTGCATCAATCTACCACTCTGTCACTTTGATAGTGTGAGCGTAGGACAAACACCACGGTAGCAGAGGCTTGAGTTCCTCTCATTCACTCCTCCACAAGCCTTGAGCGCTTTGGATGGAGGTGGTAAGTTCCTCTCATCTCCTCTATCGTATTCAGTTGAGTAAGCACATACTATTTTGTAGTGTTTCTCCTACAAGTCGTCAAAAGCATAAGGAGATAAACTATGTTTTCAACCTTTCACTATGAATCCTCCAGAATCTTCAAACAGCAACTCAAGATTCATATCTATGAAAGATAAAGCATATCACATATCTAAAAGATATAATGGGTAAATACCTCTCAAATAAACTTCACCACTGAGCAGACCAAAGGGAGGAAAAAGAATAAAGCTCCTCCAAGATATGCAAGCCACATGACTCATCCAAAAGCAATCTCCTCACTGGTTTTTGTTGAACTCATGTCCAACCAAGCTGTAGGCAACTCAAACTTTCAGCTAAAAACAACACCTTTCTCATCTCATGAGAATCATAGCCTCACCTTATTCTCCATGTACCCATGAGAATCGGCAACCTATCATCTCATGCTAAACTTCAAACAACATTTAACATGAAGTTCTCAAGCATGTGAAACAAAGTACTCAAAACATAGAGAATTACCAAACCATTGTTAAAGCTCCAAACATCTGAAACGGGAACTTATCATGACATCATGATCTACACATCCCCCTTAGGAGATACCATGCTTCAATTAAACTAACCATGGTCTCAAGAGCAATGCAACATGCCAAAACTCTAATGCACAAGCAAGAGTATACCATGACATAAAAAAACAAGCTCTGAACCAACATCACCTGTCAAGCACCACCAACACTTCAACCAAAGACTACAAACATCCTCCAGGGTTTGAAGATGTTGTACATCTTCAAATAGTGTCCCTCCAAATGCGAAAGAACTCGTTTGCAGCAACCAAATCTAAGAATCCTTCCTAGCAACATCTGCAACACCAAAGAAGATTATTCACCACCAAGTGATGAAACCACAGTCACTGCTAAAGCTCCCACTGAATCATGATGCCAAGATTTCCAAGCATCATGACCAAAAATCTATTGATCTAAAAATTCTCCAAGTAGAATTAACAATATGTCCATCTAACAACGTTGCCAACCAACACCAAGATCTCCAAACCATGCGGACCACTCCATCACTGTCAAAATCTTACACTAAACAGTGTACCCAATCCTTTCATGACATTGTGATACACATGCTACAGGTCCCCATAACTGATTATTTAGGTACTCAACGCTATCCATCCTCTCATCTTAAAGCAGCTACACCAGCACACAAGTGACCAAAGACAAGGTCAGCTAATAGATCTGCACCACCACAAAAGCAACCTCGTGGATATTGACAATTCACTTTCGAGTTGTCCCACAACAAACATGTAGGTAAAGATAGCCCACAACATTACACAACTCGTAGATCCACTCAATGAAGCCTACAAATCTATCATCGCATTGGAAACTACAAAATTGAGATCTCAAAGAGAAAAACCACATAGAAAAACATGACTCAAACACCAGATCAAGCTCAAATCTAATTCACCAATCATGTCCACAACTCAAGAACCATAGTCTAGAGAACCAGCAAGTAAACACCACAAGAATGTTGGATGAAAAATCACATACCAACACTCCCATGTAGAGAAGACATCACACCTCCTCGAAACCATGTCGAACTGCAACCATCTCATCCAGTCACACCCCAAACGATCAGGGTCTAGAAAATAGCTTAACAACAGCTCCACAAGCCAAAAGTTTTACTTGACCATGCAAAACCTATAAAACCACTGTGTTTCCAAAACACCCATGCACCTCCATATTCACTACACATCTAGACGACTTAGGATTTTGCATACAACCATCATGGTTAACCAGAACAGTGAACTATCATGAATATGCATCATAGAATTTTTAGGAAAATCTACAAAAAACCCTTCAGAGCCAAAGACATTAATCTGAAACATGCGAGTACAAGGTAGATGTAAATAGGAAAATCAAGCCCATTCTAGACCAAATCCAAAACCACAACCATGCCAAAGAATATGAGAGAGCCAAACTATTCAGAAGTTTCAAACCACCCAGATCAACTTCATAACCTTCATGCAATCAAGGCAACAAAGAAACCGCCTTCAGTGTTAAGTCAGAACACCCAGCACAAGCACAATACTCCATGGCTAAGAAACAACCCAAGCAACTCCATACCACCAGGGAGCCTCTCACACAGACACCTAGTATGAACCACACTCTACTGCAACACAACCATGAACATAAACTCACACCCCTTGCATTAGGATCACTTTCTGCCAACCAGAAGCCTCATACCACATCACCACAATATGATCAACTCTAATATTCTCCAGCATCTTTCATGTTGTGTGTTGTCTCAAAAGAGCAAGGACTTTCACTCATCAAAAGATCAATCATCAGCCGATTCCTCCAGATTTCCTCAAGCTTTCCAAGCTAAGAAATCTTCACGGGAGAAATGCCTAGAACTAGCATCCAAAAGAAGGTTCTGATGCCACTTGTTGGTATCATGAACAAACCTTGACCTCCCTTAACCAACTCTGATACCACTTGTTGAGGATGAGACATGTCAACTTAGAACAAAAAATCTAAGAACAACAATGCCTTAGTGACTTTAATTTTCAAATCACCTCAAAGACACAAACTACTATGTCTTAAAGCGGAAATAGGCACAGCGGAATCCCCCATTAATCCTTCTGAGAAAAGTACATGCATACAAATAACAGATTCAACACAAGCACAAATTCATACTATAGAATCAAATGACATGAAAGACAAACTTATGGACACATAGATTTACATGGGGAAAACCCTTTCGGGTAAAAAAATCCACCCTCCAAAACACTCAGCTCAATTGTTTTAATCAGCAACAAAACAGTTACAATACAATCTCAGAGCTATGCTCTTCATAAGTTTACATATTATCCATCTAGAGAATACAGACAATACCATTATACAGAATCCTCGCACCTTACAATGTCCTCACATGAAATATAGTGCATATTAATTTCATTTCACCAGCCCACTTGTTCAGCCAGCCTTTCGGCCAACACAACCCCACGGCCACTCAGGTTCACATCTTCTCGATTCTTTGTCACTCAGTGTTCACGGTTACATTTCCTTAGCATACCATTTGAACACTCTCTTTGCATGATCTGATCGTCTTAACACTTCACCGATCGACCTCTCAGTCATTATAGAATCAACAACCATCAGGGCGAATTTATTACCCTACCGACAAGCCTTCCATCATTCTCTGATAATGTGCATCGCAATGCAGTACACATCAATCCGCCTAGCATTAAATCAGGATACAGAGACATATCTACACTCCGTCAACCTTTTGAATCAAATCATTCATTTAATGCAAATATATCACTTCCAAAGAATAAAGCTTTCGTCCAATCAATGTTGATTTACAACAATGATGTAAAATCAACGAATGACATCGTGCCACATGTTGACACGCCATTCATCCATCACTTTGATCATCACCCAAACAGTGAACGATACTTGAGCTCCTTATATTGCACCACCGCTCGCCATCCATCATACGCTCGTGGTAAGACAGTATACACTGCACTATCATGCCCTAGCAAGAAAACACTCATGATACAGTGGTGACAACCCGCTTTCCAAACCATCATCATCAACCATGCCACCGCAGCTTAAAGAACAAGCCTCTACGGTATAGCAGTAGGCATCTATCATTTCCCGCCATGTCCACCATGCTACCGTGCTCAAGTTGAAAGACCTTTGTGGTGTAGTGGTAAACCACCGCATAACTGCCAGTCGACGTGAAGCCCGCCATAATAAGGAGGTAACACCACGGCACCGCTCCAAGACTGAAGAAATCTCGCGGTAGCGAGGTAACCGACTACGCCGACCGCCACGGTTTCAATGCGCCACCACGCCTTCCCCAAGCGACCCCTGTAATAAGGAGGTAACCGCTTTGCCAAACCGTCGAGCCTTCACCATGCAACCATCGAACAATGAGGAGACCGCCATGGTAAGGCAGTAACACCGCCCAACCACAGACAAAACAACGGAGACTCGCGATAAAGTGGTAAACTACACAATCGCGCCTCTATTAACTATTCCCGGCGGTAAAGAGGTAAAGGCCAGAACTGAAGAGAAAACACCAATTATTCAAGAGATTTCAAGCCAAAAGGTTGAGGTAGATTTCCCAACAGGACTATCCTTGTATGTTGCACATTCCTTCTAAGACTTCAATTGAAACCATAAAACCATTAATTAAGGAAGAGAGATGAAAAACAATATTAGGGAAGAAACCCTCCACCTTGAAGCCCACTAAGATCAATGAGTTGGACCTTGTGGCTAAATCCCAATAGTATGCTCATAAAAATTACCCAATTCCTCTCACTAAGGTAATGATTCCTAATCAAAATAATCAAATTTTTTTAAATCAAATTCATCATTGATCTCTCACTTTTGCTATAATTTCTCAACACTCTAAGCATTCTCATAGCCCATCACTCGGTGACATAATTTTTTTGAGGTGAGATAATAATGGTAAATTACATTCTATGTTTCTCAATGACTATCTCTTAGAAAACTAGTGTTCAATTTTAGGGAATATGTTTGTAGCTTTGGTGGATGGGGATTGAAAGGAAATTTTCAGCCATCTATGACAATTTCCACATAACCCAAATAGAGAAAATCATGCAAAAAAGTACTCATAATCCATATGAAAAATAATAGACAGCATACCATCAAATGATGACACAAGATATACCTTGGGAAAACCCTCAAGAGTAAAAAACTCAACCTCCAAAAGAATATTCCACTCAAGTATTATCTAGAAATGAAAACATAACAATACATTTGTAGAGTCTCCATGAATACCTCTAAAACATCGATCTCTCTACATGCACTCAATGTGAACAATCATGTAACTACACATCCCATACCATACTTCAAACCCTCACATGTGCAACATACAAAATATGCTCACACAAGACAACCTTATACAACTATACATGTGCTTGATTTTATAGACATAAGCTTGCACAAAACCACCAATTGGTATTACATAAACCATGTGACTAATACCATGAGCTTACAAAACTATTTCCCCCATCATTTACTTTTTAGTATTATTTTTCCCCAATATTAAATATTTTCCCAATGTGAAAACCCAAATTAAATATTTAACCCAATGTTACATACAACACATAAAGTGGCCCTAATAATTTCTAACCCATGTGATGCATGTATCCTTGGGTCCCCTAGGTGCATCATAAATAAGATAAAATTACATTATAACATTATACAAGGTGGACAACTAACCTTTGCCTAAAAAGGATAACCATATACAAAAGTCTTTGTGTTGAATTTCTTGCAAGGTGTGTGCCCTTGGTCTCCTTGTGTTGTGTAGCACAACACTTGGGTTTGTAACATGGCTTAGCCACCTCTCGTGGATTCATCAACTTTGGCAGTTGTATCAGGCATTAATAGGTTGATCGTTTGGTGCAACGCCAACCGACTGTGCAACAATTGGCATTAGAGCCTAGGTCACAGGTTCAAACCCCTTGCTTGCGTTGGGGGGATTGTTGCAAGGTGTGTGCCCTTGGTCTCCTTATGTTGTGAAGCACGGTTCTCGGGTTCATGACATGGAATAACAACCTCTCATGGATTCATTAACTCTAGTGGTTATATCAGGCATTAACATATCTATCTTTTGGTGCAATGACAACCAACTATGAAATATAATATTTATAATAATATCATCTTATGGAATATTTATGGGATTACAAAATATTATCATAAATTTTCTATTTGGTCCACATGCTAAAATCTTGGTCCAATTCATTTATTTGCTTACGTCAATGGATTTTTTCTTTGTATGCATCTACAATAATATGACCTTTGTTGGAGTGAAAAAGACACTGAGAGTGGGGGTGAATCAATGTCATCAACCAATTTGAATTTTTTTTAGAAAATGAAACAAAACATAATTATGCTCTCATTATGTCAATGATTAAATCATCCATAAATTGAATGCAATCACTTAGAACTGAAATGAGAAGTATGACAATAAAACATTGCATAATAAATCATTCTCACAATAAAGTAGTGGAACCACAGATGAGCAAAGTGACACAAGATATGTCGAGTGGAAAACCCTCCTGGGGTAGAAAAACCACTCCTAAACTACTGCCTTTTAGGCTCTTAGTGAAAAACCACTATTAACAATGCCTTATAGGCTAATTTATGAGCACCAACTCAAGGAGCACCAACCCCTCATTTTGAAACACCAATTTCAAGGAGTACAAACCCCATTTCAGTCTCTCTTTATCTCGCAAAAGCCTCTCAACTGAATATCCCTACAATCCTCAAGGTTCTCAATTGATCCTACAGAATTCTAGACATACTCACATTTTAAGACTACTTGTGCTTTTCTTTGTTTTAGATTTACAATATTACTAAAATGTCTCTCAGAATAGATAATACAATAGTTTTGTTCATTCACACTTTTTCTCTTTCACAATACAATAATATATGCATTATTTTTTCTTTAACCTTCAGTAGAGGTATCTTAATAAGACAAACTTTTTGTCAGCGTTTTTACCAATAATAACAAAGTTCAGACAAGTATGAACCATAGAAAATGATTCTTCTAACAGAATGAAGAGATTTGAAAGAGTATTTTAAGAGAATGACTTTTAAACCCTCGAAGGTCGTGATAGGAGGAGACCAAAGCAAATTTTCCATTTTCAAACTAAACACTAGTCCAAAGAAACAAAAACAACATTATCACTATAAAAACCGGCCAAGTGTATGTATCATAATGAACCCCATACAAAATAAACAACTCTTTTAGAAATCCCATGATGAATCTATTTTCAAAAAAAACTTTAAGCAGATAATCATCATTTTTTTGTAATGTATGACATAATTCCATTTCAAATCCACAAAATGCATGATTACCCATCAACTGAAAGTAACAAACCCTCATTGCAAGAACAAATGGATATGATATTCTATCAGGTTATCATTTTTAGCTTAAGTAACTGAAATGCATGCTTTTTTGAAAAAGAATAATCTACCCCATTTTAGCATTTTCAAATTTAGACACAAAAATAGAAACTACCTTCCAAAAATCGAGTAGAAGAACCAATATTCCCTATCAAATCTAAAAAAAACAAGTAACGAAGGAATTACCTTATGATGCTGCAACATAATCAACAAAAAATACCAAAAGATTTTGATGAGAACCTAGTTGGAGAAACCTTCGAATATTTTTCCATGCTCGAGCCATCTCCTTACCAACTTTGTCATAGTTCTCACATGAAGCAGCGACAATTGTCAAATTACATGCAGCAAAAACAAAATGACAGAGTAACGGCTGTGACCAAATATCTATGGTGGCGAGTGAGGCTAGGGTTTCAACCCTTGGCAAAAATAAAGTTTGAAATTATTTTCCCTAACACCTCTTTACCTTACCTTTTTCCTCAAGACATTCGAATCAAAAGCATTCGATGCCTTTTTCATAATTTGATAAAGCTTGAAGTTTGAGAGGACTTAAGTCAAAAAGTATCATAATAAACATTAAACAAATCATTGTCAAAGACTCATAATGTTGACACAATTATCACTTTGATAATTGTCGTGACTTTCCAAAAATGTCGACCACCTTAATAAATAAAACATTATTACCGAGAGTCGATGCCTTGTCACTTTCAAAGTGACTTTTAATTATTTTCACAAACCTCCTGTCGACCTTAAGGCCTTATAAATCAACTATTATAAGGCTCGAATCAAATAAGACTTCATTATAAAGTCATTTACCCATGCAAGTAATATCAATTTTATCAAATGTTTAAGGAAACCCAATAGGGTTTTCTTAGTATTAAATGCCAACTCATATATGATTCCAAAACCAAGTTGCCCATAAGCATTACTTGTATGAGGTTGAAAATCACAACTATGATGTTCAATACTTTATCAATGCCATGTAACCATAGAAATCTAAACATGCCAATACCATGTAAACCAGATGAAGACTCCATATATGTCACTCACTATGTCCTAATCAATGACACCAAGATAATGTGAGAGAGCCATGAAAAGACAAAACCAACTAAAAAGTGAATAGAAACCTCATATACCAGTGATGCCAAATGAATTATCAGACTCGAGTGCCAAAGAGCACATTAGTATAATTCCAACCCAATATGCCATGTAACAAGTAATGTATCATAACCGATGACATTAGAGAGTTATGTGCCATGATCAACCAATGATACAAGTGAATCAACCTGATAAGTATCAATGGAACTAAAAAACAACTGATAATGAATGACTAAAATAATATACTTGAATAGCCATTCCATATACTTGTATAAGCAAGATAACCTTTATCTACACATGAAGCTCAACCTTATCAGTACCACAGGATATAACAAATCTGAATGTAAACCAAAGCCATAATATTGTCCATAGTAAAAGTACTGAATGTCAGAACATGAATAGACCAAGAGTAAGCTAAGACTAAATCAAGTATCACAATGTCAATGCAAAAATTCCATTGCTGAACCAATGAATATGCCAAGACCAAAGTGCCATAATATCAATTTTGACATCAAGGAAAAAATATGCACAAAGAGAAAGTCAACAAACTCCCCCTTTTTCCTTGATGGCAAAAACTGAGCCTTCTTAACCAAAATCTAAACCAAAAACTCATATTTCTCCCCCTTTTTGTCACAAGGACAAAGGGAAATTAGTGAAATACCATGAAACTGAACTAAAGCAGCTGCAGATATAGCAATGGGGCAATGAATAAAAACCATATGAAGCAGCAATAAGCTGCAAAGAGAGCTATAAAGCTCCCCTTGAAACCATGATAGAGCATTACGAGAGAAAAGATTGAGAGACAACTCCCAATCTAGACCGAAGTCTTTCAAATACCTCTTTAGCCAAAGGCTTAGTGAAGATATATGCTACCTGTGCTTGAGTAGGAACATATTCCACAAAAGCCTCATTAGCCAACACCTTTTCATGAAGAAAGTGAAATTTAATAGCAATATATTTAGTGCAAGAGTGCATAACAGGATTTTTGGAGATACTAATCGCACTATTACTATCACATAGAATAGAAATAGGTTTAGGAACTTCAATACCCATATCGAATAGAGTTTGTGCCATCCAAATTACTTGAGTGCAACAAGAGGTGGCAGCAATATATTCTACTTCAACAGTAGAGAGTGAAATGGATTCTTGTTTCTTGTTGTGCCATGCCACTAATCGATCACCAAGAAATAATGCAACACCACTGGTGCTTTTCCTATCATCTAGACAACCAACCCAATTAGCATCAGTATATGCAATTAATGAAAAATCATTGCTTCTAGAATACCAAAGACCATAATCAAGAGTGCCCTGAACATATTTAAGAATTCTTTTAACAACAATGACATGCAATTCCTTAGGGGATGACTGAAATCTTGCAACCATGCAAATTGCCTGCATTATATCAGGTCTAGAGGTTGTTAGATATAACAAGTTACCAATCATTGACCTATAATCAGTTGGATTTCCATCAAGATAATCATCAACCTTGCTAAGTTTTCAGCTTGTAGCCATTGGAGTGCTAACTGGATGACATTCATCCATTTGAGATTTCTTGAGCATCTCTCTTGAATACTTTGTTTGACAGAGAAATATACCAGTTTCAAGTTGAGAAATTTGAAGACCCAAAAAGAAAGTTAATTCTCCCAACATTGACATTTCAAATTTAGATTCCATAATGTGAGAATTTTTTTTACTCAAAGCAACATTATTGCAGCCAAAGATAGTATCATCTACATAGATTTCAACAACCAGAATATCAAAACCTTCAATCTTAACATAAATATTGTTGTCAACACCTCCTCTAACAAAGCCTTTTGAAATCAAATGATTATCCAGTCTAGAGTACCAAGCTCTAGGTGCTTGTTTTAGGCCATATAGAACCTTTTTCAGCCTGTAAACATGATTAGGCTCGTTTTTGCAAATAAACCCTTCAGGTTGTTCTGTATAAACTTCTTCATCTAAATAGCCATTCAGAAAAGGAATTTTGACATCCATTTGATAAACAGTAAAGTTCTTGAAAACAAAATAAGCCAAGAATATTCTAATAGATTCAAGTCTAGCAACGGGTGCAAAGATTTCACCAAAATCAATACCTTCTTGTTGAGCGTACCCTTTGCAGACATACCTTGCCAAGTTGCGAACAAAATTTCCATTTTCATCATGTTTATTTCTGAAAATCCATTTACCACCTATGACATTCTTGTCATCTAGTATTGGGACTAACTCCCAAGTCTAGTTTTTCTCAATTTGATCAATTTCTTCCTGCATAGCATTAAGCCAACATTCATCAGTCAAAGCTTAATCATAATTTTTTGGCTCAAACTGTGTAACCAAACAGAAAGCTGTAAGCTCAGCTATGTGATCTTTTTCATTAGATTTAGCAATTTTTCTTCTTGTTTGAACTCCTGCATATTTATCTCCAATAATCAGATCTTTAGGATGGTTTCTAGCAAGAGATTTTGAAGGAGTTTTTGACACACACTTTTTAGGACTTGTTTTAATCATTTTTAAGACTTGTTAATTCAAATTTAGGCTTTGCTATTTCAAATCCTTCTAAATTTATTTCAAGTTCAAATTCTTCTTCCTCATCATTCTGCATAGGTTCAACATCTAAAAGCAACTTTTCATCAAACTTGGCATTAACAAATTCAACAATCTTATTCAGCCTATTATTGAAACATTTATAGGCTTTGATATGTGTAGAATATCGTTAAAAGATACCTTCATCAGATTTGGATTGAAAGCTTCCTAAATTTTCATCATCTCTTTTGATAAAGTATTAATAACCAAATATTTTGAAGTACTTTATAGAGGCATATTTACCATACCATAGCTCATATGGAATGAAATTGGATTTCACCCTTATTTGTACTCTGTTCAGAATATAGACAGTTATATGCACAACTTCTTTCTAGTACATATCAGGAAATTTAGCTTCATCAAGCATTGTTCTAGCCATTTCTTTCATCGTTCTATTTTTCCTTTCCACAACCCCATTCTGTTGAGGTGTCCTTGCAGCAACATATTGCCTTTTTATGCCATGTTGCTCACAATAATCAATGAATTCTTGAGAGGTAAACTCACCTCCCTTGTCTAATCTCAAGCATTTAAGTTTCATATCAAATTCTTTCTGAACCATTTTACGAAAGAGTTTAAATCTATCAAAAGCCTCTGATTTATGTTTGAGAAAGGTTACCCAAACCATCCTTGTGTATTCATCTACAAATAACATGAAGTACTTCTCACCATTTATTGACCTTGTCCTAGTAGGACCACATAAATCAGTGTGAACAAGCAGCAAAGGTTTAGTTGAAGCAAGTTCTTTGTGAAGGGAAAATAGGGATGGATCTAATGACCCAACAGTGTGGAATACATACCCTTAACACTAATACAACAAAGGAGAAGAGAAAAAACTATTTCTAATAGCTTCTAAAACTACTGAGATGAATACATGCAACATAAAAAAGATAACAGATTAAAAGCATTCACATATAACACAGGTATTTACGTGGGAAAACCTTTTTAGGTAAAAAACCCACCACACCAAGTCAAGACAATTGTATTAAAACAATAAAGATATTACATACAATATCATCCTTTTTCTTTGTCCAGCTCACAGCAACACTCCAAATATTAACCCACTATTACAATATTTGTATCAAAGTATACAATGAATTTACACTCTTACATTGACTTGCACTCATGCGTACATCTCTGTCAACATCACACTGACTTTACAAGTCTTCATCATATTTACCTTCTCAACCAATCCCACGGCTTCAGGTTCATGCATCAAACTTCCAATACACCATCGATCTTCCCTGATTGCATCGAGCCACCCAGCAATAACTTCACCACCCAAATCGGGTTCCTTTCATTAGCTAAAATCGGCCTACAATTACTGCTTTTACCACATTGGCCTTTAGCCAATCAAGTTGCAGTCAAACTACCACGCGTCCTTCTAAAATTCGTTGATCTCATTTGACTCCGAGTCCAACTCGGTCAAACCTTATTTCAATCTCTTCTGAGTTCTCTAAGACTCTACTGCTCCACCGCCCAACAGGTCTTCACCCGTCGTGGTATGGCGGTAAGGGCCTCTGAGCTCTGCCTTGTCTTTCCCATGCTACTACTACTCCATCTGAGTCGACCCGTGGTAATGCGGTGAACTCATTCGAGCTCACCCTTCAGCTCCACCGAGCTCTAACAAAGATACCCCACGCTACCATTGAGTCCAACCGAATTGTCTACGGTGTGGTGGTATGACCATCCGAGCTCGCCCCTTGTCTGCACTGTGCTACTACTACCCAGTTGGAGTTGACCCGCAGTGTGGTGGTAACGGCCGAGCTAACCATTAGCGGTCAAACCGCACTACCCTGGGGGCCACCAAGCCACCCCACAATAGGGTGGTAATCACTAGATGGACCACAGACGGTCTCACCGTGGTGAGTGGACCCACCGCTGGCGGCTTCACTGTAGTGAGGGTCTTTGTCGACCGCAGTAAGGTGGTGACCGGCAAGGCAGGTAGCAAGTCGCCTACCACAACCACCATAGTGAGTAAACTCACCGTGCACGGTAAGGCGGTAACCGCCAAGCAGTCACCGCGGTACCGCCAGGGGCAGACCAGACCGCCGCGGTAAAGCAGTAAAGGCAGAAATGGGCCAGGCGTGGTATGGCAATAAAGGCTGAGAACTTCGATTTTTTGCCAAGTCTTGAATTTCAGAGGCTTCAAACTGGAAGTTGAGACATACTTTCTCAACACTTTGGATTTGAAACTAAACTTTGTTTGTTTACGTCTTAGACATTCTTTGCAAACTACATTTTTTGGTTTGCTTAAAGTAGGCAAACCTCTCACATTTTGATTTTTGTTGATTCTAACTATATTTTCAAAGTTAATGTGTCCTAGTCTCTTATGCCACAACCAACTTTCTTCAACTTGACCCATTAGACACATACCTTGATTATTTTCATTACCAGATGTGTCAAGAAGACTGTAAACATTTCCTTTAGTCCTTCTTCCAGCTGCAATAGCCTTTCCAAGCTTATTTTTAATCTCACATCCCTGTGAAGTGAACATAAAATGATAGCCACTGTCACAAATTTGACTGACACTTAGAAGATTGTGCTTTAGACCTTCTACATAGTACACATTGTAGATAGGAGTGTCCTCATTTAGAAGTGAACCTCTACCTTTAATTTGTATACCAGAATTATCACCAAACTTCACATATCCACCTACATAATCTTCAAGTTTTATGAATTTCACTTTGTCACCGGTCATGTGGTTAGAACAACCACTGTCCAAGACCCATAAGTCCTTTTTCTTGGAATGAAAAGCAGTTTGAACTAACATAGTTTGCTCTATGTTTTTTACATTTTTAGGTTTCCAAACCTTTTTGGTTTTATGTTATTTATTTTGCAGATCAACTTTGCACGGCTTGACAGAGTGACCCAAAGTATTGCATTTAAAGTATCTGATCTATTTAACAAAACCAAAGTATTGCTTATGATCGAATCTAGGAATTTTAGGATTCATAAGTCTGCAAGAGCTCACTTTATGGCCAAATTTGTTGCAGAAAAAATAATACCCATAAAAGAAAGGGTTGCAATTGTATGATGTTTTGTTCTTCCTAAAAGGATGAACATGATTCTTATTAGAATCAAGATGATTTGATTCAGGACTTTTGTTTGCAGCAACATCTTTTTTCTTTGTATCATCATTAGAACATTCACCCTTTTCAAACCCAATACCAGTTTTATCCTTGTTCAATTTCTACTTACTAAGCATTTCATTCAATTTTAAAGTACTCTCATACTTGTAAATGGTCTTCCTAAGATCAACAATTTCATGTTCAAGACTTTGAATTTCTTGATCTTTATTACTTATACCGATACGAAGACAATCCTCAACTCTCTTGGCTTCTTCAAGTTGAGTCTTCAGAGAGATTATTTCTTGATTTGAAATTTGCTCTTGAGCAAGAGCTTGAGCAGAATTTTGTTCATGAGCAAGAATTTTCTTTTTGAGTTTTCTAATCTCTTTTAAAGCACATTTCAGTTCACCTTCTAGATCTACTTCACCATCTTCAGCTTCATTTTTGTTAGTATCTTCTTGCTAAATGCTTTCAGCCATGAATAAGGCTTCATCTTCTTCAGCTAAAGAATCTTCAGATTCAATGTCTATTTCACTTTTGCTAAACAGATTCTTCTTCTTTTCGAAGTTGCATTTTTGTTTAGGTCTATAGGCCTTTTTCTTAGGCAGTTTTTCAGATTTCTCATTTTCACTATTTTGATCACCATAGGGGCACTTTGCAGCAAAGTGACCTATTTTTCAAATGTTAAAACACTTGAAGGGAAGTTTTCCCTTATATTTTCCAGATCCCTTTTTAAGCTTTCTAACAAAATGGGATTCTTTAGAATCAGCAAATTTTGACTCACTAACCTCATCTTTTTCTTTCTTTTTAGTGTTAAAGGTAGTTTCTTTTCTAGAGGAATTGTTTTTACTGATTCTCATTTCATAGGTAGTCAGAGTGCCTTGTAAGTTGCCTAAGGTAAGTTGGTCAAAGTGTTTCTTTTCTTTAAGAGTAGCAACCTTAGCTTCAAATTTAGTCGGTAAGGTTCTGATGACCTTAGTTACAAAATCAAATTCTTTTACATCTTCTCCTAACCCTTTCATAGCATTGACAATTTCATCAACTCTCAAGAAGTAATTAGCTACTTTTTCATCATCCCTCATTTTTATTTCCTCAAACTGATATTTTAGAGTAAGGACTTTTGACTGTTTAAATTTTTCATTTCCTTGATAGATGGTTTCAAGTTTAACCCAGATATCCCTAGCAGAATTGCAATGCATGACTTTGATAAAGACATCTTTAGTCAATCCACACAAGAGAGCATGTTTTTCTCTAGCATTAGTTTCATATTTTTTATTTTCATCAAAAGTTGTGGGCAATATAGTTGGTATAGTGTACCCAGTTAACACTATGCTCCATACATTGAGATCAATAGAAGTCGGATATGTTTCCATTTTGATTTTCCATAATACATAATTCATTTCATCAAATAATGGAGCTCCATTCATAGATGTGCCTACATGAGCTTGAGATATTTTGAATAGACTCCAAGACCAGAATCAATCCTAGGTTGATTAGACCTATTAGAGGACCCTACGCTCTAATACCAATTGTTGGAGTGAAAAAGACACTGAGAGGGGGGGTGAATCAGTGTCTTGAACCAATTTGAATTTTTTTAGAAAATGAAACAAAACTGAATTATGCTCTCATTATTTCAATGATTAAATCATCTATAAATTGAATGCAATCACTTAGAACTGAAATGAGAATTATGAGAGTAAAACATTGCATAATAAATAACTTTCATAATTAAGTAGTGGAACTACAGATGAGAAAAGTGACACAAGATATGTCGAGTGGAAAACCCTCCTGGGGTAGAAAAACCACTCTTAAACTGCTGCCTTTTAGGCTCTTATTGAAAAACCACTGTTAACAATGCCTTATAGGCTAATTTCTGAGCACCAACTCAAGGAGCACCAATCCCTCATTTTGAAACACCAATTTCAAGGAGTACAAACCCCTTTTCAGTTTATAGAATTACAATAACACAGAGGGTCTCTCTGTTTCTCTTTACCTCACAAGAGCCTCTCAACTGAATATCCCTACAATCCTCAAGGTTCTCAATTGAACCTCCATAATTCTAGACATACTCGCATTTTAAGACTACCTGTGCTTTTATTTGTTTCAGATTTACAATATTACTAAAATGTCTCTCAGAATAGATAATAGAATAGCTATGTTCAATCACACTTTTTCTTTGTCACAATACAATAATATATGCATTATTTTTTCTTTAACCTTTAGTAGAGGTATCTTAATAAGACAAAAAAATTGTCGACTTTTTTACCAATAATAACAGAGTTCAGACAAGTATGAACCATAGAAAATGATTCTTCTGACAGAATGAAGAGATTTGAAAGAAATTTTATTTTAAGAGAATGACTCGAAAACCCTCAAAGGTCGTGATAGGAGGAGACCAGAGAAACTTTTTCATTTTCAAACTAAACACCAGTATGAAGAAACAAAATCAACATCATCACTGTAAAAACCAGCCAAGTGTATGTATCATAATGAACCCCATACAAAACAAACAACTCTTTCAGAAATCCCATGATGAATATATTTTCAAAAGACAACTTTAAGCAGATAATCATCAATTTTTTGTAACGTATGACATAATTCCATTTCGAATCCACAAAATGCATGATTACCCATCAACTGAAAGTCACAAACCCTCATTGCAAGAACAAATAGATATGATATTCAAGTTATCATTTTTAGCTTAAGTAACTAAAATGCATCCTTTTCTGACAAAGAACAATCTACCCCATTTTAGCATTTTCAGATTCAGACACAAAAATAGAAACTGCCTTCCAAAAATCGAGTAGAAGAACCAATATTCCCTTTCAAATCTGAAAAAAAATAAGTAATGAAGGAATCACCTTATGATGCTGCAACATAATCAATGAAAAATACCAGAAGATTTTGATGAGAACCTAGCTGGAGAAACCTTCAAATATTTTTCCATGCTCGAGCCATCTCCTTACCAACTTTTTCATAGCTCTCACAGGAAGCAACAACAATTGTCAAATTACATGCAGCAAGAACAAAATGACAGAGTAACGATTGTGGCCAAATATACATGGCGGCGGCTGAGGCTAGGGTTTTAGCCCTTGGCAAAAAGAAAGTTTGAAATGATTTTCCCTAACAACTCTTTACCTTACCTTTTTCCTCAAGACATTCAAATCAAAGGCATTTGATGCCTTTTTCATAATTTGATAAAGCTCAAAGTTCGAGAGGACTTAAGTCAAAAAGTATCATAATAAACATTAAACAAATCACTGCAAAGACTCATAACGTCGACACAATTATCACTTTGATAATTGTCATGACTTTTCAAAAATGCTGACCACCTTAATAAATAAAACATTATTACCAAGAGTCGATGCCTTGTCACTTTCAAAGTGACTTTTAATTATTTCCACAAACCTCCTGTCGACCTTAAGGCCTAATAAATCAACTATTATAAGGACCAAATCAAATAAGAATTCATTCTAAAGTCATTTACACATGCAAGTAATATCAATTTTATCAAATGCTTAAGGAAACTCGATAGGGTTTTCTTAATATTAAATGCCAACTCATATATGATTCCAAAACCAAGTTGCCCATAAGCATTACTTGTATGAGGCTGAAAATCACAACTATGATGTTGTTCAATACTTTATCAATGCCATTTAACCACATAAATTTGAACATGCCAATACGATATAAATCGAATGAAGACTCCATATATGCCACTCATTTTGGACTAATTAGTGACACCAAGATAATGTGAGAGAGCCATGAAAATACAAAACCAACTGAAAAGTGAATAGAAACCTCATATACCAATGATGCCAAATGAATTATTAGACTCGAGTGCCAAAGAGAACATTAGTATAATTCCAACCCAATATGCCATGTAACAAGTAATGTATCATAACCAATGAAATTAGAGATTTATGTGCCATGATCCACCAATGATACTAGTGAATCAACCTGATAAGTATCAATGGAACTAAAATCCAACTAATAATGAATGACTGAAATAATATACCTGAATAGCCATGCCATATACCTATATAAGCAAGATAACCTTTATTTGCACATGAAGCTCAACCTGATCTGTACCACAAGATATAACAAATTTGTATGTAAACCAAAGCCATAATGTTGTCCATAGTCAAAGTATTGAATGCCAAAACACGAATAGACCAAGAGTAAGCTAAGACTGAATCAAGCATCACAATGTCAATGCAAAAATTCCATAGTTGAACCAATGAATATGCCAAGACCAAAGTGCCATAATATCAATTTTGACATCAAGGATAAAATATGTACAAAGAGAAAGTCAACAACCTCTTGTTTGCAATTCTCTACCTTGTATAAGGATGGTTGTGACAACACAAACATTTTTCTAAACCCACATATAGTTTTTTCCATTATTTACTTAAAGGAAGAACCTAACCATTGTGACATGTGTATTATTTTCAACATGATGGTTAACATATTAATATTATCAATATTTATGCACCTAATGATAGCCTAAAAATAATGACATTATAGAAGCAGATAACTAACAAATTGCCCTTTAATTGGATCATTTATGGGAACTTTGATATGGTTGTCACTTGAGGATAAAAAATGAGTTATGTTGATACAATTGTGAGTGTGAAGCTTGGTAATATTTTTAAAATTATTGGATATTATCAAACCTATAGTTTTTTAAGTGGTATTCCATACATTTAACCCCTTGATATACATGGTCTAACCTCTATGTGGGTGCAATCAATGTCCTCAATTATTTGGAATGTGTTACAATTTATTAATAACATGTGTTCCACCTTTCTTATAGTGGTAAATCAATGAAATTAAATTTCAATACCATCATTAGTTTTCATATCAGGTGGGATGATAAGCCCTTAAAAATATTTGGCACTCAATTATTCTTGAACACGTCACTATGAAATCATCTTGGTACATTATGTAGGTGTGTAACCTTGAGCCACAATATATTGTTGCTAGCAAGATTGAGTGATGGAACTTCACAATTTCTTGTATTTCCACCTTTCTACTACAATTCAATAAGCAAATGATGAAAATTTGTAAGATTCAACTAGATTTATTCCAAATAACTTGTGAGGGTTTTCACCCTAATAGAAAGGAATCTTTTTAATCTATCTCTAGAACCTAGTTACTTAGTTTAAACATGAGATTGAGATTATTGAATGTTATCATACCAAAGCCACTCAAATTAGATACTACCTTTTGGAGTTGATAGTGAACCCCAAAGGTCCCAAAAATCACCTACAACCAAAACCCCTATCACATATGAGAGATGAAAACAAATCATTTGTTATGCAACCAAGAGAGAAGAGATTGATCCACACAAGCATCTGATATTTAAATTAACTTGTAATTGTATTGAATAAATACCTAGATAATTATAAAGTACAATAATGAATGCTTGTAAAAGCAAAAGTACAAACCCTAGATGAGGATTTAGATTGTGATAAGAGTCCTAATATCATGGAATGAGATAAATTAACCTATAAATAGATCAATATAATAATATAAAATACTCCAAATTTTATCTTAATTAATTAAATTCATAAAGGAATTAATGATTAATTAAGTATCAAGTGATTATCCTAATTAGTCCAACACCCCCCCTTAAGATCAACTTAGGGAGAAGCTAAAAAACTCTAATGAAGAATACAATGATGGATGCATAGATGGGTCCCATCTAGAAGGATTTATGAGTACTCGTGTACACAAAAATTAAATGTCCCATAACCAAAGAAAGGAGAAAACTTCATGGGAGAAAAACTTCTCTCCAAAAGAGAGAAAATGAAATAATTGTACTAGTGAAAGAAGGATAGAAGGAGGACTTGATGTGACCCCTAAGGACTAATTTTTTCACAGAAGTACAATATATGCACCCAATAGAAGAGAGAAATATGGATGTGAATCCCCCACAAAGAAAGAGCCCTTGTGTTAATGATGAATGCCCGAAAAGAGAGAGCACGATCCATTTCCTACAAACAACATTTCTCCCCTTAAGAATAAATAGATCCACTAGTGATTGCAGAAGTTGATCCAAAAATATGGAAGAATCAGAAATCCAAATCTAAATCATGTGTAACTCTAAAAAGGGCTCAAGTATCCACATGTTAGAAAGAGATGATGTCAATCTAGAAACCCATGAATATTGAGGTAAAACAAGCTCCAAAGATGAAGATGATGGACCAACAACAATGATGTAGTTTTCAACAAAGAGGAATGAATTTCCTCAAATTAATCATCCAAATTTATAATCTGGGACTCTACAAATAAGGATGATATGTCTGCAAGATATGAATCCCTAGTAGTTATGTTTAAAAGATGATGGAATTCATGTTGCATTGAACCAATAGGGGCCAAGGATGTGATGATGTCAAGCAAATCAAGAACAACAAAAGATGGTGATGAAGTCTCAATTTTAAGAGTGGAAACATGAAGACAAGTCTTTAAACCATCAGAACATGTAAGTCATGTGATATACTTAAGCTCCTCTAAAGTGTCACCATCAAAGGGTATGGAATCCACATTTGTAAGAGGAATGAGACAATATACAATAGGATCCTTTGGGTATGGAGAGATATGAGGGTCTCCATGGATCTCCCAAAGTCAAGTCCAAAGTGTGTGGGGTCAATCAATGTCTAATACAATACACATAGTGTCAAGATCAACACTAGAATAAATCATTCCAACAACATGATCACTGATAGTACCCCATTTTGAATAAATCCCTGGTGTTTTTGGTGTAGCTATGATTCCATAAAGATAATGTAAAAGATAAAGACACCTAAGATGTGTTAGGATGTTGTTTCGCCAAGGCTCGTAATTATCCTTTTCCAAGATGACCATAGAAGGATGAACAAAAAAACCATGATACTTCCTCAAATAAAAAATTAGACACTTAAAACCTCAATGCATGTACAAAGCAAATCAAATGAAGTCATCTCACACAAACATATCATTTCTAGGTTTCAAGATTTCCAAGTAATTGATAGAAAATTGAAATCACAAAAAAATAAAAAATATACCTAGGGAAGATTCTGGAAAACTGTATGTATGAATCTGAAGATATCTAAAATACCTTAATGCCGCTAGAATTGTGAAAATCGGAGATATAGGGAAAAGGTTATGAGCTTGAAAGTAGAAAATGATGATATGACTTTCATTGAGAATAAAATGAACCAACAAATTTTTTGATGATGAAACCTACACCATTGGAAATTACATGGAACCATATTTCCAACGATATCTAATTTTCTCAACTTTGACATCATATTCCCAAGTTATGATTTTTTTGAAAAATGCGGTGAATTTAGCCAGTTGATAATCAACAGACATGACTATTATGATTTCATTTCTTAAAAAATCACTCATAGAATGCAAAAACTAATAGATACTCATAAGATATTTTGATGATGCTAACAAAACCCATAAAGCAATTTTTATTCCAAAAAGAAAAACATGTGATTTGGTCAAAAAATAAAGTTCACTTGTAGGGAAAATGGCCATATGCTATTTTGAAAGTTTTTTTGCAAGATTCGCTCACTATCTTCTTTGGTACCATGTTGAAGTTGATAGTGAAACCCACAGCTCCTAGAAATCACCTACAACCAAAACGCCTATCACATATGAGAGATCAAAGCAACTGATTTTATATGCAACCAAGAGAGAAGAGATTGACCCACACAAGCATATGGTATTGAGATTAACCTATAATTATATTGAATGAATGCTTGGATGATTACAAAGTACAATAATTAATGCTTATAAAAGAAAATTGCAAACCCTAGATGAGGATTTAATTAGATTTTGACAAGTGTCCTAGTCTCATGCAAGGAGATAACTTTACCTATAAATATTCTATTCTAATAATTAAAAAGAAATCCTAAGTTTATCTTAAATAATTAAAATAATAAAGGACTTAATGATTAATTAATTATCAAGTGATTATACTAATTACTCCAACACTACCTTCATTGGATAAAATTTGGGGATATATATTTTAAGGAATTTTCCCAATGCCCTTGCCTTGAGAAATTCAAAAATAGAATTAAGGTTATCTAATTTTCTCATGGTCAAATTACTACCCTCCTTGAGATATAAGCTTTCTTAGACCACTACAGGTTATTTTTCATGCCTGAGAGGATATCATGGAATGTGATCATGCTTTTCAATAATGTTGGATATTTTTCTTTCCAAAATGATTTGTTTTGCTTAAATTAATTGTTATGTAATGCTCACTATTGATGAGCTTCATGTTATACTTACATAAATGGTTGTTGAGAAAGCTTATGTTGTGGATGTATTTTATTGTGAATTCAAGGATACCTGGTAGTTCATTCTTATATGCCTAATTTGAACATATACTTAGAGGTTCATATTCACAATGAGTTCTTGGGAAGATATCTTTGTGTGATACATGATCTTAAACCTCCAAGCTCTTGTATGATTCGTGACTTCTTCTAGACCAATGCTGATGAAATTAGAAGATTCCACAAAATGGTGCGGGATAAATGTTATTTTCCGTAGGATAAAAGTATCATGAGATTATTGGTGTTTATAGACAAAACATCAATGTCCTTTTGCTAAGTGGGTGGTTCAATCAATTAACATCTTAGAGGCCAAGAAGATTCTTCTTAGTAACTATATTACCTTTGGATTACCTTAAAATAAAAATATTAGCAAGGAATTAGCCTCTACACTCTTCTTATCACTAGCATGTTTTTCAAGATTAAAGTATTTTTATGGTTTAGAGTATTTGGAACACCTATGGTATTTTCTTAAATGGGTTAGAGATTATTTTAGCCCTGGTCTTTCTTTTAGATACCCAAATTATTAGTGGCATCTAATTATCACTAGCTCCAAAAAAAATCATAGAAATAGTTAGAATCAAATATCTTATGCTCTAGCACAAAGGAATTCATGTTACCAAGGATTTAGTCTCATTTTAATATTGTACCCCATGGTATTATTTGCAAAAAAAATCTTTGTCATGTTGATTTATCTTCCATCCTTTACATTCAAGACATTGTTCTTGATGTTGTTGTATGAGCGTGAATTTGCACCCCTAACGCAAATTCCCCTTTCACCCCTTTACACTTTAGAAAACCAAAAGAATAGGTTTAATTCCACTTAAGCCCACTGCTTGCATTCCACTTGGTGCCTTGTTTGTGTGTCGGTGGGGGCGTTTATGTCGGGGATGCTCACACGGCGCGCAAACTTCCATGTGGCCCGCTTACGTCCCTAACAGATTCTTGCGGCTGGAGACTGCAGAGGCGTTACATTTTCAATTGGAATTTGAAGAGTAACATCCCTCTTCGGTTGGCCAACCCGAATATGGTCATTTTTCATCCATCTCTTCATGATCTTCACTCTTTCATCCATAGCTCTCTTCAGCAAAAGTTTGGGTGAATTTTTGTGAGATCTTGAGTTCATCACTTCACATTTTCTCCAATCTTTTAAACATCCATTCAAGCTTTGTAGCAAAATTCTTCACTCCATTGCAGTAATCTACCACTCCATCACTCTGATAGTGCGAGCGCAGGACAAACACCACGACAATAGAGGCTTGAGTTCCTCTCATTCACTCCTCCACAAGCCTTGAGCACTTTGGACGGAGGTGGTAAGCTCCTCTCATCTCTTCTATCATATTCGGTTGAGTAGGCACATACTACTTTGTAGCGTTTCTTGCATACACAGCTTGTATTTCCCTTCTTTATCATTATTTCTATCATTGAAAACTTGGTTGTCCATGGAGGTGGAAACACCAAGATGGGGGTTTGACTGAGGCAGGCCCCTAAACAACCCCAACATTCCCCCTTTTTTGTGTGTGTAGGTGGAGAGATATCAAAGCAAGCTAGTGAGAGGACTATTCTACGAAATCGTCTTCGTCACTCTTGTGGTAACATATTTTCTTTATCATGTCAATTTGTATTTTTAATATTTCTTAATATTATTCTGTCATTCCAGGAACTTGTAAACTAGGTTGTTAGTCTTTCCTTAGAGAAAAATCTCATCTCTCTGGTTTTCTCACCATACAGATGCCAATGTACCTGTGAGACGCCAATGTGTCATGTTGTCATCCCAAAACCATGCTTTTTTCCTCAGACAGAGAGCTACCTGAGACACAGAGTTGACTCTGGAAAGTGACTCTTCTAGTCTCCCTTCAACTCTCAAGATTGTAGAGTGATTGTAGGACATACCATATTCATCATTCTCATCCTTTCTATCCTAACCTTCCTTTGAACTGAGGTAAGTTAGGGCAACCTCTCCACTCTTGGCCTTTTGTGACCTGGGGCCTTGTAGTGGGTGGTCCCCCTCTTTTACATTTTTGGTGAACCCAACGTGAACCATTTTGGTTCCATTTTGCGATACTGAAAGCTCTTTTCCTTGTATCCTAGGAGTTTTGTAGGTGTGAGAGTTGTGAGGCTCTCGTCTCGCAACCCAACCTATGACCCCTAGTAGGCGTAGTTGGAAGGTTCCAAAGTATTGCATAACAAAACCTTAATTGGGTCACTACTTTACCTCGTAAACCTTAGGAGGCTCTATAGAAGTATTGTTTGGTGTGCGCAATGGCCTCTTTCTTAAATCAACCTATTCCCTTTGTGTAGACTGTGAGTAGTGGTACTAGCATAACCTTCACCTCACAAGACCTGTCGATGGGCTTCAATAGAGAACCATCTCATCTTTATATTCTTACGAGAATAAATGGGAATATTGTAGTAGGTGTTCTCGTTGATCTGACATCACAAGTAAATATCATAATCGAGGAGATCATGTTGATTAAATTCCTGTATAAGGATCGATATGACGCACCTGAGAGCACCATCCGCACACATGATGGATTTTTTGTACATCCTATAGGGAGTATTGTCCTATCGGTCCTCATTGGACCTAAATCTGTAAGCCTTGAGTTTGACATCATCTCGGGCTCTAAACTCTTCAGAGTGAAATTGGGTATCCCCTGGTTAGTAGCTATGAACACAGTTCCCTCAATTATACACAAGTTTCTGAAGTTTGTTCATGGAGGTTCGGTACACATTTTCCATGACATCAGTTATAGACCATCAATTACACGTGGTAGCTATACCTTAGATTACTTTTGGCTCGTGTCCCTTGGTTCTCTCCCACCTAGGAAGGACCTCCTACATTGCATGTATCAAAACTAGAAGAAGGGGCGCGCTAGGCCGAAAGTGAGATACCCTTCGTCGCCTTATGTTGTTTCGCATAGGCTTGTCTAAAAGTTGATAGTGATTCCACCAAGGCACGTAGAAGAGAGGAAGAGAAGCAATCTCGAGATCCTCCTTCTTCCTCTTCCGTTGTTTAGCTCAATGCTTCTTGTCACCCTATCACGATACCATATGCTTCTATCTCATGCTTACGAGAGAATCCCATGGTGCCCGCTTGGCGAAAGGCCAAGTGTCCTACATTTGAACTTCTTGTCTTGCCCACAGAGACTAGGCCTGTACGGTATGGAAGATAGAAAGCCCCCCATGGAGAGTCCTCTTTGTCTCAACCTTTGTGGCCTCCTATTGTCCCTGTATATAAAATAGTGAATGGGAAGAGGCATGTCGCTGAGGCGTTAGAGTCAAATCCTCCCACCATTTATGAACCTGCCCCTCCTCCTAATCAGGAGTCTTCCCTTCTGCTGGAAACAACCATGGAGGAAACTCCTATGGCTGAACAAAATCCTTTTATCCCTTCATAGATCTCAACTTCCGGTTTGAAGAGTCATAAAAATCGCCTTGCGCATGAGAGTAAACGATGGCAAAAGGCTCTCCTAGTTGAGAAATCCTCCTTATAGAAGGAGGAGGAGGAGGAGGAGACTGCACCTCTTGCTATGTCTCCCTCTTCCCCTCCTTCCATATCTGAATTTCTTTTAGCTCCTGTTGTGAGTGCACATGCGCCTGGAAGGGTGCAAGTGTTCATAGCTCCTTTAACAGAGCCGCCTTTCTTGACTTTTGTCCCGAATGTCTTGCCTTTCCCAAAGCTCATGGACATGGTGAAAACTTTAGTTGTGTCCACTACGGTTCTTTCCTCTTCTCCCTTGAACCTCCTTGTTTCATTTGTGGGGAGTTCACCCCCTCCGATGAGGAAGAAGGTAGAGTGTGGCCCCTCTAGCAATGGAGGGCATAAGAAGATCCCACCTTCCCCAAAAGGTGGCCCCAAGTTGACTTGTTTTGTCCTAGTAATGGAACTAGTCCTAGCCTCCCCTGAGTTCGTCACTGCTCTCGAGTCTCTCGGTGAGCCTAGTGGTGAACCATAGGTGCAAACTCCTTTGTCCATCGAGGTGAAGCAGGGAACTCCCATTAAATGCATGTTTAAATCGGTGGATGGTGTTCTGACCTTATCGACGATCTTTGTGAGATCGTTGACCTTGGACCCACAAGAGTTGAGTGATAGAGACCTCATAGGTCCCTCTGCCTTGGCCCTTGTTGTGGGAGGATCATAAGCTCCTCCCCTTAACATTACACCATTGCAAGCTCATCATCCTTCCTTCAATGATCTAGAGTGGGAAGCTAACGAACTCTTGGTCGACCAGTGTTAGGGGGAGACCCTCTTCTTGATCTTTAGATTAGATGTGTGTGTATTGTGATGTGCTTCCCCGGTGATCATGTTGTATGTGCTTGGATGACCCTCGTCACCCTTGTTGGTGTTGGGATACAGGTGTGGTGTTTGTGTTGTAAAACTTCCTCTATATGTGTTTCTATTCTTCCATGTTTGTGATTGACTTTCGATAAATTGGGGACGATGCAAAGCGTCGAGAGCATTTAAGCCTCCTTCCATGTTGACCCAATTTTTTATTTTTACTTTGTCTTATGTGCATTCTTCTTGATTTGGTTAGGGATTGATTATCTTTCACCTCTTTCTGCGGTTACCTAATACTTATAAATAAAGGCAGATCTGACCCCACGAAACCAAATCCCCCTATGCCCTTTGTGTGTGATTCGTTTTCTTTTACTTTTCCTTTATCTTTCTCTCTTTCTAGCTTGATTTGTCCCTTTCATGTGTGACAACGCCTTTTCTACATCACTTGCTCTTTAGAAAACGTATTTTTTACCAAACGAATCTTTTCTCAAAGACTCTTCACACACTTCTTTGTTAGAATTGCATTCTCAACTCAAGACCCTAGCGGTACATGTTTCCTTCATCATGGGTTCGTAAAGAAAGGACTTGGGAATCCTCCTCTGATGCGAGAATGGTCTTAGTCTTCCGCTCACATGAGCGTATCTCCTTCCTTTCAAATTCCTTGATGAAGTGAACATCTTTCAAAAGGATTCCTTGGTGACGAGTTGATTCGAGAAAGAAGATGGTAACTTTTGAATAGTGTGTCCCTTGAGTGGACCCCTCCCTTTCACAATGGGTTCCCGAGGGACCCCTTTGAAATCTTTCAACAAGTTATATGGCGTCTAGCTCGGGGGCAGCCTGACTAGGCTAGTTTCATTTATTCACGCCTAGTTTGGGGGCAGCCCAACTAGACCTATTTCACATCCTTACATCTAGCTTGGGGGCAGCCCGACTAGACTGATTTCACACGTCAACGTCTAGTCTGAGGGCAGCTCGACTAGACAGTCTTTGCATTTTTATGTCTAGCTTGGGGACAACTCGACTAGACTTCACCTTTCAAATAATGTGTCCCTTGAGTGGACCCTCCTTCCTTTTGAAGGGTTCTTGAGGGACCCCTTTGAAAACCTTGTAACTTAGTGATGGTATGTGTGACTATTCGTTCACTGGCCTACGCAGCCGCTTCTTGATGTGTTCTATCTGCGGGTAAACATGTTGCCATCTCTGACTCTGTAGATTCCCCTTTGCTCGGTCTCCCTCATGTGAGAGTTCTTGGGGGATACCTTCCTTGCAGGTTTGCGGGTCTATAAGGCACTTCACTCAGTCTCCCTCATGTGAGAATTCTTGGGGGATACCTTCCTTGCAGGTCTATGGGTTTGTAAGGTGCTTTTATTGGTTTCCTTCATGTGAGAGTTCTTGAAGGATACCCCCCTTGCAAGACTATGAGCCTGTGAGGCATCTTCATACTTCAACTTTGTGGTTTAGTGAAACTACAAAGTCCTCTCCTACACTTCTAGGTTCACCAAACCATGCTCTGCTTCCTCGTTGGTTCAAGTATACATCTCTTACTCTTTCACTTTCTTACTACTCTACTTTGCTGAAGTACCCATCAATACTCTTGCTCGCTAAAGTGGGGGAAAAATGTATGAGCGTGAATTGGCACCCCTAACACAAATTCCCCTTTCACCCCTTTACACATTAGAAAATCGAAAGTAGAGGTTTAATTCCACTTAAGCTCGCTGCTTGCATTCCACTTGGTGCCTTATTTGTGTGTCAATGGGGGAGTTTTTGTCAGGGACGCCCGCACGATGTGCAGATGTTCGTGTGGCGTGCTTATGTCCCTAGCAGATTCTTGTGGCTGGAGACTGCAAAGGTGTTACATTTTTTATTGTAAGTCGAAGAGTAACATCCCTCTTTGGCTGGATGAACCAAATATGGTCATTTTTCATCCATCTCTTCATAATCTTCACTCTTTCATCCATAGCTCTCTTCAATAGAAGTTTGGGTGAAGTTTTGCGAGATCTTGAGTTCATCACTTCACATTTTCTCCACTCTTTCAAAAATCCATTCAAGCTTTGTAGTAGCATTCTTCACTCCATTGCAGTAATCTACCACTCCATCACTTCGATAGTGCGAGCGCAGGACAAACACCATGACAACAGAGGCTTGAGTTCCTCTCATTCACTCCTCCATAAGCCTTGAGCACTTTGGAGGGAGGTGGTAAGATCCTCTCATCTCTTCTATCGTATTTGGTTGAGTAAGCACATACTTCTTTGTAGCGTTTCTTGCATATGTAGCTTGTATTTTCCTTCTTTATCGTTATTTCTATCATTGCAAACTTGGTTGTCCATGGAGGTGGAAACACCAAGATGGGGGTCTAACTGAGGCAGGCCCCTGAACAGCCCCAACATTCCCCCTTTTTCTGTGTGCAGGTGGAGAGATCTCGAAGCAAGCTGGCGAGAGGACTATTCTACGAAATCGTCTTTGTCGCGCTCGTGGTAACGTATTTTCTTTATCACGTCAATCTGTATTTTTCGTATTTCTTAATATTATTCTGTCATTCCAGGAACTTGTAGTTTGTTAGTCTTTCCTTAGAGAAAAACCTCATCTCTCTGGTTTTATTTCCATACGGACGCCAACGCACTTGTGAGACGCTAGCACACTGCATTGTCGTTGCAGAACCTCGCTTTTTTCCTCAGACAGAGAGCTACCTAAGACATTGAGTTGACTCTGGAAAGCGACTCTTCTAGTCTCCCTTCAACTCTTAGGATTACAGAGTGATCGTAGGACATACCATCTTCATCATTCTCATCCTTTCTATCCTAACCTTCCTTTGAACTGAGGTAAGTTAGGGCAGCCTCTCCGCTCTTGGCCTTTTGTGGCTTGGGGCCTTACAGTGGGTGGTCCCCCTCTCTTATAGTTGTACTTCACATGTCGGGACCTTGACTCCTTTAGCTATGTAAAAGCATTGATAGTGTATTTTTTATATTATTTTTAGTAGTTACACTCTTAGGCCCCTTTCTTAACCCTTTACAAGATCAATAAGCAATGAGGATTGAATTATTCTCAGGTCATAACTAACTATGTACTTGCTTAAATGTGCTTGATATCTTAGGCTAGAACACAAAATTACTAATTTTATGGTGTCTTGTTTATCAAGGGATTCCTCATGTAGAGAAACACATTTTCATGTTAGACTTGCACTTCCAATATGTTTAGCTTATCAAAGAATGGAAACCTTCAATAATATGTTTTAAACTTTCCCTTACACCCAATATTCTAGGAAATGGATACACAACCTATTTTTTGTTAAGATTCCTTTCTTCTTAGAGAATTACTCTATTTGGGGACACCACCTTATCATCGAATTATAATACTAGAATTTTAAACTTATAGAGATTCAATATTTTTTAGGTCAGGAAGTTGTAAGAGACCCCAAAAAGTGGCTAGAATAAATTATTTCTTTTAAGCAATCATTACAACACATAACCCATACTATGCAACATGTAAATATAATCTCAACAATCAAAAATATGAATTTCATAATGTAGAATACCATAAGTACATAAATAGTACAACATACATAATTATAATAACATAAGGGTTCAAGTACTAAAACCCTCATTAATAATCACAATGATTACAATATAGGCCACGAGACATTTTTCCACATGCAAAAAGTGGACCTTATACAATTTAAAAATACCAAAGTATTAAACTTGGATCTACAAATCAATTCATCCAAACTCTGGTTTCCATTGAGGGTGATATTTAAACTACAAATATTAGGAAATCCATTTCCTCCCTAATCATCAATCTTGGTGATGAATTATTCCATTGATTACCCAAAATTGTGAAATACATTTTCATATTAATAATTATATTATTAATTATTTAATCTTAACAAACACATAGACATTCACTCAAAATAATAGATCAAACAACCAAACCATAAAATACATACCAAACAATCATATTAAATCAATCAATGTATTACAATATTGTATAATAGGACATTTAAAACACCCAAATTATAAAGACCATCAAACATGCACATCAAGGCATAATTACAACAATAATGTTTTACACATAAAATAATATTATAATGTATATCCACCATGCAAATCACTCCTAAATATTCCATACCACACCAAGATGCCAACTACCAACTATGTAGTGTACCATTGTACCAACTACCTCACATAAAAAATAAAGCTAACCATAACAAGAATAGAGCTCACCATGTTACCAAGTGGAATAGGTATTCATGCCAAAAATTCAAGCCCAAATGCTTCAAACAAAGAATATTCTAGGTTTAGTTATGGAAGGCAATCACTAATGTCTAACACAACATGTGAACCCTCTACTAGTGAGAAATCTAAATCTTGTACGATATGAGTCTATGGTAAGAACAAGATTAAATTCTCATGCAATCCTATCTTAAGGGGATAATGATATTCAAATGTGTTTGATGTGAAATAAAGAATGTGATATTCGGATGTATCCATCTTGGATGAGAATACCTAATTTCACTCACCTCAATCTAACCTCGTTACCATAATGGTGACCACTAGCCTCAAGGTCTCATGATAAAATAAATAGTTGTTGAGAATCTAGAGATTCCAATCACATCCTTAATCATAAATCTACCTTATAATCAATTAGGTTCTCATGATAAAATAAATAGTTGTTGAGAATCTAGAGATTCCAATCACATCCTTAATCATAAATCTACCTTATAATCAATTAGGTTTCAACACACTAAGGAGATTGCATTACCAAACAAAATTAGAATCACATGTAAATATTAGGACAATCTTATCCTAATAAATCTAGTCAAAGAAAGCACATTCAACCATATCTATTGACTTCTATCCATTTATATAGTCAAAGTATAAACTCTCAAATATTCTATAATATTGGGTCATGCTTAGATTTACTATTAAAGTTATAGACTACAACATAAATCAGGAACACCAATGGAGAAACTAACACATTTTATAAACACTAGTGCATTTTATGAACACTAGATAAACTAACAAACACTGGAGTGGTTAAGGGACACTAGAATCATTCACAAACCATAGCACAATTGGTATACATTATAGAAACTATGTTATATTCCTCCATTTGTGCTTTTGTACTAATCAATATTTCTTGGAATTTCCTACCCATAATTCTTCCTAGATTTGATATAAATCTTCTCTAATAATCTACATAGAAAATGATAAATCCAATATACAAAGATAGGAAAATAAGTTTCCTAGATGTCTGAAAATATAATTTCTAATCATTCAAATATTCAAATTTTACTCAATAAATCTAATCATTCTCAAGGCCATGATTATACAACATGAATTCAATCAAACACATAGTTTAGATTGATCAATCAAGGTTTACTAACTCACTAGATAACACCCTTTTTCACTTTTTAAAATTCACTTAGTTTTATAAAAAACATAATTATAATTATCAAAATAAAAATAAAAATATTAGCTATAGTCATAATTGTTTTATGGATTCAACCATACAAAAATCCAATGAATTAAAACCCTTATTTTTAAGAAGCTTTTCTCCCTAAGTTATTTTTACACTCATTGTAGTTTTTTAACATCATTAAATACCTTATTGGATAATTAATTTATATTATTTATTAGATTATAATTCTTTTCTAAAATATTTTGGAGAACTTTAAATCCAAATCCATATAATCTCTTATTTCTTTTCCAGGTTTACCATATTTTCTACCTACATAAGAAACTTTGAAATTTTCCATCTAACTCAATCTAGTTTTGACAATCTATTTTCCACAAATTTTCCAAAATATTCTATCAGTTTTACTATCATTATTATTTTTCAAATTAAAATATTAATCCATAATGACAATAAATCAACAATTTTTCCAACGGTTTCTCATTGTTATTTATTAAACCCAATTAAAATCTTTGTTAAAGAAATTTCATATCAAGATCCTACCTCATTTCCTTTAACAAATTAAAGAATTAACTAATGAATAATCAAACTTCCAATCATAATCCTTAAACTTAAAAAAACAATTTCAATTCTACATTATTCAAAAACTTGTATTATTTTATTTTTTAAATATGCAATAATAATAGCAATCTCATGTAAGAAATTCTTCTTTCTTTTATATAAACATTTTTTTCTATTATAGTCCCAATTATAGGAATAAAATTAAGAAGTTAATATTTTAATTTATTTATTAAAAAAAATATTATTTAAATAGCATTTATTTTCTTCACACGCATTCTCTTAGAACATCTAATATTATAATAATATATTTATAAAATCCACTCATAAACTAATTTTAGGAAATTATTTACCTTTAATTTTCAAGTAGAATAAATATGATAATTTATTTTCTTAAATTTTTATTATGCAACTTGTATGTTCAATATTTTAATAAATAAATTAAATAATTAAGATCACCTCTAATTTATTTCCTTTTAGAAATTAAATTAAAATAATAAAATGAGTAATTCTATGCGCTCATAAATTAACAAAGATGGTTAATTAATTAATGTTAATGCGAACATGGTATATTTTCTAACTAATATATTTTCTATTTGGTTCTCCAATTAAGTCCTTTTCCCACTTAGTTAAGTTTACTTAGGAAAAAATTTACTTTATCCTACATAGGTTGTGTTTTTAGACTCTTGGATGGTATATCCTATATATACTCACCTATGGTTATCATTATTTTGGAGGTGTGTTTTGTGATGGTGTATATCCTTTCTACCTTTAATTTTTATCTTGTGCTTTTATTTTCCTTTATACATGGGGTAATATTATGTTTCCTTTGCTAAATCCATAGAACTATGTGACATAGTGACATAGAATCAAAACGCATGGAATACCTTAATGAGTTAGAGGTATATTCCCTATGTTGAGAAAAAGGTTATATAACCTATTGGTTCTAAGAAAAAGTTTTCTTGGATGCTTGAAAATATCAAAGCACTTGGATGTCTTTGTATTTTTGTTTTCCTCATATTTATTTCATATTGAATCGGGTACTAAACCTAATGAGGCTTGGGAAAACTATTTTTTTTTATGTTTAAACTGATAAAGTCAAAGGTCATCAAATTGACACAAAATTGACACATATGGGTAATCCTAAGTTCTCTTTGCTAAATCCATACAAATATGCAACATGGAATCAAAACACAGAATGCCTTAATGAATCTATGGTATATTTGTATGTTGAGAAAAGGTTCTAGAACATGCTACTAATGACAATTCTCTTGGATGATTGAAAATACCAAAATACTTGGATGTCTTTGTATTTTTTTCCTTGATATTTTATTTCATATTAAATCATCTACTAAACATGATGAGGCTTGGGAAAAAAATTAAAACCAATAAAATTGATGAAGTCAAAGACCATTAGATTGACACAAAATTGATGATTCTTTTAATCCTAAAAGCGTTGAAAAAATATAAGATTGTATCACCAAGGTAAATGAAATTAAAGCACAACTCAATTATGGTATTGACAAAAATGAATTTTATTTGGTCTACAATACACTAAACAAACTAGGTCTAAATATGGAGCTTTTGTTTCTAGATTTCACACTGACAGATTGACTATGGGATTAATATGTTATGCCTTCTTTTGAGTCTTTTTTTGAAGTATTGATGCATAGACGAGAAAATCTACTCTTTATGGGTCTCTTAAATCCACCTCCATCTCATGTTTTGTTTGTTGGTTAGCCATAGGGATGAAGAGGATCACATTGTCTTGAAAAGAAACATAAATGATCCAAGAACAAGCACAATCCTTATCTACCTCTAATGTAGATTCCGAATCCTCTTAATCTAAGAGGAATTCATAGAAGAATGAAATACCAACTTGTGCATATTGTAAAAATATTATTCATGAGGAACATTAGTGTCATGGGAAGTAGATCGATGAGTTGAAACATCTTCTTAAATATAACAACATTAATATGCCCTCCTCTATTGTATAATAACCTTCTACTCCAAAATAAAGTAAAGGGAATACAAACACCTATTGCTTCTCCAATTTATTTTAGATAGTGGATTCCTGACTTAGATGCTTTACACCATATGGGTTCAAAGAATAATTTCTTCATTGAACCCTTGTCCTATACCTCATATTCTCATTGATGATGATTCTTTGATAGATATCATTGAGAAGGGTTCAATTGATGTTAGCAATGACACATTTGAGGATGTTCTCTATGTACTTGATCTATCAACAAACTTTCTTTCAATATATCAGATCACCACCTTCAAGATGAGATTAAATTTGAACTCACTCCAATTTCCAATGTCATCAAGAATCTTAAAGATAATTATCTCATTGTAGCTAGAGAAGTTGATCATCATTCTCAACTCTATGCTTTCTCTCATTTTGTATTAGATTCTATTTCTATTTCTTTGCACACACATTCAAATTCTATGAGAAAATTATGGAATGAGAGATTTGGTCATCTCAAAAACCACTACCTTCAAAAACTTAGCATGTAAGACATGGTCATAGATCCTCCTCATATCAATTTTTTATATGTAGTATGTAAGGATTGTGCCTTGCGAAAGCATCCCAAGGAAAAAATTGATAAATGAAAGGCTTGGAGGGCTTTAGAATTCCTCAAGTTGGTTAACATGACTTATTAGATCTATTTCCATCCTTGTATTTTTTCAAGGCCTACTACTTGCTTGTGTTCATTAATGATTTTTCTAGATACACATAGGTCTTCTTCCTTCAACAAAGAGGTGAAGTGTTTGATATATTTTAGAATTTCAAGGCTCATTTGGAAAAATAAATTGGAAAGGTTATCAATATTATCTACACTAATAATGGCACATAATATATGAATCATCACTTCAAATAATATTATGCTCTTGAAGTAATTGATTTTTAACATTCAATTGTCTACACATCTTAGTATAATTATGTTACATAGAGGAAAAATAGATCTCTAAAAGAGATGGCTAGCTATGTGATCCATTCTCATTCCCTTGCACCTAAGTATCGGGGCAACACTCTCAATTATGTTGCTCACATCATTAATAGGTCTCCCCATAAGGAATTAAAGGGAATCACTCCCTTTGAAGGTTAGTGTGGTAGGAAACCTATTGTGTAGCAATGTAGATTTTTGGCTATCTTGCTTACACTCTCATTCATTTATAGAAACATAGGGCTTTGCAACCTCAAATTTATCCCTAAATCTTTTTTGGATATCTCAACAGTGTCAAAGGTTATTTCCTCTTGGATCTAGATACTCATGATCTCTTCATTGAGAGTGTAGTGACAAAAAAAGTATCCATTTTCTCACTTAATTTGGGAATTAATAAAATGAGCTAAGTGATGCCTTAATTTAGTGTTGTAATATGTCTTACACGTTCACATTAAGTTTTGGGCCCCTTTTAATTAAAATTAGGTCTATTTATGCCTTAAGGTCCTATTTTACATCCACAAGCCTAATTAAATGCACTTTTTTGAGGATAATCTTGACATTTAACAAATGGAAAATCATAATTTATGTTTTTGGGTTATCTATTCTAGATCTAGTAATCTAGGACTCATATGCCACCTTGGGCATATGGGTCCCACCTAGGTCTCGGGGCCTGATTTCAAATATTGGATTGAACTTAACATTATTGGAGTTTGTGTCCCATGTTTAAAGACATTGGGACTCATACGCCCCAACTGGTGTATGAGTCCCACTTTAAAAAGGACTCATACACCACTATAAAATAGGTGAAGCTAACTTTATAATGATAACTTGTTTGTGAAAAACAACCTCTTAGATTGTAAGTTATGATACTTTGAAAAATGCTCAATTTGGGCTTTCAAGGAACAAAATTGGGCCCCTTGGGGGGTTGGGTCATGTTTTCCATGTGACCACTGCATAAAAATATGTGATTAAAAAGTCATCTCCCCTAGTGGTAACGATGTCGTTGGGGCAGGGTGCTCGAGGGGCGGCAGATAAATCCGCACCACCTTAGGGCTCTAACCCCTCCCACTAAGGCGAGATGGGGGGCATTATCCTCCTTGTGACCACTGCCAAAGAAAAACATTTGTTGAGAAAAATAATATGGTCAACAGTGAATAATGGTTTATAAACAAATTTTATATTATAAAACCTACAATATAATAATTAATGTGTACCACATATCAACTATGAAAAGACCATCATGTACCATTCAATGAAAATATAGCAATAGAAGTATAATGACAAGATGAAGTACCTGCAATAGATTTATGATGCAACCAGAGTATGATGTGATGCCAACACACCAAGTACTACATAATATATTGAGTGTATAGATGTTGACGTGCCGTTGTATGATCCGTACAATTTGACCAAGTACAAATATGTATGGTCATATGGATTCGTACAAATTTTGTCGACTATGCCAAAATTTACCTAATGCCCTTGATCAAAGGTGTTGAAATTTGATGAATTGACAATCATTCCTTAGGTTCTCGGGCCTTTCGAACATAGCGACAAGGTCAAATTTGACCCAAAGTGCTATGAAAAATCAGCTACCCCCCAGATTTGGCAATTGAAACCCTCCTTCAAGACCTTGTAGATCTATCAAAACATGATGAAAATTGACGAAACGAAAGGAAAAATTGAATTTCTCTAATGCCCTAGATTCAATGGCGAGGTACTTGAAACCTCAACTCACATCCAAGAAAATTTTCATGCCAATATTGGCCCCTTAGATTCAGGAAGAATTTTGCAACACTAAAGATTTGACACCATGTAGGAGTTTATGGTGAACTCCTCAACACCCCAGGATCACCTAAAAGAGAACAAAAAAATTCCATAATATAGAAATGGTAGAAATATCATGCTATAATTATGGATGAAATATTACCAGATTGAATACAACAATGTACATTTGATGATGCCTTGCTTATAAAGGCAAGTTGTGAGATAGGATTAGACAAGATCTTGACATGTGCCTTAAGCCTATACAATGAGACAAATACCTCAAAAAATATTAAATGACTTAGGACATAATTATTAAATGCCAAAATATAAGTGACAACTAATGCTAACTATAAATATTCCTTACTAGGACCTAAGTGAACTTAACATGTAGGTAGGACCTAGATAGGTAAAACACCTATTAACACCAACAAGGAGATGAACACTTAATAATCTTGTGATGCTTGGGATCTTGTTTGTTTTTCCAAAGGAAGGAAGGCCATCAGATGTAAGTGGGTGTATAAAAATAAATTTGGAGCAAAAAGTTCATTGAAAAAGTGCATGGCTAGACTAGTAGTAAAAGGCTACTCCTAGAGAGGGATTTGATTTTAGTGAAATTTTCTCTCCTATTGCTAAATTATATTTTATTCACAACTATTGATTATGATTTTAAAATTGATAAAATAGATGTTAAGACTACATTTTTGCATGGAGATCTAGAAGAGGAAATTTATATGCCACAACCTAAAGGTTTTGAGGTAAAATGGAAATAACACTTGGTTTGTAGGTTAAAATGGTCTCTTTATGGTTTGAAATAATCACCCTGGATATGGTATCAAAGGTTTGATTCCTTTATATTGAAATTAGGTATTGTGAGATACAAAAAATATCACTTTGTTCAGATTAGATGTATTGATATTAAGTTACTAATTGTTGCCTTGTATTTGGATGACATGTTATTTTTTTAATAACACCAAGGGTATGATAATGAGATTAAAGCTCAAATTTTAAGTGCATTTGATATGAAGGATTTGAGGAAAACAAGATACACATTGGGAATGGGAATCAAAATGGGTTGAGGTAACATAAAGCTTTGGTTGTCATAAAGTAAATATGTGAACACTATTTCACACATATTTAACATTTAGGACTATATGCCAGTTATAATTCCTTTACCAGTTGGCACTAAGATTATTTTAGATATATGTCCCAAATATGAGGATGATTTAGAGGATATGTCTAATGTGCCATATGCTAGTGTTGTGGGAAGTTTGATGTATGCAATGGTGTGCACTAGGCCAAATATTGCCCAAGTAGTGGGAGTATTGAGTAGGTCTATGTCTAAACCTAGTAGAGAGCATTGGAATTATGTAAATATGGTGTTAAAATATTTGTTTGGTACATCTTATTACTATTTGGTTTATTTTGGTACTAACCGTGAGGATAAGACATTAGACATACAAGGTTTAATTGATTTAGATTGGACAGGTGACTTGGATAGTTGAAGGTCCAATAGTGGGTATACATTTACTTTTTTGGTGGTACTATGAGTTGGATGGGTAAGAGGAATCCCACAATTTCTTTATCCACCACTAAAGTAAAGTATATGGTAGCTACCCATGTCTCTAAGGAGACAATATAGTTATAGAGATTGTGTACATGCATTGGTTTTGATTGATATACAATTCAGATTTGTTGTGATAGCTAGAGTGTAATTTATTTAGCAAAGAATCCTATGTATTAGGCTTAGACTAAGCATGTGGATGTTTAGTATCAATTTATTCAAAAAATGGTTGCAAATGGACAAGTTGAATTGAAGAAGATTAACGCTCAATATAATGTTGCAAATTATCTTACCAAGCCTATGAGCATATAAAAGTTCACTTGGTGTAGGGAGGCTATATTTCTCATTTGTTGTACTTAGTTGATTGTGTTATTCATATGGTTATTTTTACAATGTGATGTCAAGTGGGAGAATGTTAGGATTAAGGTGCCATGCACCTTGTAAATCATATATATTTAATTATTCCATGTCATTATTTGCTTATGCACTCGTAAAGGATGTGGGGCCCACTGATAGTGGAAAACTATTTACTTATTATATTTATGAGGTGATAGGGTCAAATCATAATTAGGTAATTTTTGGGGAGCTATGACAATCTAAGAAAATATTTGCATAGTTATTATACTCTATAAAAATTTGTAAGAGTATCTCCTATTTTATAGGGATTGTATTCAACATTTCTAAATTAGTGGGATTATTCTTTTAGTCAATTATGAAAAACTTGTAAGAGTATCCACTAATTTATAGGGATTATATGACATGCCTAAAGTAGTGGGATTGTGTAATAATTATGAAAGCGACTATGTTTAGCATGTAAGGGTTGTATGGAATTTTACCATGATTTTTTGGAAACTTGTTTTTACCCATGACAATGCTTTATGATGGTATTTTGGACTTCTATGAGTCTATATATTGAGGGCTTTAGATGGAGACATTATGAGAAGTTTTATATCTACAAAAATGTTGTTATATTGGATGCACGATTGAAGGAAGTTGAATGAATTGTAATCTCTTTGTAGATAAATACAAACTTTTCCTCTTCTTTGATGGATTTTTTACCTAAAATAGTTTTTTGCACATAAATATCCATGTTATGTGTATGGCTCTCAAGTAATGTTAATTTTATTTATTGTTGATTTACATTAGTTTAAATCTCCATTGATATTCTACAATATGTTTTCTAGATTTATAAGTATATTTTAGATTTACATATTGTAGCAATTTCCTTAGTTTCTAATAGGTTTCATGCTTCATGCAAGAGCCTCACTAGATTCATTAGAAAGTACTTATCCAAATGAATTATTAACTAAATATAGGGCACTCATGGATATGGGATTGAACAAGCACTAGACATAAGTTCATTAGAAAATAGCTAGCCAAACACATTATTCATTACATATCAGACACTCATGGATATAGGACTCAATAAGCAGTAGACACAAGCTCATATTTGATTGGATACATAGACTTTGATTGGGTTGGTGATCTTGATGATTGTCAGTCTAATTTTAGCTACAACTTTCACCTTGGTTTTGGTCCCATTTGTTGGTAGAATGAGAAGTAAAGAGCCATTATTCTCTCATTTATTGAGGTTTAGTATCGAGGGGCTATTAATGCAACCCCTAAGACTATTTGGCTTCAAAATATCTCATGGAATTTAGAATTCCTTTTTCCAATCCATATTTCATCTATTGTGACAACCATAGTGCCATCTAGATCTCAAAGAATCTAGTCCATGATTAGCATATCAAACACATTGAGATCTACATGTAGTTTCTTTGGAGTTGATAATAAGAGTAGGTCATTGGTTTGTCCTATTCTCCTACAAGGGAGTAGGTTGCATATTTTTTATGAAACCCTTCATTGAGAGCAAGGATATCCACGTACAAGATCTCTTGGGGGTGAAGACATCATTCCTTCAAGGGGGTTACTTAGCCCTTCTTATTTTTGATTGGTTAAGCAAGGAAAAGGGCCCTGACCCAAAAATTAGTACAACATGATAAGCACACCAGTGGAAGGAAACATCAAAAATAAGAAATCCACCCAATTTCCGATCCCCCACAAATAAAATGCTTAACCAATACCCATACGATTAAACACAACAATTTTATCATTGTAATAAAAAAGCTTGAACCTAGTATCAATAGCTTTCACACCTATCCATCTAAAATACCTATTAACATCTATCAAATAGTACCTACTTAAAATATATACAAAATTACAAAGATTTAAGTTTTGGCTCCATTGGCCATAACCAGTAATAATAGTTCTAAAACATAAAATGGGACTAATCATCATAACAAAAGGAAAAAATAGTAAAATGAAGCAACCACATTATGATTCCTCTATCAGCTTCCATGCGTTCATCAAGTCTTCAACCATGTCATTCACTATTTCCTTCAACTCCATTTTGATAGCAGGATCCGTGCCATCACCTCCACCACTTTTCCTTTGTTGTTTTTTGATTTTTCCCATGCCAAAAATAGTGGCCATTACTGCCTTTTTTCATGACAACGTCGATCACCACGCACACACTCTTAACCGCTCCTTCCAAGCTTTGAAATCTGTTATCATTTCCTTTCTCAAGAACCTGCATTTTTTCCTCTAGAATATTCTTCATCTTATTTTCAAGGGCCTGGAGCTTGCTATCCTTCTCTTTCTCTTATAACCTTTTTTCCAGGATTTGCGATCTCTCCTCCAACTTTTTAATCTTCTCATTCTCATTATTCTTCAACTTTTCATCCTCTCTTCCCATTTTCTCTTCCTTCTCTTAGTTTTCTAAGGCATTTCCATCTGCTGCCTCCCAATCCATCTCATGTTATGGTTCTTCAACAATATCATCAACACCATTGCCACCCTCACTAGCCACATCCAAGTCATCCTCATCCTCTGAGTCTCCACCCAGACTGTCACAAATCTCTTCAGTAGAGGAGTCATTGTCTTCCTCCTCTTTCTTTTCCTCACTATCTTGCAGGTTGTGGGTACTTTTCTCTTCTGGGATCTGTAAATTCTTGTTGCATTCCTGACCCTTTGAAGCCGCCATAGCCAATCTCTTATACCTTCTTCCACCCGTGCTAGAGCCTTCCACCTTATTATCATCTGGTATAGTTATTGTATCCACCTCTTCCCCTAGTTCCCAAATAAGAAGCTTCCTCTTCTTTTTAGCCCCCATCTCCATCGAGACATCCTTTCTTTTCTCTGGCGTCACCATTAGAAGATCTTTCCATAAAGTAGTATTTGGGCTTTGGAGTTTCTTACTGTATTTTTTAGGAGTAGGGTGGGGATGGTCTTCAAGAAGCTCAATTTTCATTGAGCTTTGGGGTTTAGGGTCTTCTATCATCTTGAGAGGGATTTTTCTGAGGATTTTTCGAAAGTGCAAAATTGCAGATGGCTCTTATGAGGCCCCGGTGTAAAGGTGGATTAGCCCCATGATTGAGACTTTGGCTAAGGGAATAGAATAAAAAGAAAGGAAATTTTATTTTTTCCTGGTGTCTTATATGGTTGAGGATAGGGAAGTGGTATTCATGGATGGACTAGTATCAACATTCGAGGGTAAAATATTTCATAACAATAAAACAAACATTATGATAAGGAGGTAGTAATTTAACCCTAGAGTACCCATTTTGGAATCTTTCAAGATTTTCCTTTCCTTTGATTTTTTTTCAAAATAGTCTTGATACTTATCGTTGCTTATCTTAGCAACCTTCGTTCCTTCATAATCCAGACCCATCGCTTCCACAATCAGCTTCCCGTCAACCTTGAACTGGAGCCTGCCTAAATTCACTTCGCCATCTCTCTAAGCGTTGGTGAACCTATAACTGAGTTTATTGTTATAACCCTCCATAGCAACAAAATATGGAGTGAAACCCGCCCTTCAAATAAACCCCATAGCTCCTCATTGTTGTGAAGAATATCATACTTGTGAGGTTCAGTTCGCTTCCTAGGGCCTCCCATGGTGCTATCAGAGCTATTACAGTTTTTAGGAACAAGAAGGAAATCACTTTTGTTGCCTTCATCGTTCTCAACACTAGCAACAAGTAAATCCAAACTCTTAGTTCTAATGGTGATTCTGCGACTATTCATTTGAAATGTAGAAAACTTAGGGTTATTTTTTCGAAGGAAAGAAGAGCTCACACCTCAATTACCATCTTTTCGCTTATCATCAACATTTCTAACGATATCACTAACTCCTTTTCTGGAAATGATCACACTTATTTTATTCTTTCCTTTATTGTTCTTACACATGCCAATCCATATATCACATCGGATATCAAATGCAATATTTTTCCCCATGCGATTTAAATTTCCATTTAAATTAGTCCTGTCAAGGTACTGATAACTACCGTTTGGTCATCCTTCTATCTTTGGCATTTCCTTTTATCAGGATTTGGAAATCCTTTCCTATCGTGCCTTCGCCAGCAACCAATCATCTTGCTAGCTTCTCTCCATGTTGTCCATGTCCTCGTAAGCCTTCTCTCCTTATCATTCATCTTGCCAACTTTCATCCATAGGGTCCACATTCTCATAGGCTTTCGCATCCCAACCCTTTTATTAATAATTAAGATTCCCATCTTCATAATTAAGCACTTGGGTATTTTTTCCTATGTTTATTTGTAGCTAGGGATTCTTTAATATGATTAGGCAGATCATAGAATTCCCAATTTATTAAAGTTTCTTGATTAACACCAAGGTTGGCCATCACATCTGTCGTTTTATTACCTTCCCTCAAGGTGTGGAAGATTCTCATACTTTGAATCTCACGCAACATACTTCTGCAATCATCCAAGAGGTCTTTAATTTCCTAAGGGAAATTCATCCCCTTGGAGAGATCAACTATAAATTTTGAATCTCCTTCTATAATAACCTTATTGTATCCTCATCTTTTAGAAGTTTGATTCCTATCCAAATAGTAGACACCTTAGTGAAGTTGTTCGTAGCCGTTCATAGGCCTTTGCTATATCCAGACACATAAACACCTTTATCATTTTTTATTACTCCACCCGCTACAACCCAACCAAGATTATCGTTTGAGCAACTATCAAAGTTGCATTTAACCCATCCAGGATTTGGGGGTTCTTAACAATATTCCTTTGATAAGTTGTCATTGCCATTTTACATTATATAAATCATGAGAGAGATCCCATTGTTGTTTTATGCTCAGTTCTTGGTGTGTAGGTTGTTTCTTAGCCTGACTGTACATACCGCTTTCCACATTTTCCTGAATTTTTATTTTAACAATTAAACAAATCTCTTTGCTTGTTCTTGCAGTGTCCCTAAATACCTTATTATTTTGCTCTTTCTAAAGGCCCCAAGTTAGAAATGGGGGAATCTGATTCCACAAATCATAGATGATATTGTGGGAGAAGGGGCATAAGCTCCATCCTTCAACAAACATTCAAAAATTGGCAGGAAAGACCCAGTCCACTTTAAGAGTATTGAGAAAGAAGCCCCAAAATTCCTGGGCATAAGAACATTGAAAAAACAAATGCATAATAGATTCCTCTTCTTCATCATAAAGATTACATCTGTTGATAAGCTACCAGCCTCTTTTATTTAGGTTGTCTATAGTGAGGATCTTACCATGAATAATCGTCCACCAAAAGCAATTAATTTTTGGGATAAGATTCTTCTTCTAGACTTTGAGCCAGTCAAAAGAATCTAAAACTTGCGTTTGTTGTATCATAGAGTCATAGGCAGATTTAATCGAGAATCTACAATTGGCATTTTTTGTCCACATCCACTCATCATTTCTATTTCTAGAGAAGAGGTCAGGATTTCCTATTTGTTTCATTAGCAGGTCAATAACAACATCCCAATTCCGTTGTTTGCTTCCCCTAAGAACAACATTATTTAGGTAGTCTTTGAAGTTTTTCCATCTAGGTCGTGAACCTTCCCACACTAGGTAATTAGAGACTTTTTTACCAATACTTCTTTTCAATCTTATGCTGATTTGTTGGAGATCACCATAGGACAATAGAGGGGTCGACATAGTCCAGGGGTCATCCCAGAAATCCATGTTTAGCCCATTACCAATCCTTAATTTGACACCTCTAGTCAGCATACCTCTAGTATTAAGGAGATTATTCCAAAACATAGACCCATGTGGGAGCTCCTTCTTCCTTAGAAAACAACTAGCATCCTTATTCTTGAGATACTTAGCCTTAAGGATGGTAGCCCAATATTTTTCATTTTCTAGGAGAAACCAACCCATTTTCGCAACCAAAGCCTTATTGAACAATTTTAATCTTCTAATTCCTAGCCCTCCTTTCTTTGATTCACACACCTTATCCCATTTGATGAGCACCATTATTTTCTTTTCCTCCACTCCAAACCATAAAAATATTCTTTGAATTGCTTCAATTCTCTCATAAATATAAGCAGTTATATTAAACATTAAGAGATAATACACCAGGATGTTTTGAAGGGAAGCTTTCAAAAGTTGGATTTTTTCTGCCAAGCTCAATAATTTGCCTTTCCAACCAGCCAATTATTTTGGAATTTATCCACTATATAGTTCCAATAATTGCTATTCGACTTTCTAGAGAAGAGAGGTAGGCCCAGATAAGTAGCGTGAAGCTTCACTTCCTAACATCCCAGAATCCTTATCACTTTGTTTTTCACAAGCAGGCTATTATTAAAAAAATAGATTTTGCTTTTTTGGTAGTTTATAAACTGTCCAGATAATTCAAAATACTTGTCCAGAATAACTTTCCATTGTTTATCCTCAACCATCGAAGCCTCCCCCATGAGAATAGTATCATCAAAATATTGTTGATGAGAAGTCGGGGGTAAAGAGGAAGTAGCACATAAACCTTTGAGAGAATTACTATCAAGTTGTTTCTATATGTTGCAGCCAAGAGCCTCTGCCACAATGAAACATAGGTAGGGAGATAAGGGGTCTCCTCGTCTTAGCCCCCTACCCAAAGAGAATAAACCACGGGTGATACCATTAACTAAGACTGAATACTTAGGAGTAGTGACATAGGCTTTTATCAAATTAAGGAATTTATCCTTAAAGCCAATTTTTTCCAAAACAACAAATAGAAAATTCCAGGAAACCCTATCATAGGCTTTGGAGATATCTAATTTCAGAACCATACTTGTCTTCTTACTGTAGTCCATAGAGTGCAGGATTTCATGAGTATATAAAGTAGCATCCAAAAATTTGTCTACCCTGAACGAAACCTTTTTGATTAATAGCTATCATCTTTCCCAAGACCAACTTCACCCTATTAACAATAATTTTGGAGAAAATCTTATAATTTGTGGTGCATAAACTTATTGGTCGATAGTCATTCATTGAAGCAACTTCATTAGTCTTAGGGATCAGGGCCAAAAAGGTAGTATTCATCTGATTCAAGAGTTTACTCGATCTAAAGAAATCCTTAACAACATTTAAAAGATTTGTAGACACAATCTCCCAATAGACTTGGAAAAAACTGGGAGGGACCCCATCCGGTCTAGGAGCTTTATAGGCTCCAAAAGAGAAAACAACTTCCTTCACTTATTTCAATGTGATAGTCTTAGTTAATTCTTTCGGATCCTCCTCATTGATAACATTAGGAATAACCTGCAGGAACTCCCCCATATCCAGATTGTCGATCCTTGGAAGCTTCGGATAATTTGAGAAGAAGGAAACAACCTCATTTTACATTTCATTATGCTCTTCAAGTTTGATACCATTAGAAGTTATACGATATTTGATGGAATATTTCTTCCTCTATGTTTCATAGTAGATTGGTGAAACAACTTAGTATTTCGATCTCCTTTCTTGAGCCATTGAATCCTTGATTTCTGTTTCCAGTAAATTTCCTCCTTTCTTACTTTGTGCCATTGGGCTCTGAGCTCCCTTTCCTTAATGCAAATTTCATCATTACAATTACCTGCCTCCATTTGGTCTTGGACTTCCTTTATTCTCATGATAAGGTCCCTCTTAGTGGTAAAGATGTTCCCAAAGGTGTATTTTTTCCATCCTCTAACCCTTTCCTTAATTTTTTTAAGCTTTTGCACTAGTCTGAACATCGAAGTGCCAACATAAGGAAGGTTCCAACATTCTTCAATAAGAGATTTCAAGTTCGGATGAAGGGACCACATTATTTCATACCTAAAGGCGTACAGATTTTTAATTACCCTATCATCCCACTCCAAAAGAAGAGCACTATGATTAGTTCCTGTTCTAGGTAAGGTAGTAAAAGAGATATTCTGCATTATGCTCCAGTTAGAGGAGATCAAAATCTATCCAACTTAACTTGGAGCAGTTGATTGCCTTGCCTTATTTTAGTCCAAGTAAAGTGGGACCTAGTTAGAGGGACATCCATTAGATGCATCGAATCAAGAAAACTAGAAAGATGCATCATACTCTCAGAGTAGTTGGTAAGGCCTCCTTTTTTCTCAAATGGGTACAATGGGGAGTTGAAATCACCTCCAAGCATCCAAAGTTCATCCTTGCTACTAGTTATAACTCCTAGAAAATTCCATAAATCCAGCTTGTCCAACCTTAAATTAGAGCCATATATATTCCCTAAATTCCATTTAATGAAGGAGTCACCATCCTCTATCTCATTCAAGAGACTATTCTTATTATTAGATTTCAACTTGCTCTTAAACCTGGAAGAATTCCAGCAAGTATAAATCCCTCCAGAAGCTCCCTTCGCATCATTGACTTCATAACTAGCACTAAGCCAAATCCACTTCAGGGTTTTCTCAAAACTTTCCTTCTTCATTTTAGTTTCTTGGATTAAGAGGATATCAGGTTTCACCTCCACCAAACACGCCTTTAGCACATGCTGTTTATATGGGCCATTAAGACCCCTAATATTCCAAGACAAAATCTTCATAACCACTAAGAACAAAGGAGCAGTATCAGGAAGATGCTCCCCAAATGGGAGGTTAACCTCCCTTATTTCTTTTTCATTTTGTTCCCTACTAAAGAATCAAGGGTCTTTTGTTTCCGTAATTCCACATCCTTTGTCGTTTCTTTGATTCTTGTTTCTTTTGATAGAGGTCTGCCAACTTTTCTATTTCCTCCCACATCTATTTTTTTCTTTTTTCGTGACTTGGTGTTTATCCATCCTTTCTCATCTTTGCTTTGTGATGTTCCTTCCTCCTCCAAAAAATGAGCATGGTCATCCTGAGTAGGAGTCAAAAACTGTTCCTTTCGGTTTATAATTTCTCCTTCCTCTAGTACATCATTTTGTTGTTCTTCCTGAGGAGTTGGAGGTGATGTAGTCTCCTTGTTTTCCTTTTCTTTATCTGAATCCAAAAGTTTCTCTCAAGATAGCAGAGTGGGTGGTTCTTCGACTGCTTTCGAGAACAACCTTTCTAGATTATCTTTGGGGGCCTCCTTTGTTGGAGAACTATCATTCACCTTCTTTTCCTATTTTGGGTTAAAGGCTTCTTCTGTAAGTAACAACTCTTCATTAGGTTTTAAGGATTCAGGTTCTTTTGGGATGTTCAACTTATTCTTCAAAGGAGCATCCATTTGTGTTTCCATTTGGAGGGATTTAGGCTCAAGAGGAGCTATTTTACAAGCATCTTTTAAGTGTCCAAATTTATTACAACCCTGACAAAACACTATAGCCCTCTCATATTCTAGAGGCTGGACCCATTTACCAAACTTGGATTTTAAGGTAATAGAAGTGGGTAGGACTGTATTGACCCTAACATTAACATAGATTCTTGCATAGACTAATTTTTCTTTAAGAAGAGTAAATTTGTCAATGGTGACCAAAGAACCAAAGGAATCAACTATTCCTTTAAAAACCTTCTAGTGCTAGAACTGAAGTGGCCGCCCAAGGAGCCTAACCCAAGTTGGAGCAACTTTCCCCAAATCAGTAGAAGCATCAATCCCTAGTTTCCACTTGCATAAAGACAAAATATTTTTAAAACCACTATCCCATTGTCCACCAGTGAGGACTTTTAACATGTCCTCAAGGATAACAAAGGTGAACAAAAAAAAACCCTTAGGCATAATGCTTATAAATACACTACCTTTAAGTTTCCAAGTGTCAGAGGCCCATTTTCATACCTGGTCTATATTGGGTTGTCCAGCAAAGAATTTCCCCACCAAGGACAACTTCAGGCATTCCATAGCATCATTCAAGATTACATCTGGGATGCCCACTTCATCCCCCACCATAGTATAAAAGGTTGACATAAATTTCTGAGGTGTCCTTGTCAAAGTTTGACTTCCAACAAGCTTTTCCACATAGGAAGTCGTTTGGGTGTCTGGGCCTAAACAAGATTTACCTTTAGGAGAAAAAATAGGGTAGTTCAAACCCCTAGACGACGGAATATGCTCAAAGCATAGGGATATTTTAGTCCTCCTGTATGAAGAGTCAACGAGACTTTGGGAAACAATAGGCTGCTTTGGTGGGGGAGCCTCTATGGGGCCCCCTTTAGGCTGATTCATTGAGCAAAAGGGTAGCAAAAATTCAAAAATTTGGAGCTCATGTAGGGTAGTAGATACTTAGCCCTTCTTGTTTCATCCTCTCATGAGGGAGAGTTTTTTTCCATTAGGTTTTCTCCTTCTCTTCTTTTTGGGGGGATTTTATTGTAAATGAGTACCTCATCAATCATTGTAGTTAGGACCCATATTTTCATATTTTCTTTGCCCCCTAAGTTACATTTAAGGGGGGTGTTAGTGTGAATGGGTTATATTTCCTAACTAATATATTTTCTATCTAATTCTCTACTTAGGCCCTTTTCACACTTAGTTAAGTTTACTTAGGGACTGTTTCACTTTATCCCATATTGGTTGTGCTTTTAGTCTATTGGGTAGTACCTTAAATATACTCACCTATTGTTATCATTGTAACCACTCATGCTTGCATGCTTTGCATTCCTATTGAACAATACAATTTATTCTATCATTTCTAATTTTTTGTTAATGCTTTCCTTCCACTCATTACATTCTTGGGTGACTTCATAACTAAATTTTATAATTAAATTAACTAATTTAATTAATTAACCTTTTCCACACAATTGGATCATAGATGAATGCTTCAACAATCATTACATTCTTAGGTGGCTTCAAAACTAAAATTTATAATTAAATCAACTAATTTAATTAATTAACCTTTTCCACACAATTGGATCATAGATGAATGCTTCAACACCAACACTTAATTTACCTTCTCCCAACATCTATCCCTATTGCATAACACTCACCACACATACCTTAATAAAATTATTATATAATTATTATAAATCTATAATTGTCATTTAGTAATTAACATGTCATAAGTCACTTGTACTCAAACTATACACAAAAGAAGTGAACTCATTTCAAAGATATACTCAACATAATTCATCAAAAGTAGCAATCCATGTCCAAATTACCATGAAATAGGACAAAAATCTCATCATAAACAAACATCTAAAAGAGGTAAAAAATTGAGGGATATTACAAAATCCTATAAATGATTGACTATTTTTAATGTTAAGAGTATTGGTTGCTATTTATCTCTTAATGTAAAAATTAATGTGCTCATCTTTGCATTCTTTCAAATTAAGGCTCATGTGGAGAAGTTTACATTAAAATTCCAACACTAGGGTATTCTCAAGTAGTAGGGAGTGCAATATGTAGGATAAATAAAGTTCCTCTGATAGCCTTATATAAATAACAATGTCTCCAATCCCCAGGTGATAGAGGAACTCACATAGTTGGATCCATTTCTTGTCACCTCCTCGATAGAGGGGCTTGACTTCTTCTCCATGGGGAAAATCTATTGGTCTCATAATAGGTGGTGTTGAGTATGCTATCTTGCCTCCACCTCTAGGCTATGGATTTCTAGTGCTACTCATAGTTCATGGCCCATAGGGTGGTTGGGAGGTGCTTGATCCTCCTTTTAATCTTTCCCCTAGGGTGGTTCTTCGATAGGGAGATCCACCTCCCCCTCCTCTTGGCACAATTTTATATGCTTAATTGTTTAGCTTGACACCTTTATTTTTTCTTGTTTCTTGCTTGTGTTGTGATGGACTATGATCAATTGACTACATTTTTATTGTAAACATTCTGTTATGTGTTTTTATTTGTGTGATGTTTAATACTCTTGTAAATGTATATATAACAAAATTATTATTATCAAATCATTAATTTAAGTTTTACCAAATCTAATGATTCAACATCATAAAAGATAAGTCTAGATTTAAATTTCATGTGAATTTAACATAATTAATATTTTTAATCCTAATCTTAAAGAAAAATATTTTAATAAATACAAATTAAAAATAAATAAAATTTGCAAATAAGAAGTATAATTTTGATAAATAATTTAAAACGTAAATAAAAATAATAATTCAATTTCTAACTCTAAAATTAAAAAATACAAATAAAAACTTATAAATAAAAAAGAAAGATGTTAACCAATATGTACAACTAAACTAATGAGAAAAGCTTATGGAAGCAAACTATGTAGACAATTACAACTAAAAGGATCAAAGCTTGACCTACTTTTTGGGGTGGTAGAAACTAATTTAAATTAAAGCACATCAAATTTGTCACTATCATATAGATGTGTTGTATGGCTCATAAAAAATATTAGGGATTAATTCTTTACAAATGTAATAATTGAACATTATAAAAGGATTCATTTTGAAATTATAAATGTAATGATATTTTTAATTTTTATTTAAAAATAAAAAATAAAATATGTTGAAAATATAAATATATATTTTAATTAATCGTTAAGTAAAATGTGATATTAAAATTGTTTAATTGTAGAAGATTTTTAGTTTAATTGAGAACAATAAAGACATGTTTTTTGATTATACTATTTACCAAAAACATGATAGAATACATTTGATCTTCTTATTCTATATTTATATAATGGATTGGCTACTAACAATTCAGTAAAGATTTAAAAAATATGACTTATGCATGACTTTTGGTAAAAATAATTCATTAAAAATAAAAATATATAAATCAAATATGACTTTTGATTCATATGTATCTTTACTCATCATATTATAATCTGATTGTTTAAGTATTATAGATATCAATATTTATATAACTTAATTATTTTAAAAAAAAATATTTAACTAACAACCAACTCACCCATAGTTAAAAAATATATCTTAAAGTATGAATTTTAATTTAAATGTGTACTTATTTAAAAAATGGAAAGGTCAATTTTATCTGATTATTTTAGTTTTTATGAAAAAAAAAGGTAGTACCTAGTTGTTGTAGCTACAACTGACTAGGGATGAAAAAGTTACCGTATCGAAAGTCTTGAATAAAAAAAATCATAGCCTGCTATTTTTTAATTTGAGATAAAAACAAATTGCGCACCGTCTTCTATTAAAAATTCAAGTAATGGCCATAATTTTTCAATTTGACTTATAAAGAAATTGGTCTACAGGGAGGTGAAAGTGAAACCTACTTTAAGAAAAAACAGAACAGAGAACATAATCAAGCAAAAGTGCGGCTTTATGACACGATAAACGTGTGCTAGTGAATGTCTTTGTTGGAATTTACTGTGTAATGGGGCGTCACTCTGCAATGCGTCGTGGTATATTTTTTCGCAAACAGATTTCTCTGGAGGATTAGGTAAATAGATGAAATGTTTTATCTGCTTTCTCTCAAGATTAGCCGCAAGATTATCACCATAATTTGACAGGGACAGAACGCCAGTCGCCGAATCACGAAGTTGCGCACCAGATACGAAATAGTGGCTATATCCACATTAACAAGTGCGCCTATTGGCATTGCTGCCATGTCTCGCCGCAAAAAAGGCAGAATTCAAGCCAGTATAAATTTTGGCCAATGTATTCGAGTGAACAAAGCAATTTGCTCAGCATATCTTATTCGAATATAATTTTGCTGAGAAATTTGTATAATTTTGTAACGTAGATGTCAAAAATGCTTTTGAAAGATTGCAGATACTGAAGAATCTTGTGTGTTTTGTTCTTTTGGCATATATACCGAACGCAGTTTCACCAGAACGCTCTCATATAAATTTATTCGCTAAAATTAGGGGCGAATTAACCAGTAGGTCCTAAATTTTGACGAATTTTTGAAGCGTGAATGGCCGGGGCAGAGCACCAATGTTGCGGGGTTACTTTCTGGATATATATTTTGATAATTATAGGGCTCGTGTTGTTCGCGGGCTTGATGTCTGGTCTTACGCTCGGCTTAATGTCGCTCGGGCTGGTTGACTTGGAAGTGCTCATCAAATCCGGCACGCATCAAGATCAAAAACATGCCGGTAAACTATCTTTAGCCCTTTCTTTCAATTATTTCTTTTTTCATTTTAGTGAAAACAGGGCGCGGAAAGATAGTATATTAATGTACATAGATTATTGAATACGTTAATTGGACTGTAAAAGTACAGCTTGCTTAGAGTGGAGAATTGTTGCCTAATTGGTTTGAAATGATCCAATAGGTCGATGGGACCGTGAAAGTTTAGCTAGCTCGATGCAGTTGAGGCTACCGAGTCAAATCAATGGCAGCCTTGTCCTTGCAGCCAAAATCAAGATTCAATACAATTTTCTGTTACTATATGAAGACACAAAACTCTTCGTTTTTAATTCAGATATAAAAACTCAAAGGAATCATGATCAACACAATAGATTTGAAATTTGAGGAAGGCTTTTAAAAACTTGTATTCATTCACTTGATCTCTCTGTACAAAATTGAAAATCTAAATTGAGTTTTTTCCCTCACCTCTTTGCATTCTTTTATCCTTTTATGTGAACATTTTCAAAGAAGAATGAACATTTTTGTCTTGTGGGTGCTTGTTTCCCTATGCCCAGGATGCTCTTGCATTCGATACCTTGAATAATTGAAAACGTGAAAACCCCTACTTATTGAGGGGTTAAAATTTTGGAAGGTATAGCCATAATGACCAACCTCACCTGAAATCGACTGTGTCAAGTCTTCTATAAGCCTGTTTTTCCCCTTAACCTGGAACTCCCTATTATCTCTATAGGATCAGTTGAGGAAGAAGAATGAAAATAAAGATAAACAAAGAAGAACATATACGGCAATACCATCTTCATTCATCTAATTAAATTAACAATCAATGCACATAAATAGTACATAGGTGTTTCAACGACCCTCTCAACTACCAAATAATCATCCACTAACCAATGTCATTAGGGTGTGGTTAACTAGGACTAAGGACAAGCATAGGGATATAAAATATGAATATATGTTATATGTGAGCATATTGTAACAAATCCTACTATAATCCGAAGTCAAGGTAGATTTAGGATTAGACATGAGATATGTGAACATGTCAATGGTCCTCCCTGTAATTCAAAGTCTCAAATCAAACCACAAAGAATGAATCTCTCTAATGGATCCATCTTGCCATCATGTGCCAAAGAGAGTGAAAAAAATGGATAACTCTGGAACGTTTCCGGTTCAGTAATCTCAAAACCTAGAAATAGATGTTGCACACTTACCTACTAATACATTTGTGGACTGCACAAAGTCATATCACCAAAAGCTCTCAGACCAATGAAAGCACATGCCAACACTGAAAGATAACAAATGTGGCAGAAAAATTTCTGATCCTCAAGAAAAATATGATAACTCAACTCCTAGCATGGCCATTAGTCAACCACTCAAACAAATGCATTCCTCAATCCGATGTAACCATAAATATAGGTGATGCATTTGCGGATGTTGTCACTTTCCATTATGACAACCTTCCTACTGTTATCTAGGGCCATCTACCAGAATGGTGAATCTTCACACCCAATCATTTGTGTAGCCACTCTCCAAGTAGAGATGATTGATTCAAATGCTGATCATTGGTGAGTCAATTTCATCTCTTGTGCTCGTTGAAAATATGATGGTTTACGTAACTCAAAGTATCAGACCATCTCCACTCAAAAATTTAGAGTCTTTAGTCCAGCATTACAGGAATCTGGAATTAAAAAACCCAGTGGCTATTACCTAGCATAAGTGGCAATTTATGTGAGCAATCCACTGTTGTCACTCACAACTAGTAGTCCTCAACTCTCATCATCTCTGGGACAATTGCAACTCAATTTCATCATCAAAATTTGTTAAAAATGGGCCAATCCAAATGTGTGCTCCATCAAGATGTGGCCAATCAACAGAGTGGCCAAAAAGAGTAGTCTCTAGCTAATTACTAAGTTACCGGTTCGGGGACGGGTGCGGGTACGAGAACCCGGTACGTGGGTACGTGAAATTGTTTTTAGGGGTTTGGGTATGTATGGGTATGTGCGTATATATATATATATGTATTATATATACAAAAAAAAAGAGAAATATATAGAATTGTAAAACTAAATCATTTCATAGTATGATACTTGATCATTGATCAATTCCAAATGCCAAAGATAAATATTAAATGCCAATTGATAGTTGTATTTGATTGATTTGAAAGCAAATTGGGTACAAAATGGCATCCTCATGTGGAATGCGTTGATGTTTGTTATAAATGAAGACTTGTAGGAAAACTATGGAAACTTGGACTTGGAGAGTACCTAGAAAATCAATTAAATTCAATGGGAGTTTGAGGGCAATGTCTCCAATGGGGTTGAGGGGTAGCGCCCCTTGTGGGGGTCTAAGGGCAATGCCCTAAGCGGGGTCGAGGGGTAGCGCCCCAGGGGGTCTCTGGGGCAACGGGTTGAGGGGCTGCTGGAGTAGTTTGGGGGCAGCGCCCCCAGCGGGTCAAGGGGCAGAAGTAGCCCGGGGTAGTGCCCCCAGGGGGTCGTGAGGGCAGTGCCCCCACGGGGAAAGGGCAGCGCCCTCGCGGTGTCGCGTGAGCGGGGTCGAGGGGCAGCGCCCCCGCCTCTAGCACCAATTTAAGGCTTTTGAAACCATACAAAACTCCATGGCGCACCTCATTTTCATGATTTTAAGAGTGGCAAAAAAAAGCTGACAGAGCCCAATTTAAGACCTTCAAAACACGCAAACCACAAAAAATAATGCTGACAAAGCCTGGGTTCGTGCTGGGTGCGCGCTTAGCACTGTGGGTTTGCCTAGGTGCGCGGATGTGCGCACCCGGGCGAACCCACAGGGCTGGGCTCACACCCTGTGCGTACCCACAGGCGAACCCGTACCGGGTTCGTACTCAGACCGGGTTCAAGGCCTGTGGGTGCAAACCTGGTAACGTAGGCTAATTATCTTTGGGATAGCTCTGCATCATCATCTTTAAAAAATCAACAGGGTTGCCATCATGTTGACATCCAAATCATCAAACTCTAAAGCAAAAACATCAATATTGCTCAAGAAAGCCATGGGCACTCATCATGTGCAAACATAGGTGAAACCAACTTAAATGGGGCACAATCAGGAGAAATAGGTACACATCCAGTGTCCAACAACCAGCATGAATCATCATTAGGTTCACTGAAAAGACACAAGTGTAAGATCAGTACCACAACATTGCGAATCTTAAGGGGATCATGTACATCATTAATTGCCCCACAATCAATCAAAAGACCTGTGTACCATCGCAAGGTGTCACAAATCATACACTAGCTAGTTCAACATCATCAAAATGAAATGCAACAAGTCACTAGGTGTAGTGCACTCACAACTGCATCTTCTCTGTGCAACATAGGCACACATAATTTGTAGTATGATTTGTTACACTATCTCTACTTCACAACGCACGCAATCAACATCTGGAGTCGATCCACAACCCTATACACAAATTTCCCCTTGGAAGATGAGAGAGGAGAAGGCCAATACCATGTACATTGGTGTAGGAAAGAGTAGAGAGCATATGCCCCTTTGACTGAGAAGTACCAAAACATAGAATGTTGAAAGAGTAGTTATCACAAGCGCACAAAAGTCAATGGCACTCTTGCATATTCTCACCGAGTATCCACTAAACCATCCGTTTGGGTTTTCATCTAAATGTGAAGTTTCAATTAAGCTGCCCTTGTGGGTTTTCATCTAAATTACACGCCTCAACTAAAATTTGATCACAATAGCATCAAATGTGGCATCTTGCATCCTCAAACACATAATGTATAATTGGATCATGAACAAGTATAAGAAGGAAATTTGGCACAAAAGATTCCATCATACAACACCAAGATCAAGCTTAGAAGGCAAGAAGATCATTCACATTATAATCAAGAGCACAAATCTTTTCCTCTAATACAATCTTTGGCATGCGGGTGTAATATTTTATTGCACATTTTTATTAAGCTTACTTTGGTAATATGTTTCATTCCTAGGTAGCTGATAAAGGCATGCCATCCTTGATTGAAGGAAACATCTCTGCCTCATCATTCCTTGATTGATGGCAATTAGATGTTACCTTTGCCTTGTCAGGTGCCACTACTATCTCTACTTGATGAATTAGCTCCTCCCTTGATTGAAGTTAATTGATATCTTCTTGAATGCTTAACATGATTCATCCTCCAAGAGGCTATATATATGTATGCTTTTCATTTGAATTGCTAATGAATGGAATAACGTTATTTTCATTTGAATCTTATTGTTTTGAGCAGTTAGGTAATGTAAATAGTGATAAGTCATTTATGGTCTTGGGTAAATTCTTAGACAAATCTCGCATGGTATCAAAGCCATGATGCTCTTAGGCTAGTTCTTTTCTATTTGGTTTGCAAAACATTGGGGTTTGAAGCAATTTATTGTAGTTTGTTTTGGGTGAATGGTGGAGCAATTGTAAGCCCACCATTGTGTGTAAAGGGTCTAAGTGAGTTGGAATAGGTTTTTGTTTCATTTGAATTGGACACCTGAAGGCTAGTTAATGAGGGTTCTAGGTTGCTTATTGTTTGTGTTCATCTTGTAGGTGACTTCATTTTGGTCCTGGTTGCCAAATTTCTAAGCTTGCCATTGCTTTTAGAGCAATTGAGGAAGTTAAGATTGACTACCAAATTATCAAAATCTAAGCATTTTTCTTGGAGCTCCAAATTTTTCTTCATTCTTGACTAGTATGATAAATAAGATGAGATCTATATTGGGTTATAATGAACTGCAGCAGCATGTTCAAGGTTGTGGGAGTAAAAAGGATGCCCTTTTGGAAGAAGTGCTTCAATTGAAAGCACTCCCATTAGTAAGTTCTTGAAAAGTGCTTCCTTTGTGAATCTCTTTGAAAAGATATGTGAGCACCTTCTTCCTTGAATTTGGTGCTCCATACAATGCCTACATCAACATTATAAAACCATTGCATAGTGCCACTACTTTGCATAGTATTTGTACCTTGTTAGTCGACATGCAAACGCCTAATCACCTACCACATGGGTCCCAAATAGTCAATACATAGATGCCTAGTCTCTTGCCATGTGGATCCTAGTTAGTTGTTTTGGAGCCAACTAATCAATGTCAGAAATTGCTGACATCAACATGAGATCATGCTGCTATCATCGCCTCTTGGGGATGCTTTTCGGTAGCCTTGCATTTTTGATTTGACACCTCAACTTTTGAAAGTCCATTGCCTTCATTTGGACACCAATTGGGGTCAATTTTTTTACGCTTCAGCTACTTTTTTAATCAGCTACATAGTACATCACATAGAGCACACTAAGTGTCATTATATTGGTTAGACCATAATTTGGCAGTTGTTTGGAGATCCACTTGAACATCCATTCATTTGTCATGTTTCCTTGGATAACCTTGCACCCTTGGATGTAATTGAGACAACCATAGAGGTTCCTCCTCTTGTTTTGATATAGATCGCAATTTATCTAAATGCTTTTAATGGCACTCTTTAGTAGGTTCATACATGAGTTCAGGAGCCACCTCATTGTGATACATACTAGATATCTCATTTTTGTTTGTAGAATCTCACCTAACGGATTTGGATGATACTACCGAGGATCTTATTCTCCTCTTTGATGACAACTCTCCCATAGTTTCATCACCTTCTTTGGACATAATGAAGGTACATATAAACCCTCTTGTTCATCCTTATACACCTTTACATGCTTTCATGATAACACATTTTGTAATTGCACTTGAGTTTATTGATTGAGTCTAGTCACAATTTCGCATAAGAATGGGAAAATTTAACATTTTTTTGGAGATATTTATCTTGCCATCCTTCATTCCATCTTTGGAGTGACAATTCGACAAATCTACAGTATAGGGGTTCTTTCTTTCTAAAGGAGGATGCATTGTTTGATACAAGGGGGCCTACTTTAGCACCTACTACGAGACTCTTTGCTTTGACATTCTTCATCTCCTACAACATGGGGGAAATTGTTTCTTCGGTGATTACCATCCTCTTTCTTTGTAAGGGCTTTCATTGTGACCTTGGTAGGGAGTTTAGGAGGCTATTCGTTGGGGGGCTTCTTGTCCTTTCTTGCCTTTTTCTCTTCTATGAAAGGGCTTTCTTTCTCATCTTATTTTAGAGGTAGGGGGTGGCATGGTTGGCGGGCGAAGGAGCGGGCAAGATTTCTTTTGTACATGGGTACCTAGCATGACACTATTTGCCAAGACTCATTCCTTTTCCTCCCTAAATTGCACTTAAGGGGAGTTCTGGTGTAATATATTACTATAACTCTTTTTTTAAGTTTGCTTATGTAATATGTTTCATTCCTAGGTAGCTAATAATGAAATGTTTCATCTTTGCTTGAAGGTAATCAAGTGCCACCTCATTTCTACTTGATGAGTTAGCTCCTCTCACGATTGAAGTTAAATCATATCCACTTGGACATGTGTAACCATGGCTCATCCGTCTAAGAGGCTATATACATGTATGCTTTTCCTTTGAAAAGTTTATGAATGGAATAGTCATTATTGTTAATTTGAATCTTTCACTGTTTTGAGCAATTAGGTTATTGTAATTAGTCATAAGACATTTATCGTCTTCGGTAAACTTTGTAGACAAATCTTACATGACATTTATGGTCTTGGATAAATTTCTTAGACAAGTCTTACATAGCATAGATGTCACATTTGTAGCATCTACAACAACAATAGTATCTCCAACAACAAATAGGGGATCATTGTTACACAACAGAGGTCTTGACACATTCTTTCGAAAACAATGGGAAGAAGCATGTGTATGCTGAATAGAAGACTCTAAACATTCTTCCACAAAGCAAAGAATGACATTCGAATCCAAATTTGGTCTGCAATTTTGATAATTTATGATTAATTTCAAACAAATGCTTCCATTTGATAATTCTTATTCCAATGTTCTGTATTAAAATCCAACGTAAAACAACCTAACATCCCTCACTATGAATTTCTTTGCATCATTGAAAAAATCCAAATATTCCCTACCCCTTCTACTACATGTTGTCTACTATTACCCAAAGAAATAGAATTTGTAGAACTCAAATCAACTTTAAACTTGACATATTGCTGTTTTCCATAGGTGAAATGTCAAGATGCACTTAATTCAAATAACCAACAATTGGTTGCATCATTGTTATCTTGGGAAGATGCTATAAAAGCATACCCTTTCTCACCAAAATCTTGCTCCACCTCAATTGCTACAAGAGCCCGAGCTTGTGACTTCTTTATGGGGTAGATCTTATTGTCGTTTCTAGTCTTCTCTTTTGATATGCCCAAACTTATGAGTCTATGGCAATAACACTTCACTCTATGTTTGATTGTGAATCAGAAGTCAAAATTTCCATTGCTTTGCCCTTATATTGTGCAACAACCACGCTATCAAATTGTCAAGAATTGGACTCTGTCATTTGCATTTGTCCCCATTCATTTTGAAACAAATATGAATTAAGTTTTTTGAAGGTTAGAGTTTGAATTTCTGCTCGCAGATGCAAAGACTCCACAAAGATTTCAAACAATGATGGCAAGCAAGTGATGAGCAGAGCAACCACATTGTCTTCATCTATTTGTTTATTGACATCTAAGAGTTGATCCCTCAGGTTTTTCATTCTAACTAGATGTTTTGAAACTTTTGACAATAACCAACCTTCACCTAACTTTGTGGAAAACAATAGCTTTTTCAAATACAAGGCTACTTTTTACATAAATTTCATAAATTTCATGGTTGTTTTTAGACTCTTCCAAGGTTTGCTTCTATATGATGGTTACCAAAGTCTACGAGATTTGAAGCCATTGTGGTTTCTATTGTTAGGATTATTCTATCACAATTCCACTACAAAGCAATAGTGACTATTTTGTAACTGCTAACATTAAGGTTTGGTCTATCAATTTTTGTGCTTTGGGTAAAACAAGATATTGTATATTGGCTATGACTATGCAACCTAGGGTTTACAAGGAAACTTCAAGAATATAAATTTTTGTTGATTAACGTAGGATTTTTCACAAAAAAAAGTACAAAATATGTATGTTTGTAGAAAACAATTGCTAAGGATTTAAAAAAATTTAGTGTACGTGCACTTGCTTATGAAAATCACTAATTGTTAGCAGCATAGTTTGCAAACTCGGACTTGCCGCGGACTCGGCAGCCCAAAAATATGACTCGGACTCGGGACTCGGGAAATGACTCGGCAAAAAAAAAAAAACCATAGGTTTACCAAAAAAAAACAAATTAATGCATTTAGAGAACATAAGAGCTTAATTTGATTATCAAACACTCATATTTCAAAGATTACACATGTCATATGATCATCAAACACTCAATAATTGAAATTTAATCATTCATAGTCATCAAATACTCATAGTTTCAATGTATAACAGCATCATAAGTTTATAAATGTTTACATATGATCATGTCAAAAAGAGGAAAACATTAACAACCACATGTAATCTACATCTTCCTCTTTCCCCTCCCAATGGTACTCAATTTTGGAGGCCTAGAACGAGAAGGTGCCCGTGTTGTAGTATCCAAATGAGGACTAGGAGATTGAGCAGGGGGAAAATGATATTCAAATGTGTCTTCGTTGTCCTCCATGGCATCCAATCTTGCTGCTGCTTCTTCTTCTGCTGCTGCTCTCTCTAATTCAGCAAGATCCTCATTAGTAAGGAAGACATCAGCGTCATCATTTTGTTCATCAATAGTCCATTCACCATATGGATGAATGTCATCCAAGTTGATGGACTCGTGTGAAACACCCTCCACCTTTCTAGTTCGAAGGCGAAGGTTGTACCGAACAAAAACTAAATCATTTAGGCGCTGCTGAGTCAACCTGTTTCTTTTCTTTGTGTGAATGTTTTCGAATAAACTCCAATTGCGTTCACACCCAGAATCATTGCATGGCTGTGACAAGACACGTATGGCTAGCTTTTGAAGATTTGGTGTGCTAGCACCATAGTTCTCCCACCATAGATCTACAAAAACATGTTTAAAAAATATAAGTATTAAGAAATAAGAATAAAGTAAAAAATATATATGTAAGAATCAAGTTTCTAATTTCATTTTTTACCTGGTTGTTGTTTTCCTCTCCTTTCAATTGCTTGTTGGGAGGAAAAGAGTCTCCCCTCTACACCCTTGTAGACCTTGAATAGATAAAAGAAAAAGTAAATCAAATATATAAAATTCGTAGATAGTCAAGGCTCAACATTGCAAATTCATAAATAAGATGTAACAAATCTCACCTCCAACTCATCAAGCACCTTATCTCTCAGCTCACTATCAGGCACCGTCCTATCAATGCAAGTGACAAGACCTTCCATGATCTCCTCATCCACCTTAAATGTGTCCGAGAAGTAGAACTTCGGATTCAAGAAGTAGGCAAAGGCATGAATCGGCTGGTGGAGTTGGTTTGTCCATCTCTGATCAATGATGCGCCATATGATTTCATATTTCTTTTTGTTGCCGCCATAGTAACATGATATGGCCTCTTTGGCCCTATCCATGGCCTCATAGATGAAACCCATTGGCATGCCATCTCCATCCACCATACGAAGAACCCTCACCAAAGGCTTCTGTCACCTAAAAAAATGAAAACAAATGTTAAATTATAACAAAATTAACCCCTCAAAAAATAAAAAACAGCAAATAGATTATCATGTATAATTTTTTTTGTGTGATTGCTACTTACCCCCATCAACTCCTCTCCATTTTTGATGAATGTCTCATCAAAAACTATGGCAACAGTCCTCTCCCCTTTAGCTCTATTGGAAAATGAGGACTCCTTCCAAGCATCAGACACAAACATTTGCTTGAGATGACCAATGGCACCAAGAATGCTTTGCAATGTGAGGAAGTGGCTAGCAAATCGTGTCACTCCAGGTCACACAAGGTCCTTGCCATTTGTGAATTTCCTCATCAAAGCAAGCACCCAAATATGGTTGTAGATAAATTTTGTAACACATTTTGCATCTTCAACAACTCTTTTGACCCATGAAGTCTTCCCAATGTCCTCTAGCAATTTGTCCAAGCAATGTGCAACACATGGAGATCATGCAATTGTGGGATACCTCTCCATAAGTAGCCTACTTGCTGCTACATATGCAGCTACGTTGTCCATGATAATTTGGACAACATTATCAACTCCAACCTCTTGGACCACCCCATCTAATAGGTTGCATAAAGTCTCAACATTTTTAACTTCATGGGAGGCATCTATTGATTTTAGGAACACCAATCCACCATTTGAGGCCACTAAAAAGTTTAGGAGAGTTCTATTTCGTCCATCTGTCCACCCATCAGATAAAATGGTGCAACTTTTTCTTTGCCAAAATTTCTTTTGCTCATCAACCACAAGCCGTGTATTCTTTACGGCTTCCTCTAGCAATGGTACACTCAAATCTCTAGCTGATGGGGTCTTAAACCCCTTTCCTGCAATTGTAAGGGCATTCACTAAACCTTCCCAATATGGGCTGTTTGCAACATTGAAAGGTAGATTATTGTAGTACCAAAAGTTTGCAGCAACCATCCTAGCTTCATGATGCTTTTCCTTATTCCAACCGGTACCTTCAAGTGAAGGTTGTGCTCCTGGAACATTACGTGGAATAAAATAATTTGGTCCTGATGAAAGACCTTGGTCAGCACTAGCAGTAGAATAAGAACCCTCAGGACTCTCACCAAAAGATGAATGTGGAGCATGGACGTTTGGACTTGCAGCACCATGGAGCTTAGTTGGTGTAGAATGGGATCCACTCATCACTGTTGCTAGGGCATCCTTTGTTTTTTGTCTTTCATCTTTTTTTAGCTCATACTCAGCAAGAAGAATCTTTATCTCTCTAATAATCTTAGGAGTTGTTTTAGTGCATCCCTCCACATTTTGCCTAGGTATTCTTGTAAGGTGGTATTTTAATCTGTTTATTCCTCCTGTCATCCATTTCTGGCATTCAGTACATGTCACTTCACCTTTTTTGTTTCCTGGTATTCCATACTTCCATTCAGGGTCTTTTCTCGTTCCCTTTGGATTTGAAGACGACATTGCTGTTTCAAGTTCAACATGGAAAACAAAAAATCAGCAAGGGTTTGCTAAAAAATCAGTAAATAAATGCGATTCAAAGTTTCATTTATTTGCAAAAATAAAGAATGCAAAACCAAGCTAGAAATAGTAGGAATTAGGCTATTAAGGAAAATAGAAAAAAATTTGGTAGCATTTCCCCTTATTTTTATTGATTTTTTTAATTTTTAATGCAAGAAAACAATTTTTTTTTTTTGTTAGATCACTTACCTGGCTCTATTTTGATCTTTTTAGCTTGTTCTCCTGGTTTCTTTCAACCTGAAATCAAATTGCAGACCTGAAAATCACAAACACTCAAGTTAAAATGAAGTGAAAAGCAAGAAAAAACATGGGTTTTAACCCATTTTGACACCCAGCCGCGCAGGAGAGTCCTTAGTCGAGACTCCCGAGTCTGACCTTTGGACTCGGCTGAGTCTAGAAGTCGGACTCGGGAGTCCCGACCCAGGACTCTCTTGGACTTGACTCCCAAGTCCGTGGCGAGTCGACTCGGCTCAGCCACGGACTCCCGAGTCCACCAAGTCTGCGGCGAGTCTCAGAGAGTTTGCAAACTATGCAGTTTATTTAATTCCGTTAGCCTTTATCAACAGACAATCATTCCTTAACAACTGATTTTAACAACAAATTACATTTGGCCTTCAACCAACGAGAATCAGGAAAATAGAATTGAAAATTGAAAAATTTATGTTTTAGTTTTGAAAAAATGTACTGAATCAATTTTCATCCATCTTGTATGTATTGCCAAGTTCATCCATACTCTATCACTGATCATCTGTATGGTATTGTTCATACACACCACAATTTATCTTCTCGGACAGGGAACATGACAGGAGATTTCTTCACCTTTTGACATTAAATTCCTCTTTGGACGGCAATCTGCTGGTGATTGGACAGACCTTCTTTGATGACAATTCTCCTTTCTTTGTAAAATCTTCTCTTGGATCTGCATACCCTCTCCAAAGGCTTCCTCATCCTATATTAATGCACTCATTGTAGGGTTTTTGATGAGCTCAAATATTGCCTCAATTTAATGCTCTATTTCCTATTTCCAATTGAATTCCCAAAGACATTCCACTTTTTAAACAAACCTTTTAATGAATATTAGATATAACCACTAAGTTTAATTGTATGATTTCTTTCCACTGTACACAACTTTAGAAATTCAAATCCCTAGGAATCTATTGCCGTACATATAGTTTTGACACCATGCCAAAAGATGTCCCTAGGTTGACATATAAATGAAGTAGCAACATGACCCAAAAGGCTGTTTGATTAGTGGATAAGTGTATCCATCGAGTTGTGTGCAAGCCTTAGTTGCACCATGTTTAGTTGGGAATTGATTGAGCACTAGTTACTTTCCTCGCTTTGACATCAAATATTGGAAGAATGAATGCATGAAGTCTGAGAGAAAACGATGACACACACTTTGATGAGTGTAGCTTATATTTATTATTGAATGGGAAGTTACAAGGTGATTGTAACTCAATTGTAAGTTATTTTTTAGACATAACTAATGTGGTGTATCATTAACATAAGCAATAAATCCATGTGTACACAGCATAACATTATATTATACTGAATAGGAATCTCATTGAAAATATTTAAAAAAAAAATCTCTAGAGCTAAGATCCAACTGTACATTATTTTTTATTTGTCTTTGAGCTCATCTATCAGTCTCACCTATCCAATGGAGTAATGTGTATATATCATTAGGTAATGCTGTATAGCAGTACCTCACCCAATTTTTTGTAATGTCCCCAAACAGAATAATGCTAAATACTGATTTAATTTTGTATTTTTCAAATGAAATGCTTGCAAATGACAGCCAATATATATAATTCTGATAAAATCAGAATTTATAATCATAATTCCTAGATGGGCAGAAATAAAATGAAAATCCTTCAAAAGTTATTATTTAATCAAGAATTTTTTTTACAATGCCCAAACTGAATTGTGCAGAATTTAAAAAGAAATTATGTACTCACAGTAGAAGCCAAATGACTAGGTTGTAGCAGTTGTAAGAATTGCTGTAGATGTGTGTGTTTGCTGTACGGCCGCCTAGGAGAAATTTTGTAATATCAATTGCTGCTCCTGAAACCCTTGAAAATACAGATTTCTGAATTTTTTGAGTTTTTGTGTCTCCTTTAACTATATAGCACTAGCTGGAATTTGTATGGCCGCTTGGTAGTATGCAGTTGGCTGTGATAAACCCTAGATTTGGCTGATAATCATCAATTTCCTCCTCCAAACTGGTTTTGTGTTCCACTTGCTGATTATGGTGGCTGAAATAGGTCTAGGGTAGCACTAAAGACCCTAGGATGATGTCAAAATGCTGGATTCTTCTTTCCCAAAGTGGCGACCAGCTTAAATGCTAACACACTACTCAGATCTGTCCTTGTGGTCATTGTAAATTCACCCAAAAATCCTGGAAATTCTTCTAAATTTTTTTCAAGCTTGCCTTGACATCAATATGAAGATATTTGCTTGCAAATCTTGATTATCTACACCTGCAATTTTGTACCAACTTTCAATTTTAGTCCACTTTGCAATCCTATTGTAGAATTGCCAAGTGAGGGTCAATGGTTTTTGCCCTAACTGTTGATGTTATAATGCAGCGGTGGCTATCTCTTCCAGCCGACCACATTTAATAAAGATGAATAAATTAAATTATAGCCATCAGCTATTTTATTTATTATAGCGATTTATCTAAGAGGCACAATTTTTATTATTTAAATAATTAATAATCATTTATTCATGGGGCCGACTTCCTTGAAGAGGCACAAATTTCTTGAGGCACGTCTTTTTCTGTTTGAGGCCGACTTCACTTGTGAAGAGGTGCGAACCCTAGAGCATTTGTGTATATATTCATGTTCACCTTCATTCTTTTGATCATCAAGTTCATTCACAATAGTTCGCATTCTTGAGGAGAAGAAGTTAGCGCCCAGCAAGAGGAGAAGTTTGCACTTAGCAGCAGATTGACTATAAGGAGAAACATATTCATTTGCCTCTTTGCATCTAGGAGAGGTGCTATTCATTGTATTACATAGGCATTGTGTTATGCTCGAGTTGTAAGCAGATTTCTGCTCTTATTCAAATCAATATATAAGAGATATATTGGCTGGGTTTTTCTCCCTCAGGTTGGAGGGTTTTCCCAGGGTATCTTGCTGTGTTATTTGTCTTATGTGCTGTATTTTCTAATTATGTGTTATTTGTCTTTCCTATTTAATAAAATGAAGATCACGATCATGTGTTATCATTCAATTATTCTTTGTGTATGTAAGTTCAATCTTCTAGTGATTGAAATGTTCTGATAGAGCTAACTGTAGTTTATTATATGCTTGATTGACAGCAAAGATATTACCTGTGGTAAAGAATCAACATCTGCTACTTTGCACCCTATTGATTGGAAATTCTATGGCCATGGAGGTTTGCCTATATTTTTTCATCAATCAAGTCACGATTCAAATATTTATCCAAATTAATTCATATGTAGCTTATTCATTTTGACATGATGTTTGTAAGTTGGTTGTTCCTTTTTGTTCTTTTTAGGCTCTGCCAATTTTTCTTGATTCGCTAGTCCCTGCATGGGGGGCTATTTTGATATCTGTTACACTGATTCTAATGTTTGGAGAGGTGAGTTTGGAAATACTTTTACACTTAAATATATATAGATATGTCTTGCTTGACTTCTTTGTATGCAATTAACTGCTATGCTCGCAAATTTATTTGTTTGAACTTCAGATCCTTCCTCAAGCTGTTTGTTCTCGCTATGGCCTGGCAGTTGGAGCGGCAATGGCACCAATTGTTCGTGTATTGCTATTGGCATTCTTTCCAATTGCATATCCAATCAGTAAGGTATATTTTGATATCCATTCTAGGTGGTTCAATGTACAGGGTATGTTTCAAAGTGCTCTTTATTGAATATGAGAAGTTTCTCAACCTTATGGACCGTTGGCCACCATTTTTGCATACAACTTGTTGTTGATTACATAAACAATTGTGACAATTTGCAGTACCATCATGTCTGAGTGTCATTTCAAGTTTCTTAGTCACTTTAATATGGTCAATTGTCGACTTTGTCATCATCCTGCTTATTATCATGTGCTTCATTATGATACTTATTGGGTTGAATAAACAAAATTGAATGATAACAACATCATGCCTAGCTCCATTTTTCCATCCTTTGATGGGTTCAAATTCCTCTGTTGGCCAAAGTAATTTGCCTTCATTATGTGAAAGGTTTGTTTTATTGTTCCTAGTGATGCAATTTGACATTGTTGGGAAACATTAGCATCTTGGAGATCATGTTGCTATAGAGGCTCTATGCATTTGTTTTTTTTCTTATAAGTGTCCGCCTTCGTGTTCATTCATTTTGTCAAAAAGGACGGAATGCTATATAAATACTGTCCTGATTCTAAACATTATAAGGTTTAGAAATATTAAAAAAGGTTTTGATTTAACTTTCACTATAAAAGGGATGGTGTCTGATCCCTTTTAAACTAACATGCTACCTCTGCTCTACATAGTGTTGTTGAACATAAATGAAATAAAGGTTCAAAGGCCTTTTAAAATGAAAAAAGTTTGTTTTAGTCAGAGTCTTCATGCATGGTTGACAACTGGAGGTGACAAAGGATGTTGACATGGCATTTTTTGACTCCACTTCCCAGCCAAAGAGTAATGTTGATTGCGACTTGAAAGTAAGAGAGAATGATGTGGTGAGTAGGCTCACAACCTCCTCCTCATCTTTATGATACACCCCACAATTCTGCCACTTAGAGAAGGTTTGCTGGAGTATGGCACAAACGATCGCTAGACAGTTACATTCTTGGTGGTTATGGGAGAAGACATGCAATTTGCTGGTTTGCCTAATGCACATGATATAGTTGCAGAATCATGACTGAATGCTAATAGAAAGTGTTGAAAGACATTAGGATAACAGTTATTACAAGGGTCATTTGAAGCCCAAGGATGAGCTTTCTAATCCACAATGACTAGGATAAGGAGAATGGCACTCGGTTAATAAAGGAGGTAATGGTGTATGCAGTTGAATATGTGATTGTGAGTATGTTAAAAGTGTTCAAGCAGCAAGCCAAGATTGTTGCATGCATCAACTTCTTTGACTTTAAGGCTGCACTGCATGAAAGTAAGTATTTGGGAAAGTTCATAATCAAGACCAAGTCCTCCTAAAGCTTGAAGATTGTAGAGATTGAGCAGCATTGGTGAAGAATAAAAGGCAAATTTTGAGAGAAAAGGGAAGCAGACATGAGCTAAGGCTACATTGGATATTCTTCAATAAAACTTGAGCTGTAGTCCATGATGCTTGCGCAAAGGAGAGACCGTGTCATAGCCATGGCCAAGAAGTAGCATCAAAATCTATATAAAGAAGCAATGGATTGTTTAGAAGGAATAATAAAAGCATGCTGTCATGAAAACAATTTTGGTAAAAGCTTGTTGTCTTCATTCTCACAATGAGCATGGGTGGCCAAATTGGAAGGACAATGAATATTACAGCAGATAGATCTTGATTTGAATCCTTTAGATGGTGTAATGAGCATGATGAGGCAAGCTCCAAGTTCCTTGAGGCAAAGAGTCCAATTGTTACGAAACATTTCTATCTCTTGCCACTCCATCAATTGTGAGATTGGAGATGGAGTATTTGTGCAATCTTGCGAGTTTTGTTTGAAAGTTCATAGAAAGTGGAATGCAGGTTCATCTCAGCGATTTGAACATTCCAAATGATGATACAGGTAAAGGCAAGTTCATCCCAGTGATTTTAGCGTTCCAATTGATGATATGAGCAATTTCATAGGAGAAGAATTTGTGCTCACTCTTCATCAACAAAGCACTACCCTCTCTTGAGAAAATTTCAAGTGTAGAAGTGTCACAAGGCGGGTGTTTTCTTGTATGAAATATCATGATTGTTCATCTAGGTTGTCATGATGGAGCTCACATAGTCTACAATTAGTGATTGAACATTGTTAGAGGTGGCAAAATAAATGAATTCTCTCTTGCATTCAGCCAATTGGAGAGATATTAAAAAATAGAAGTGTTTTTTTTAAAATTGATATTCGATTACCAAAATGTTAAGTCTGGATATAATATGTTGCAGCTATAAGTAGCTACAAGTAGAGCCCCACCAGGCTAGTTACTAAATATTTCAAAATATAACAGTCATAGAACTGATACTATCTGGATATACACGTCAAGTTTATAACAAAAAGATACAGATAATTGCCATTCTTATCATATGTTTTCATCAACCATCTGTGGCAAAACCTCGATGTCTTGTTCTTGTGTCTTGTTATTGACTTGGATCTTGCTGGTTTAAAAGAGTCCACACCAGGAATAGTCCCTAGTGGAGGAGAATTTTTTTCCCAGCCACTATTATCAAAGTTCTGGCAGGTAATTTCCAAGTCTCTTATTTCAGCATCTCTTCTAAGTTCAAACTGGAACAGCTTACAATATTGATTCTGGCATTTGTTATCAACTTTCCTCAGGTCCTGGGGCCAAAAATCAGCATCCTTAAGGTCTGTCTTGAAGAAAAAATTAAAGTGTTGCTAGTTGAAAATGCCTTTGAGAAATCAAAATGATAGTTGGTCTATGGCACCAACCATTGATGGTTTTTCTCACAAGATAGAATTATCTTGGATCCAAAAATCAAGTTTGCATCATTTTTTGCCTCACAAATATTTCCAGCTATCATCATAATGAAGGGTAAATAGATTTAAAATCATATCACTATGGTGAAGTTGAACAGGCTGTTATATGGTTTTTGAGCAGTTGGTCAAAGGTGTTGCTGAAATAAGATGCTTAAGACTTCTTTACTGTATGCCATTTAATTACAGATTTTTGGTATTCAAGTATGATTACATTTCAAATTTGATGAGGGAGCACTAGACACTATCTTTCTAAGACATATACAAGCATGTGATTTTAGAGATCAGACCCAAGTCTTCCAAGGTTGTGCCAATGATTATAGGGGCCATGTCAAGGTGGTCGATGGAGTGGAAAGCAACCAATGTCCTAATTTCATGTTGAGGATGCATGAACCTGAGTACAATCTTCTATTTGTAAAACGACTTTAAGTCACTATTTGAGTCAAGGGGACCAACCTTTATGTCTTAAAAGTGACTTAGTTTTAGGGTCTCAACTGTTTCAAATGTAGTTATAAGGTAGGGATTTAACTTGTAACTACCCAAGTTGGTTATGAAAGGAAGACTTGTGTCATTTTGTATGCATTTTTTCCAAATGTTGACAAGAAGGGAGCATATGAGAGAGTACTTGGTACAGTTGTAAAGAACTTGGATATAATTGAAGAGGCACCTTGCAAGGTTTCTAGGCCTTGAAAATGTTAAGTTTGTTAGTTTTGCAGATTCTTTTATTTTATTTTTGGACTAATACTTGTTGGTGAAAGGAATCGATCATTCCCACTTGATTTTTTGTTTATTTCAATTGAATTCAAATCTTGTCATGTTACCTTCCTGGACATAGACCGACAAGAGACCCTTAGCCTATCTTTAATTTTTCTGTAGGCTATTGGGATCTTGTAAAAGGAAAAGTTATTTATTAATTTAATTGAAATTGTCCAAAAGGTAACTTTGTATTTATTTAAAAAAGGGCTGACTTAAATTCAAATTATTAAAAGATAAGTGTCTAAAGCATTTTAAAAAGACACTTCAATTATTTTTGGATGAAAAAGATTAAAAAAGGAAAATAATATTAAAATCCCTCAAAAAGCTACAAAAGATTTGAATTCATTTGAAAACAAAGAGGGGTTTGGGGTATGAGGAAAGTATCCATTTTGAAAACAAATTTCTTCTTCCAAGATTGAACAATGTTCATCTTGCTCTTGAGGACCAAAACCTCACTTTTCGGATTGAGGATGAAAACCCTCCAATCCCTTTATGGTGATTTCATTTAGAGGACATTTGAGCTAAGTTTGCTGGTTTGGATTTTGTTAATTCCTGCATACTGTTTGAGTGAAGTTTTTTGTGAGGGGTTTAGTGGTGAAGATGCTACAAAATCTAGCTGCCCTTGTATAAGGTTTCTTATTGAAATTTGATGATCAAATCAAGCCATTCAAAAAGGGCAATTTCTAGTGAACAATAAGTACTTTTTTGCTGCTACTCAGAGCATGGTTATTGCTGCTGTATGAGAGGGTAAATCTGCTATTTATTCTTGCTGAGATCCTACGCCCAGCACCTCCATATCAGTCTATAGTTTTGAGAGCTTGGTAAAAGGCGTTTGAATAGTTTTAGTGGCCTATTGGCCAACTATTGTTACTCTTGCTGTGCCCAGTTTGTGTTGTCCATATTTCATTTCAGACCTGCAGTCTTCCACAGGCTGTCACTTCTATACCTGGTTCAATTTGCACTTGCTGGCCACATTTCTTCATGCCATACAAACCTTTGGTATTGGTGCTCATTGCTGTCCTTGGTTGGTGTAGATAACTTAAATTACATATTAGTTATGTTGTACTATCCGTTAGTTGGTGAGTATGGGTATCCCTTTATAGCTGATAGAATTAGTTTTGGTTGTTATTAATAGTTGGAATTACTTGGCAATCGTCAGCAAGTTGATATAGGCCTTTTGTAGTTAGGAAAAAGGACTGTGTGTTGGAATTGTTCCCTTTTTTCAATTTTGTATAACGGCATATAATGGATAAAGAAATCAATGTTATATCATATGGAAACTCTCTTGAATTACACAACAATTCTTGTATGAATCATTTGTCTATGAATTTTGAAATCAGTTTACTATGCTTTAAATAGTCGTGTAATCATTTAGCAAGTAAACATCTGGGGCCATTGCTTTTAAGAAGCTCGATAGAATAAAAGATGGCTATATAAATGGGACAACTAGAAGAACCAATCGAATTCAGCCAACAAAGAGAAGTCAAAGATCTGGTCTATTTGTGGGACATATCTATGAAAGAATAGGTCCAAAATGAAGTTGACAAAAACAAGTTCCTTCAAAATAAATCTATGATAGCCTAAGAGTGAGTGAAGAAGTGGATATACTCCTCGATTGTCTACTGAGATTTATTGCAATACATTTTATAATACTCCAAAGTTTGTGTGCTGAATGGGACTGCAAAGCACATAGACAAGTGTTATGAGGATAGAAGTCTACAAGAAAAAAAGGAACAAAAATAGACTGGCATTGTGCTCCTCATAATTATTTAATGCCCTTATACTCAAATAAAAGCAAGAAAAGATCACATATTGGTCAAGGAACAAAACACAGAGTAAATCAATCTCTAAGGGCCATAGAACAAAGAGAGACAAGGAAACGACTGAAACAAAAAATTGAAGAAAACCTAGCAGTACAAAGGAGTCCAACTTGAGAAAGCAATAGAAGCCAAAGTGTGAGTGGAAGCCATAGTCGGGAAAATAAAAAACCTTAATATTCCCACAATAAGTAAACGTATGAAGGAAGAGTGGGAGGAGATAGCTAGACACGTACCACCACCGGATGAAGAGTGGGCTGATTTAAGTAGGAAAATCAAAACAACTCTTTTTGGACGAGGGAATTTAGGAGATAGAGTTCAAATATTCCTTCATAGATGGAAAAAAGATTGAAAGGTTGTTAATTGGGGAAAACGAGCCAAAAACTCTAGGGCTAAGAGAACTTGAAGGCAATATGAGTGTGCCAAATATTGAAATTGTAGATTGAGTTAAGGATTCTCAATATGAGTGTGCGAAACATTGGAATTGTAGAAAGAGTTGGGTTCTCATGTGGTTGAGAGTGCAAGAAAAGAACTAAATTTTTGAGTCAAGACTCTCGAGTAAGTAGGTTCTAGGCACTAAAGTTGCATTAGAAGAAAAATATGGTGACTCCACCATCAAGCCCTAGCATTGAGAGACAAAACTACCCAAATTCATAGTTAATGGATTGGAGGATCTAGTGAGGCATTGCAAGACCTGTGAATCAATCTGGGTAGCGAATGACCAAGATGATAGAGTGTATTGGCTATGATCCTTTCCAACCACCTTAAGGTGTATAGCCATTTATTGGACTCATTCGATCATTAAGGAAAAAAATGTAGTACCACCTTAATCCCATACAAAAGCTTATAATAGGGAAATGGACATTGAGAGTGAGGATAAAATGCACTCCTAAAGCAAAAAGAAACAAGATGAAGATGATACTTTGTATGGAAATAGTGATAGTGAAACTAGGATGGTACAAGTCTTGAGAAGGGACTTTATTAGGATGATGAAGGAATTAAAAGATGAGAAAGAAACTAGTAATGAAACAAAAGAACTTTGGTGTGTGAACACCAAGAACAAAGGTCACATTAAAACAAATTATTCAAAGAAGTTATTTTGTGGCATCAACTAGGTTTTGGTCATTCGATAAGATAGTGCCCATACAATCTGAAGAGTAGGTGCACACAAGTGCTTTTTACCCAAGGAGAGCAGTCCACTCCATTGAATACATTGTTGAAACCACAAAACAACAACAATGCATCCCTAGAGGTTACTGGAATAGAAATAATAATAGATTGAAATTTTGAATAATAACAATAATAGTGGTGGGAGTAGGAGCTGAATACGATATAACTTCAAGGGATGCTTGATCATACAATGCTAACAATGTAATGAATGGATGCATTTTGCAAGAGAATGTCAAAACAAACAAAACAAAAGGGGAATATTGTGTAAATGGTGTGGATGAGGAGATTAGGAAGAAACCGATTGCTTGAAGAAAAAATCTAGCATCAACATGATTGATTTAGGGCAAAAGGAAGAAGTACTGGCCATTACTTGAGCACAAATGAAGAAGGCAATATACCTAGACCCTCGTACAAAAAAGGAAAGACTTCATGAAGCCAAGGAAAAAGTAGAACACGTTATGTCAAGGGAACAAAGGTGCTCCAACGAATAGGCAAGTACTTAAATGAGGTTGGGATCATAGAAGAATATTGCAAGATAGGTACTAGAAACCACCATACCAATCAAGATGGCCAATTTATTGCAAAGGATTCTAGAATTGAGGATTGCAATAGTAAAGGAAGAAAAGATAGTCCAAGAGAAGAGTGCAAATATTATAGTAGAACCTCCAATGTAAGGCAACCAATTGATAGATCCTATGTTGTTGATGGTGAACTTGGTGAAGAAACTAGTAGTAGTGCATATGGAGATTCTTGGGAAGAACCTTATGAACACAATAATCAATGGAGGATCGAGATCTAACATACTCCTTGAAGATACTTGGAAAAGCCTTGGTAAACTTGCCATTTGGTTACCAACCTTCAAAGTGGTAGTGTAGATCAACAAATAATAAAGGTATTGGGGGCTTTAATGGCCCAAAAGGTAATGATTAGGACCCAATCATTTTTACTAAAATTTGTTGTCATTTCTTTGCATCGAAGAGCCTATGATGCATTGTTTGGTGGGAGATGGTTGGTAGCAACTAGAGTCGACTGTAATTGGAAGAAGAATACCTTATTTATTTAAAATAGGGTAAGGAAATATTTGATCAATTTAAGGAACCGAGCAATGAGTGAGAAAGCAACTTCATTGGATTTGGACTTTGAACTAGGAGAAACATGGGGTGAAGAAGAAAGAGGCCTTATGGAGCCAAATGTTGAGGGAGTTCTAGACGTCCGACCTTGCTTCGAGGATGAGGCAAATTCATTTAGTGGATTGTTTCATTAGCAAATGGAAGATTATGAACTTCTCTAACTAGAATGTATCATGATGCAGATCATGGAAACTGGAGAGGACGAGAAAGATAAGAGAATTGTACAAGAGGACCATTTTACACTAGTAAGTGATACATTTCCACTAGAATATGGGGAATACAAAGTAGTGAATGCAAGGTTAGTTGACATGCCTACCTACAAATTAGAATGAGATAAGACCATAAAATATGAGGAACATACAACCATGAAAGTAAACTTGGGAGAGGAAGGTAGTTCAAAAGTCATTATAGATGGGGACAATTGGAATCCTGTGCTGAAAGCCACAACATTCAGAATTTTCCTAGAGTATAAGGATGTTTGCACATAGACATACAAAGAACAAAACGGAATGCCACCAAAATTATGCATCCACATAATTGCCTTAGTACTTGGAGCACAACTAGTAAGAAAAAGGCCCTATAGGATGAATTGAAACTATGCATCAAAAGTGTATGAGGAAATACAAAAAAATGTTAGAAGCATGAATTATCTTTGAGTTAGAAACAAGTGACTGGGTGTCACCCGTATCTATTTAACTGAAGAATGAATTTGAACAAATCAGAATATGTGCAGATTTTTGAAGCCTCAATGCAATCACTACTAAGGATCCATTTCCAATCCCATTCACAAACTCCATTGTCAAAGTGGTTAGACATGAGATCTACTCCTTCATGGACAAATTCTTTGGGTACAACCATATAATCATAGTCAAAGAAGACAAACTCAAGACCACCTTTGTAGTAGAAGATAGAGTATATGCATACAATAGAAATCCTTATGATTTATGCAATGCTATTGTGACATTCTAGAGGATTATTCTTCAAAATTCCGATTAAATATCTATAGGGAATTTCAATGAATTCCTAGATGATTGGTCAATTTATAGTGACTAAGAGACACATCTAAAGGCTCTAGCAAAATGTATGGAATAGTGTAGGTCAACACACAGCCTTAAATCCCAAGAAATGCTACTTCATGGTACCACAGATGGTGTTTGACTTCAAAGGGATGGCTAGGGGTGGAGATTGGAGAGATGTTGGCTGCTTGGCAGCCAACCCAACCCACTACAGTCGGGAGACATGAGAGAGTACTGACAATACTCCATGGGATGGAGAAGTGTTACAGAGATGTCTTTCTTCGGTGGCATAGCCAAACCCTCTCCATAGAGGAGGCTACTAAGGTAAGAGACAGAGCTTTGGCATAGGTAGCGTGTGGTCGAGCGGAGTTGGCGGAGCAAATTTGCAAGTCACAAGCAACTGGCTCAAGTGACCACCGTCGAGCGTACCAGAGTTTTAGCTCTCAAGAAGACATTGGCTGAGAGGGAGAGAGTGTTGGCAGAGTGAGATGTGCAGTTGGGTGAGAAGGAGAGACTACTGGCCAAACGAGACACACAGTTGGCTGAGGTAGAGAGACTCCTTGTTGAGAGGGAGGGCCAACAACAAGTGAAGGATAGGGAGTTGAAGGGACAAAGTTAGGAGCTTGAGAGGGCAAAGGCCAAACTTTCCGAGGTAGTACAAATGGTGAAGACAACATGTGAGAGGCAACTGGCAGCCAACCAAAAGCTTCAACGTCTACAATAGCAACAGTCAGTGACGACAACCCCTACATCGTCAGTACACCCAGGGGTGCCCTCTCACCCTCCCTCTTCTTGATTTTTCCCTTTCTATGATCCTTGTTTTTGTTTTTTGTCATTTGGAAGATGACTTCTTTTGTGGGGGGGATGATGTAGTCGGCCAAGAGTGTCCATGTTATTAGTCGACTAAATAATGTAATTAAATAAAACTATAGTATAGGCAGCAAAATATTTTATCTACATTACATGTGGTTTCAAGAATTAAGTCCTTGATTGGTTGGATTAGTTGGAACTGGTAGTCGCGACGATTGGTGTTCTCAACCATCGTCAACAACTACATATACTTTGATTCATTGTAGTTGGGACACACTATGACACACTATGTTACATTCTAATGTTATGTTATGACACGACATATGTTGATAGAGTACGGATGATTGTACTCTGGTTCTATTGCATTAATGAATGAATTATTATTATTCTGTGCACCATGTGTTCATGAATATTTCTTGTACATGTTGTGTATGTGAATCTCATTCTCGTTTACTCTAGTACGTTGTCATGCCCTAAAATTTTTCCAACTTAAAACAAACACAACTACCAAATTTTTTCAACTTACGACCACTACTAAGGCAAATTTGAGTTCTCAAGTTAATGTAAAATTGGTGACATCACATTGTATAAACTATCCTACTTCGCTTTTTCTTTGAGTTTATCTAGTTTATGTGCTTGATAGCCATACTCGCCTCCATTGGACCACCAAGTTATTGTTAGTTTTGAAATCATTCAATGCTTCATTCCTCAGTTTAAACCATCGCGACAATCTTCAAGAAAGGAAACCGAGTTGCTCAGATCGGAAGAAAAATCGATTGTGAAATAGTTTTGCATTGTTAACAAACAAATTTATAAGTTTAAATATTAAACTGCAAAGATTAATTGGTAAGGAAAAAGTTAAAATATAAATCAATACGAACACTTATACAAGGGCTATAAGTAACTATGATCATAGTAAATGGAGCTAACTTTGAAACCTTCGATAGTTGCAACTAAGGAAATCTTTTTATGAACACTTATGAGTTTAGATAAAATCCCTTAGGAAGTAGATTTGTAGATGGTTGAAGTCGGTTGAGCATATAGCTCTCTAAAACAAAATAATGCTAATAAAGTAAATATATAGGTAACATTAAAATAGTTCATAAAAAAAAGATTGTGAGAACATTCAAGTAAGTTTAAGTTAAATTTAAGGAATACATACTTTAGTATTTATTTAATGTTAAAAAGAATACGAATACAATAAAAAATCCAATGAATGAATTTAAACTCTCAATCTATGTATTTAAATTTTAACACTCAAATTTGTAGAAACACTAGTGGAGTGGTAGCTAACAAAGTTTAAAAAAACTTAGACACCAATGTAAAATGCAATCCATAAACCTTAATAAACCTTAAGAAGATTGTTAATATGTGATATTGATTTGAGTTATGTTTTGGAGAAATACTAAATATTCGTTGTAGTTTAATTTTTAATAATGTATTTTGGTGAACCTTAAAAATTAGTAAGTAGAATACATTTTTACCTAAGTAATTACATAAGAATTATCAATTAAATAGGAGACTTAATACCAAAATAATTACTTAAACTAGGATTGAAAAATCCATCTCACTGGGTAAGTAATAGCCTCCAAGAAATTATAAGGTTTTTTCCCAAATTTAAATGAGCATATAACTATTGGTTCCTAATTGATCCAAAATCCTTGAGTCCTTAATTCAGGATATGAAGATAGTTTGAACATTATGTGAACTTTTCAATTATTTTTCAGTTCTTGGACATAAGGTAAATTTATTGCTAAGTTGATGGAATTAATATGCCTTGTCAATGATATTAGATTTATCTTTTAAATTTTGTTCATATTTGTATGTCGTGAAAGCTTTCTTATTTAATGTAGTTTTGTTTATCATTTAAGGTTCTCAATAGTTAACTTTTTATTGTACAATAATATGTTCCTCTATATTGTTAAACTAGAAGAATGGATTGTAGTTGAACAAAAAGGCTAAAGGTTGTTCATAGTTCAAACAATTTAGACTTTGCAATGTTTTAGAGTTAATTAGAGCAAAAGCGAACTAGGATAGTTTATACAATGTGATGACATCGTAAACATGATGTCATCAATTTTAGATTAACTTGAGAACTCAAATTTGCCTTAGCAGTGGTTGTAAGTTGAAAATTTTTGGTAGTTGTGTTTGTTTAAGTTGGAAAATTTTTAGGGCATGACAAACTACATATACTTTGATTCATTGTAGTCGGGACACACTATGAAATACTATGTTACATTATGATGTTATGTTATGACATGACATATGTTGATATAGTACAAATGACTGTACTCTAGTTCTATTGCATTAATGAATCGATTACTATTATTCTGTGCACTATGTGTTCATGAATATTTCTTATACATGTTCTGTATGTGAATCTCATTCTCGTTTACTCTAGTACGTTGTTAATTCATCCTTGCGAGTAAACAAGGGTTTTAGTCCTTAATCCAAATATGGAAACCAAGAGGGTTTTCGTCCTCCAAATCTTCCACACCAAGGATTTTCATCTTTGAATGCTTTAAACTCCAAATTGGAAGGAATAATGGAATGATAAATATGGATTATTTGCTTTGAGCAATGCCTTTCTTTTATAGTTGCTTTTTGGGCCCTCTATTTGAATTTGCTTTTTCCTTCCAAGTATTTAAAAATACTTTTTAAATTGCAAAAAACACTTTTTAAATTACATATACTTATAAAATAGTATAGAGGCCCTATAATAATATTTACGTTGCCCTTTTGAAAATAAAGAGATTGGACATGTTTAAAATATTATTATTTCTCTTATTTCATCCCTTGGCCTATGGGAAATAAAGAATAGGCTATGGGTCCCCAATTAATTCATTTAGTTTTGTAAAGGGGACATGACAACCATGTTCACAAAACTCTTACCTAGGATGTACGATGCATGAGCATCATGGTCCACAACTGATCTTGCATTACTAAAAAAGGTTTGTTTCTAAGTTTTGATTGTTGTTTGTTAGGTACGATTGTTTTTCAAAGATGCATATTTAGGAGGTTCTACATGCTGCCTACATGTGTTCTCTTAGGTTATATTCTTAACTGTAACTATGCTATAGGTCAACTATGGGTTGCTATTGATTAATACAAGTTAACTATAGACTGCTACAGGTGTTTTCTATAGCGCTGTATGTATTGTATAGGCTACTACAATTAAATTATTAATGTGCAAGCTGCTACAGGTGAGCTGGTAACATGTTGCAGGTCACTGGAAACAAGTCATGGTCATTATTGGAATGATTATAATTGCTTTCAGCTGGCAAATGTTAGAATAAATGAGGAGTAGGTTCATGAGTAGAAAAAAGTCGTTCGGGGTGGAAGAATGAATAGAGAGTTGATTTTTTACAAGTTGTTGGATATTCTTGTCTTGACTGAGTTTACCCTTTTATGGTGACTTGGCAGTAGTTAGGCGTGTGACCATCTCAGGCTTGCTGGTGAGTTTTTATTTCTTCTTGGGCCACAACTTCTATGTTGTTTATTTGTTTGGAACCACAAATGTCCAGCTATCCCTCATGATCGAATTTCTTTTGGTCTTTGGTTGCCATTTCATATTGGTGTGGCTGTTAGACTTTTTTTCTTCAGCGGGAGTCATCATTCTTCCACTTGGTGGTTGTTTTGTACTCCACATTTTGGTTGTTTGGGTGTTTGTTTTGGTTGGGGGCCAGATTCTTGATTGTTTCTTTGGACAGATGTTATTTTTGCATGTACACGAATCACCTTCCATTAAGAAAGTGGTGAGATAGCTATTTCTCAAAAGCAATGATGCATTCTTGATAGAGGCAGTCAGAGAAGAAGATGAGGCTGTGAGGAAAACAATAACCGGATAGATGGCTGTAGAAAGAAAAGGGGCATATATAAGAGAAAAATGGAATCCTCCTAGATAGATAGAGGTAGTTCCTTTAGACAGAGAAAGAGGGGGAAGCTGAGTGAGGTTGATTGTGCCAAAGAGAGATGAAAAGGGTAAGGCAGAGGAACAGGTAAATTATCTTGTAGCTCATTCATAGCTCATTCATCTAGGATGAAGAAAAATTTGTAGTTCATTATTAAAGTTTATATTCAGTAGACTCTTATGAGCATGTTTGTAAAACTGTTCAAGGGAAAATTTGCAATCTAATGCATGTAGTTTTGTGTTTGCTTCCATTGTGCGTGTGCATTTGTTGTTGAATGTTAGGCTGCTAGATTTAGATGGTTGTTCATTTGACCCCCCTTACCTAGATTGCATCAATTTTCCTTTATATTTGGGTCTCATCCTGTGTTGAGTCCTTTTAGGATGTTGTCAAGAAGTGACTTAACAGATCTGCTTGTTTGATTGGTCCATTTTTGGATCAAAGGGTGCACAAGATGCACTCCTAGATCCTAAAAATAGTTGAGTATGTGCATTGGGAGAAGCTTGGTTTGCATATATTTTGGAGGATGTTAATTGGCTTTATAAAGTTGTTCATAGATGATTGGACCACATGGAAAAGGAGATCACTGGATGTATTAAAAAGTTGTATGCATCTGTGCAAAGAAGTCCTCAATGGAATGATCTAGAACTCTGTTTGGGACAATGTTTAGATAAAATATAGAAAAACTAGGTCACCTTGACAAGGTCTTAAGATTGCAACCTTAGCTAAAAAATATCCCAATTATCAATTGTCGGAAAGCTTTTAGGATGTATATAACATGATGACAGGATGCAAAACTGTGTACATCAGTGTTTGATCCTTGAAAACAGTTTTGAAAGGCCGGAAAATCACAAAATAAAAAATTCTTGAAAATCATTGGGAAATTGAAATCTTGTGATTTTATGAGTTTTGTGTCATGACACTTTCTCTCAAATTCCAGGGGAATGCTTTTTACATGGTATTTCAAATATCAAATCGAATTGCTTCACTTTCTATGTTTAGACTGTAAATTTTGTGCTTAAAATAATTATAAAGGATTTATCATTTGAATATAAAAATCAGAGTGTTGTGGTTTCATGCCACTTCTCAAAGATTGCTAACTTACCATAAACTACTCAATTTAAGTAAATCATCATTTATATTGCAGTTTTATATGTGTTTGCTGTGTTCATTTTCATTTTTTGGGATCATTGCTTTTATCCTACAATTGTACTTTTAACCTCATTGCCAATTAAATTGGGATCAAGGAATCACCTAGGCAAAGATGAATTCAGATCTTGTTTGGGTTATCTAAAGTAAACTATTATAGAAGATTCATTAAGGAGACCTTAAATGGAAACGTGGAGAATGTAAAGCAATAGAAGAGTGATCTATAAAGTCACACAGAAAAAGTGAAATTGTGAAGAATTCTATTTTTTTTAAAATTGAAAATCAATAGCTTGTTTATATACAAGGAAACTCCCATGGTGACTCGTTAAATGCCATATCGATATAATCAATGTTCAATGCATTATATGATTTTAAGTGTTAATAAAGAGAAACAATAACATACTCGTAGTGGCTTCTTAAAACTGAGGATCATGTCTTCATTGCTAATTGCAGGGATTTTATTAGAGGCTTCCTAGCTAATAATTCTTTTCATTTCCCAATGAACATAGCTGAAAAGAAAAAAATCTCCTTGCTCACCATCTAATTGGGGGAATACCTTTGGAGGGATTGTGAAGAATAATCAATGGGAATTTCACAGTTTTATTCTAGTCTTATATCTTTGGCATTTTTTATTCTTATAGTTGTAAATTTTTTATCAGTGTTATGCCAGGGTTTATAGATGAGTTGTGTGCCCATTGGCACAAATATTGTACTTATCTGAAATTTTTACAAGCTAAATTGAAGTGTGTTCCTTATTTGAGGGATTTATATCTGTTATCTTTGTGCATATTAACATTTTTAGTTAACTCAGATGTTTTGGTTCGGGAATTTTAATAATGATTTTGGGTTTACCCTCGTTTGCTTTGTTTCTTTCCTTTTGCTTTTATATTTTTCTGTTAGTTATTTTTATAGCGTAAGGTCTTCTTAGCCTAGCTCTTATCAATTATAACTGGTTACACTTTTGACTCCCATTCACCTACTTTGATCGTTTGTGGAAATTAATATAATTTATTTCTTTCTTTTGAGTTGTGTGATAATCCTTCTGTTGGTAGGTTGAGTCACTTGTGATTATTTTATTGTAATCCATTGCTTAAATCTTGAAGCACTTGTTTGATCTTTAGGATTATGAAAGTTATCATCATATGAATGCCAGTCTCTATTGTGTTGGTCATTCTAATGACTCTTCACTATAGAAATAGAAAATGATGGGGGACATACTTTATGTATTTATGACAAATATATTATTTATAAAAGATGCCTGTCTCTTACATTGTAGATGAGTATGCTGATTTTCTTGTTATCTAGATAAGGCATGTTAGATTTGAAATGTTCCCAATAAAACTCTTTTCTCAGATTTTGGAATTGTTATAATTCATTATAACTCAAATTTATGTATGTACTTCTTTGGATGCTTGTTCAGCTTTTGGACTTGGTGCTTGGGAAAGATCGTATTGTTCTTTTACGCAGAGCAGAGTTGAAAACACTTGTGGATATGCATGGAAATGAGGTATGTTTCAGTAAGAAGATTAGTTCTGTTGACTCAATTTTGACACAGGCTTAACATTTCCTGACAAAGCAAAATATATGCCTGCAATATACTCATGGCTTTATGGTCTGGAGTTTGCCCATTCTCTTCAGTATGGCTTTTTGTGTTTCTGATCTTGTTGAATATCAAGTTAGAGAAGGTGCAGGAGTTTAGAGAAGATAAAACACACGTTGCTCAGGAGATCCAATAGTATTGAAGTCAGTTAACACACACTGCATTTATTGACCGAGACAATATAGGAGTGCATAGAACATGACAGCAGTTTGTGAAAATAACTGGTACATGTTATCATGATTGCATTTTTATAAGTGTTTCCACATGCTAACTAGTTAATATATTTGATAGGCTTCTCCACTGCACAGTAATCAGTTCTGTCTTTGCCACATATATATATAAAATATGAAAACTAATCAAAGAGAATAAATATTGAAGTATATCAGTGTCAAGATCTCCCCCCTCTTGCAGTTGATTTTCACTCTCAAGCATTAGTAACATCAACTCTCTCATTCCTGGACACTATAATTGAGATTGCAGTTCCGATTTTGCCATTACTATTATACCTGCAGATGATGTATCTATAACTTCTAGCAGTTCTCTTCATCTTGATATTCATATGTTAGATTGTTAAAATTACAAATCACTTTGTTTTTTCTATTAAACATTAGCTATTGCTAATGTGTCTATAACCATTTCTGGCATTGCCCTTGACAATCTATGATTGAGAACAATAAATCCAACCATGCATTGTTGTCATTAATGTTAGAAGAGTGAATGCATAGAGATTGAGAGAATTGTGTGGCACACACCCAATGCGTGTATGATGTATATATGAATGTATGGGGAAGTTACTTTGGTGTTTGTAACTTACATTGTGTTAGCTACCTTATTAGGCATAACTAATGTATGTTATTACATAATTGTCACAAGCAGTAAATACCTGTGTACATAATAGTGTAACATTATATTATTGATCTGTTAATTATAAGGATATTCCTTAACTACTTCTCCAACTATGGATTTGTTAATCTTAGATTGTGAGAGCAAAATGACTGAATGATTTAAGCAAATTAAATTTAAGACAAGAGATGATAAGAGAATTCAACACCATAAGAATGAGTCCCATATACCTTGGAGAAACTCTTTGTGGGTAAAAACTTCAGCTAAATGTGAGTATACACTTACTTAGTGCTCAAAAATGGCATACAAGATTGATTCCATAGCCCCTTCGCCTTCGACAAAGCTCCAACAAAATGTCTAACTCCCCAAGAACCGGTCAAAGACTCCCAAATGAGCTCTTTCTGCTTATAATTTCTTCAACAGTCATAAACATGAGACAATACAAGGAAAAATTCTCACTAAGCAACTACCAACCAAGAGAATTGAGACTACACTTCCAATGTCAACTGCATACATGATATGTCTAGAATGCCTTTCCATCTAGAAGCTGAAATGACCATCGAAGAGGAAGAGGAATACATCAAAATTTGGAATGCCATTGGATGTTTTGACTACATGCAATTTATTCACCACTTTCACCAAAGTGGTGATCTCATTTGCCACTTCCATTATAGGGTAATCACACATTCGCTATGGTAGATGATGAATTTGCTGTAGTGCTTGTTGGAGTAAATAGGAAAATCACCTAATAATTAATTAATCATTAGTTAATTATCAGGTGCCTTTTACTTTATTCACTTAAGCTAAACTTATGAGTGCTTTTTTATTATTAGATTTTTTATATTAAGGTCATGTTAGTCTCATAGAATAGGATGAGGACACTTGTCATGATCTAACTTAATTATTTATTAGTGTAATTATTCTAGACTCATTAATACAAAAGGCATATCAGATTTTTCTTTTTGACCAATCTCTTTCCAAGGTTGCATGAGCACACTATCTTCTTTTTCTCTCTACATGTGATAGGTGTTTTAGTTGTAGGTGATTTCTTGGAGTGACTTATCCCAAATGGCTAGTTGCCATTCCACTTGGTTGGCCGACAAACCTTCCGATGATGAAAATCTAGTGACATTTCATTTCCAACTGGCACCAAATCTAGCTCTGACGAAATAAAATGGGTTGTTGTCAAACACTATTCTTGTGATTCACAAGCAAATCAGAATATTTCCATAGGTGCAACACATATCCGAGTGGTCAGAGAATATATTGGGCCAAAAGAATATTTCAGCAGTGGTGATAGGATCTCATAATATATCGAGGAATCTTTGATGAGCAAAGGGTATATTTCGGTGGTGGTAAGAATATTTTGTCCATTGACTTCATGATGACATCAGTATGACATCAACACAGTACCCCTAGTAGGTCCCCTCCAAGCCCTAATTTTCCATAAGGGAGCTGTTTTTTAATTTTTGGTGTAACTTGGGTGTATGGTGTTGAAATTGGGCAAATGAGATATCGTCAAAAAACTGATTCTGTGTACTTTCTAGTTGTGTAGATCTCATCATTAGATTTTGTTGCTAGTTTATTTTATCTTCTGTTGAAGTCAGATCATCCTTTTTGGCTTTCGAGCTCATAACTTTTCACCTATCTTTCCGATTTTCATAGCTCTTTAGATCCATCCATGCACTTTTTCAGACTCTACACCAAGTACATTTTATTTTGTCTTTTGTGATTTCATAATCCAGTCAATTACTTGGATGTCTTGGCACTTGGAAATGATCCGTCTGCATGAGATGAATTCATTTGATCTACTTTACATGCATTGAAGTTATTGGTCTTTGATTTAATCATTCGAGGAGGTATCATGGGTTTCTCTATTCATCCTTCTATGGTCATTCTAGAAAGGGATAATTATGGGTATTGTCAAAATGACATCCTTACACATCTTAAGTGGCTTAATCTTTTGCCTTATCTTTATGGATTCATATTTGAACAAAACACACCAAGGAGATCAACTTGGGGTAACATTATTGATCATGTTGTAGGTTTTATTTGTTTTAGTGTTGATCATGACACTATGTGTGCTGTATCAAACATTGATTGTCCCCACACATTTTTTATTTCACTTTGGAAGATCCATGGAGATCCTCATATCTCTCCATTTTTAGAGGATCCTGTTGCAAATTGTTTCATTCTCCTTGATGATGTAAATTGCATACCCTTTGATGATGATACTTTAGAGGAGCTTGAGTATATTATAGGTCTTGCATGTTTCGATGGTTCATGTAATGTCCCCTTCTCAGGCCTAGTAAGTTCAAAGACCATTAGCCTATTTTTTGAGTTCCCATAGGCTAAGTGGTATGGCAAGGGGACTCCAAAGTTCTTGGAGGATAGAGTTTCGGTGCTACATAGTTTCTATTTATGGCAATGAGCTGAGTGGGCAATACTGGTCTGAATGACACTCTCTGTAGTGTTTTCAGACTTTTGGGGTGTTCTACTAACTTCTTGGAGAGCATGTCTATTTATAGTTAGTCACCAAATTGGCTTCTTTCATTCACCCAATGCCTCTGTATCATATTGGCACAATTAGAATTGGATTTTGATGTGTTTCAGGATTTTCCGTAACATGGGGTGGAATATTTTAATTATTCACTTAAGTTTATAATGTTTTATTATTAGTTTTATAACTTAGTGTAATAACTTTTTGAAAAAGGTAATTTTGTCTCCAATATGGATGCCTAGGAGGAATAAGGGGCCTTTGCACATGAAAATGATTATTATTATTTTAAAAAGGTATTTGGGTGAAAAAGTGAGTTATTTTATTATTTTAAATTGAGGTTTTTCCCTCGAGGAGGTGTTGGGGGCTCATTCTCACAATGCTAAAGAATGTATTGTTATGTTGCCGGATTGGCTCTGGATTCTTCAAGTCTTTGCGGACAATAACCCTTAGGGATTATTCTATTTTTGGAATTGAGAAATATTCTCTAGCTAGATTGGTGTGATTCCATCTAGGGATCACCATTGGTGCTGATTGAAGCCTTCGGTTTTGGCTATCTAGTGATGGAGTATTTTGATGTGTTTTAGCATTATGTTTTGGAGTGATTTCTTTTAGATTGTTGGGAGTGTTCGTTTTGGAGAGTTTCCACTTGTTGTCTGTACCTTTCTTGACCCTGCGGCTCGTACCATTTCATGCTTTATCAGGCCGTGCAATTTGGAGGAGGCCATGAAGTTGCAATATTACATGCTTGATGTTGTTTGTAGACCCAACCACCGTTGTTGATAAGGCTTTTTCCTGCATTTTCCAGAGGATAGAAAGTGTGCTTGCTGGTTTGTACAGCTAGGTATAAGGCTGTACCACTTCCAGGGGGGCATGTGAGTTCCTAAGGGGAATCACCCCTGATTTCCAGCCTTTATATGCTCCAAAGGTGGTGCCCAGACCTTACTAACCCTTGCAAACAATTTGGAGGTGTACTTTGCTGTTCAAAGTGCTCCCTAGGGGGCCGTGCCATTGGCTGCAACTCTGGTTTCAGACCTGTGTATGCTTGATTCTTACTCTATTCATGGCTGATTATGTTTGCTGAGTGTGTGGGAGTTGCATACTTTCACTTTGGAGGATTCCATGACTTGATGAGGGTGCCTAGATGTTGATCACCATTGCCTATGGTCTGCTGGTTTTTGAAACAGGTCTGTAGCAGCACTGCTCCAGTGAACTTTAAGCAATTTCCGGTGTTTGCCTTCAGCCCCTTATGAAGTATAATGATACTACTTCAAGTTGGGTAACATGTTTCATCATTTAGCAACATTTTGATGGTGTTTCCCATCTGTTCATTTCATAATTATTGTAAAAACAGATGCTTATGTGGATTGGGGAATTTGAACGAGTTAATATTGTAACACTATGTTGTAGTACCACCAGTGAGTTGCTTTTGAATTTGTCGCTACTTATCCTACTGTATAAGCGGTTTTATTTACTCACCCCACTACATAAGTGGCTATTGTACTCACTCCACTGAATAAGTGGCTTTGGCACTCTCTCACCAATGAAAAGTGGAAGAGCTTGTTTTTATACTAAATTATTGTATCGGCTTTCCCACTGCAAAGTGGATGTGCTCAACTTACCCCATTGAATAAGTGGTTGTTACTTTCACCAACTTATTTTTCAAGTATAATTTTGTAATCCTGTGCACCGTATGCTCTCACCTCACCCACATTGGGAACTTGGTGATCAAGAAGTCGAAAGATAGTTGCTTGGCATTATTTTTAGTTTGGAGCTAACAAGTTATTTAAAAAAAAATAAAAATTTAAGGGTGCTTATTATAGTTCAGAGGCTTGTCTCCTTGTTCCTACTCCTCATATCAACCCAATATCCATCTTCTGTTGTTCTTGATCAACTTGGTATCGCCAAATCCATGGCCCATATTAATTTAGTGCAGCAGTGTTGGAAAATTCATTGTTAGTGTTCACATAAGTTAATAATGTGAGCTGTTAACACAACTCACATAGCTATTATAGATGCGAACATAATTATTTGTTGAGGTTTGTTTGTTTGTTTTATGAGTTGTTAAAACAACTCATCTAAATAGAGAAGTGGTTATAGGAGATTCTCCTATAAAGTAGGAGATGTGACTCCTATATATTTGTAATGTTGTATTGAAGAAAGCGAGAATACAAAATTAAGATTATTTGTATAATACTTTGAAATTTAATGCTTTTGAAATTTAATATGGTATCAAAGCAGGTTTGGGCGTCCAAATATCTCTTCTACTACCAGATCAATAAAATCACGATTTCTCTCTCAATTCTGAATGAAAATTAAAAATTAAAAATGTTCTAGAAAGCTGATGAATAGTAGAATAAAACTCAAAAATGTTTTGATGAGATATTTAGCATTCAACGAGCAATTTGTTGTAGAGCAAACAACAAAATGGTGGACGTGATTTACTATTTGTTTGAGGAAAGCATTTTTTGATATAGTGATTTGCTGGTTCGAGATTGATTGGCCAAAGTTTCGTGTGTTTGCTTCTCAGTGGCTAATTTATTTGAAAACTCTGTAGGTTTAATGTGTTTTGTTTGGTAGTGAAGGATTATTATTTTGCCATGAATAAAGAATTCATCATAAATACTTAGCAGTTCAAGTAGGATTTTACATTGCAGTGTCAAGTCCATACCTTTTATGGAGATTGTCATGTCCCCATTTTTGGGTTCCCTTGTAGTGCAGTTGGCATTGACCTTGTGGATGTGTGTTAACGTGATCAAAGGAGTTATTTGATGATTCCAATGAGCTCAGGAGGTTTGGAGGCACACAGTTATACTCGTGCAACAAACATGGCGGCAAGTTACTTGCCATATTACTCGATACCGAGTTTTCACTAAAATGCGAGGCGATTTTGTCGTAAAAACTCACAAATATGCGCGATTTTTTGCCCTGGAATCTCCAAAAAATATCCAAATGAAATACAAAACCGTTTATTAGGAATCTTGTTTTTTCTAAGGGGTTTACGAGCTTTTTCATGATGCAAAAAGAGCGATAGAGGTGTTTCGAATGTTTGGAAATATATAAATCGTGTGTTTAAAGCTGAATGGGAAAGTTGTATCGGAATTCATTGAGTGATATCGGAATTAATAATAGTAGATATAACCTGTAGTTGCTTTATATAATAATTTTAGTTTGATCAATACTCCCTCTATAGTGAGAAAGTCGTGTTCACTTTCACCCACTACATCTTTATGTTCATATGTTTTAATGTTTTGTTTTTTTTTATTAATTTATTATTAAAATTTAACATATTAAACATGTTGGTAGGTTTTTAATATGTTAAATTTTAATATTTTAAAATATTTAATTTAAATTATTATTATTAATATATTCAATTGAATATATTTAGTATTTACAATATTTAAATTAAAATTTTAAATGTACTTATATTTTAATATTTTAAAAATTTGTGAGGCAAATTTAATAACTATTTTTTTTCAATTTTTTTATCCTTATTCGAAGAAGAAAATGATATTTGAAAAGAGAGTTTAACTAGTGTTAACCCCAAGTTTCCGGGATGGGGATGGCAGGGGATGGTGGGACGAGTCCCCAAGTTTTCGGATTTTGAGGCCAAATTTGGGGATGGTGGGATGAGTCCCCAAGTTTCCGGGAAGGGGACGACAGGGGATGGTAGGACGAGTCCCCAAGTTTCCGGATTTTGAGGCCAAATTTGGGGATGGCGGGACGAGTCCCCAAGTTTCCAGATTTTGAGGCCAAATCTGGGGATGACGGGGGGACGACTATATAAAATATAGGAAATTTTTTAAATATATAGGGAAATTTTAATTATTTATATAAAAACATCGTAGTTATTGGGAGATGCGTCTCTCCCCCTCTAAGACACGTCTCGGAGACGAAGACGCGTCTCCAGTATCAAAGACGTCTCTAGAGATGCCTCCTGCTGCCTAGAGACTTCCTTCGGAGTTTCCCGAGTACCCTACCATCTCTCATTGCAAAAAGTGATGTCTCCCGCAAAAAAACCTAAAAAATTTATAACATTTGAAACTTTAAAATTTAAAGCATAATGTATAGTGTTTGTTTGATGCGACTAAGATTCCCAACTACGGTTTAGGCGATTACATTGCTCATTGTTGCTTGCATTGACGTTTGAGGAAGGCCACACCAGAGTTCCAGCTGACGCCGCCAGGTAAGATGGCCTTAGTGATTTACCCCGAGTTCTACTACTAGCAGAGGAACCTGAGTTAGAGAGTGATGAGTATTTGGAGAGCATCATAGCTGAGGACCTTGACATGGATGATCATGATTTGGTGTAGATGATAGATTTCTGATTTTTGTTTTTTGTTTGTGTGTCAGCCTATCAATCTATCAATATTTCTGAATTTCTATATGTAATCGAATATTAAATATCAAATATGCAATGTCAAATCAAAATGTGAACTATGATTATGAAATAATAAAATATGAAGTATGAACTCTTTGACGCAATGACATTTGTGTATTTAAAGTTAATGTTCATTGTTGAACTTTACTACTGCTCTTGTTTTGAAAGTTCAATGTCATCATATTTTCTATAAATTATTTATTTTTTATATTTTTAATTTTATTATATTAATAAAAATGGCGTCTCCAAGTACCCTCGTATCCTATTTTAAAAAAAAAGCCGTACTGATACCGGTACCGGTCTCTCGTATCGATACCGGTACCGGTCTCTTGTACCAATACCAGTACCAGTCTCTTGGCAACTATGGAAAACATGGATAATGCATGCATAATATACATTATAAAACCTTGACATATAACATTTGTGTTCGACATTATTTGTCAATACTCAATATGTATTCAAAATTCAAATTTAACATACATGAATCATGAAACAACCTCCGAGTTATAATTTATAAACTTATATCAAAATGCCCAAAGGCTACATTGCTACCACATAGTTTTGAAGTATGATATGAAAATCAAAATACAATAAACAAAGAGCAGTAGCATTGCTGCCCCTAATCCGCATCTCCCATAACCGCATCAAAATTAGAATCATCCTCCGAGTCATTGCTACTACCATTGCGATAGTCCACCTCAGCCTCAACCAACATAATCCCAACCAAAGCCTCTGGTGTCTCCTCCTCATCAACCTGGACCACGTCCTTGGGAGCACTATCCACGACCACTAGCTTCTCCGCTTATCTAGAGGTAAGTCTATTCCTCTTGAGGGAGTGGATAAAGCTATATGTGGACCAATTCCTCTCTACAATAGAAGAATTGGCAACCTGTGCAAGAAGGCGAGTAGCAAGTGTCTTCAACTGCAGTGTATCCCTCCCATGCCATGTCCACCATCTAATAGGGTCAGTTTGAGCTAATATAGCTCTATCCAACCTCGCTTGTGGTTTACTCAAAGTTGGGCCACAAAGATTAGCAAAGTCAAGGAATTGTGTCCGAAGTACTAAAGCTTGCTCTGCTGAATACATCTTCTCAACGGCCTCTGTGAACCCATCTAAAACCTCAGGATCATCACATGGAGGCACCCTACCATCCCTTGGTGCATACCATTTGGGATTTAGAACAAAGGCAGCTATATGAAGCGGGGTGTTCATTGTGTTCCATCTCCGCGTCACAATTGGCCTAATGTGTTGCTCATATAAACCCAAAGTGGGATCCTTTGCCAAAATTGTTTGCTTGATCTTCCCAAGCATACTGTCAAATGTCTCATATATCTCTCCAAGACTAGGAGAATCTGTATCAACATATTGGTTGACATCTACAATAGGCGAGATGAAGGAGAAAATATATCTACAAAATGCAAACAAAAAGTTCAAAAGAATTAATTGACATGTTAGAAACTTCAAAAGTTGGAACATTGGACAATAAAATTAAAATATTAAAATCAGAAATCTAATATGTCTTACCTCACATTGGACCACCAGTCGTCATCCAGGATCTTTTGTTTGATGGATTTTTCTTGAGCAGAACTTGAATCGGGCCATCCAGTCCACTTTGCATTGACCATCATCAATTGTAGAGGCTCATGCACCTCAAGCATCCTCTCCAACAAGATGAAGTATGTGGCATATCTACATTCATTGATTCATTAAAATTTAAAACAAAATCAAATTTAGAATACAAATTGAAATGTTTGAAGTTTCAAAATTTGAAAATTTGAAAGTGAAACAAAATGAAGTGGCATACCTTGTCTCAATAGGTTTGAGAAACTTCTTCTTTGAAATGTTCTGAAGAGAGCAAGTGAGGTGTGGTGATTGCAAATGAACATTTGAATAACTCTAGCTTCTGCCACCACTTGCTTCACCCAATCCAACTTCCCTATGTCTTTCAATGCATTGTTCAATGCATGAACACAACATGGGGTCCAAAAGATGTGCCTATAAGTACCCTCCACCATCAAACCAGCCGATCTGCACATGTGCTGAATCGGTGATCACCTGCACCACATTAGCAGCCCCAACCTCCTCTTTGGCATCTCTCAAAATGGAAAACTAGAAGTCTGCATCCTTATGTTTCCCCAAACAATCTATAGCTCTAAGAAAATAAGAACCAGTAGGGCATGTGACTATGATATTGATGAGTGGCCGATGTCTAACACCAGTCCACCCATCCATCACTATAGAGCAACCCGTTCTCATCCACATTCGCCTCATATCCTCCATTAACACATTAATTTTGGAGTACTCTTTGTCTAGGAGGGTGGTGCGTAGTTTATGATCCCCAGGGGGTATGAACAAAGGACCAATAGTGGCTATATCTTTAACCATTTGTTTGAAATAAGATGAACAAGCCACATGAAATGGGATGGCATGGGCAAGGAAAAATTTGGCAATGGAAGATTCGGTGGCTTCTCGTGCTTGGTTATTAAACATAGACTCAACTAAAGTTCCCTTCCCACTACCACTCACCTTCCTCTTTCCTCTTGTAGAAACTTCACTACTACCAACCATGGAAGGCATATGCATAGTTGATTGAGCACTTGGAAAAGAAGATGACGCACCTTGAAACCCATCCACCTCCATTTGCAATATTTGACACTCTATTGCTTCATGCTCTTTTAAGTTAGGACACATTCTAACCCCATGGCCCGCCTCACCCAAAAAATGAGACCTTACCCTTGTGTAGCTGCCCCTAAAATCCTTATGGAAAACATGGCAATTCCACACCCTACTCTTCCCTGATTTCTTTTGTCTTTGGCCCACGGGTGTAACATATTGCAGGAAAGTTTTTTTTTTTGTTTTGTTTAAAGGGTGCTTTGCATAGCATTCCATGATTTCTATAGGGCATTGGTATGTGTTTGTTTGCTCTCCACTAACACTCTCACCACTTTCTCTTCTATTTTGCACTTCATTTTCACTTTCACTCCCACTCCCACTTCCACTGCTGCTTATGTTTTATTTATTTTGAATACAAGTTTCAATTGAAAAATGCAAAAAAAAAAAAAAAATCAGACATTTTATGCTTGAAATTTTACAAAAAAATGACAAAAAAGAAGGAAAGGAAATGCATACCTCTTTGGTGAATTTGCACTCCCAACTACACTAGCTTCAACCTCTTCTCCTCCTTCAACTTGTTGTTCTTCCTCCTTCAATGGCTGCAACTTCAAACCCTTGGTTGCTCGTTCTCTCCTTCACAAACAAGTGCACAAATGAATGAAATGAGGAGTGTTTTTAACTCATAAGGTAGCAAACAATGATGGGGCCCACAATAGCCACAAAATAAGGGCTTTTTCGCTTTTTAAAAATGGGTTTTGTTTGTTTGTTTATGTTTTGACCATGCTTTGACGTGGGGGACAACTTGCCATCCTCGGGATGATCGGGGGCCGGCTCAGGCTTCCCTTGGCCATCCCTGGGACGGTCAACCATCCCCCTTTCCCGTTGACTGTTTCCCCATTTCGAGGACGTTTCCCAAGTTTTGAAAAAAAAAGGGGATGCTAGGGGGCCGTCCACCAACTGTCCCCCTGTACCCGGATGTCTCAGGGATAGGGATTGGCCATTTTAAGGGGGGACACGTCCCCGGGTTTCCCTGAGTTTAATGAGTGGCATATGATAGAAGATGAAGACAAAATAAATTGCAAAAAAAAGAAAAAGGAGGAAAACTCTATAAGAAACACCATCTACCAATTCAATATATGTGTGTTTTTGAAGAATAATTTAAAAAACTATATATTTTCAATGTTTGATAAATTTACCGAGTTATTGTTGAGTTCTTCTCCGAGGTTTTGCCGAGTCCCGAGTTTTTCAAATTTTTGGGCCTGCCAAGTTTTTCAGATATGATTTGAGTCACCCTTAAGACTCCAACAGCTTGGGACTCTTGCTCGTGCGTTGATGATTGCTGTAATGCCCCTTATAGATTTATTTTAAGTTTTGCCGTTAATTTTATAGATAAAGATATCGAGATATGCCAAGAACAATAATTTTGGTAGAAAGATATTTAAAGGTTATGAACCTCTAAAGAACACTCTAGTTCTGAATACACTAGCTCTTTATAGATATGAATAAGAATGGATGTTAAGACAATAATGATAATATCAATTTTCTGGTTTAAATTCTGAAATGAGTTTGAATCAAGGTTACCCCAAGTTTTTGGGACGGGGACGGCAGGATGAGTCCCCAAGTTTCCGATTTTTGAGGCCAAATTTGGGGACGGCAGGGGACGACTATATAAAAATATAGGGGAATTTTAAATATTCATATGATAACATGGATAAGGCATGCATAATATACATTATAGAACCTTAACATATAACATTTGTGTTCAACATTATGCCAATAATCAACACGCATTCAAAATTAACATACACGAGTCATGAAACAACCTCCAAGTTATAATTTATAAACTTATATCAAAATACCCAAAGGCTACATTGCTGCCATATAGTTTTAAAGTTTGCTATGAAAATCAAAATACAATATCGTATGTCAATAATAAATAAACAAAGAGCACTGCTGCCCCTAATCATCTCTCATAATCGCATCAAAATTAGAGTCATCCTCTGAGTCATTGCCACTGTGATGGACCTCCTCAACCAATGGAACCCCAACCAAACCCTCAACTATTTCCTCCTCATCTACCTGGGCTACGTCCTCGGGCTCAATATCCCACCATAGAGTTGGAGTCTGCCGATACTCTGGAGTTTGCCGATCCTAAAGCCGAAGAGCACTATGAACGGTCACTAGCTTCTCCGCTTTTCTAGAGGTAAGTCTATTCCTCTTGAGGGAGTGGATAAAGCTATATGTGGACCAATTCCTCTTTGCAACAGAGGAACTGACAACTTGTGCAAGAAGGCGAGTAGCAAGTGTCTTCAACTACGGTGTATCCCTCCCATGATAGATCCACCATCCAATAGGGTTCGATTGAGCTAATATAGCTCTATCCAACCTCGCCTGTGGTTAACTCAAGTTTGGGCCAATAAGATTTGCAAAGTCTAGGAATTGTGTTCGAAGTAGTGAAGCTTGTTCTGCTGGATAAATCTTTTCAATGGCTCGTGTGAACCCATCTAAAACCTTAGGGTCATCGCATGGAGGCACCCTACTAGTCCTTGGTGCATACCATTTGGATTTAGAGCAAAGGCAGCCATATGAAGCGTGGTGCTCATTGTATTCCACCTCCACGCCACAATGGACCTAATGTGTTACTCATATAAATCCAAAGTGGGATCTTTTGTCGAAATAACTTGCTTGATCTTCGCAAGCATACTGTCAAATGTCTCATATATCTCTCCAAGACTAGGAGAGTCTGTATCAGCATAACGGATGACATCTACAATAGGCGAGATGAAGGAGCAAATATATCTGCAAAATGCAAACAAAAATTTCAAAATAATTAGTCGACAAGTTAATTGACATGTTAGAAACTTCAAAAGTTGGAACATTGGACAATAAAATTAAAATATTAAAATCAGAAATTTAATATGAAAATCAACCATCTAATATGTCTTACCTCACATTGGCCCACCAATTGTCATTGAGGATCTTTTGTTTGATGGTCTTTCCTTGAGCAAAACTTTCATTAGGCCATCTAGTCCACTCTACATTGACCATCGTTGCTTGTCAAGGCTCATGCACCTCTAGCATCCTCTCCAACAAGACGAAGTATGTGGCATATCTACATTCATTGATTCAATGATTCATTAAAAAATATAAATTTAAAACAAAATCAGATAATGAATACAAATTGAAAGTGAAACAAAATGAAGTAAGTGGCATACCTTGTCTCAACAGGTTTGAGAAACGCCTTCTTTGAAAATGTTCTGAAGAGAACAAGTGAGGTGTGGTGATTGCAAATGAACATCTAAATATCTCTAGCTTCTGCCACCGTTTGCTTCACCCAATCCAACTTCTCTATGTCTTTCAATGCATTGTTTAATGCATGAATACAACATGGGGTCCAAAATATGTGCCTATAAGAACCCTCCACCATCAACCTAGCCGATTTGCACACACGTGCTGAATCGGTGATCACCTGCACCACATTTGTAGCCCCAACCTCCTCTATGGCATCTCGCAAAATGAAAAACTGGAAGTCTGTATCCTTACGTCTCCTCGAACAATCTACGACTCTAAGAAAATAAGAACCAACAAGGCATGTGACTATGACATTGATGAGTGGCCGACATCTAACATCAGTCCTCCCATCCATCACTATAGAGCACCCCATCCTCATCCACATTTGCCTCATCTCTTCCATTAACACATTAACTTTGGAGTACTCATTGTCTAGGAGGGTGGTGCGTAGCTTATGATCTCTAGGGGGTATGAATGAAGGACCAACATTGGCTATGTCTTTCACCATTTGTTTGAAATAAGAGGAACGTGCCATATGAAATGCGATGACATGGGCAAAAAAGAATTTGGCAATGGAAGATTCAGTGGCTTCTCATGCTTGGTTATTAAACATGGACTCAACTAAAGATGCCTTCCCACTACCACTCACCTTTCTCTTTCCTCTTAAGGCAACTCGAGTACTACCAACCGTGGAAGGAATAGGAGTAGGCATAGATGATTGTGAACTTGGGAAAGAAGGTGACCCACCTTGAACCCCACCATCCAACTCCATTTGAATATTTTGGCACTCTAAAAATATTTCATTTGTCAATGCAGGACACACTCTAACTCCATGACCCACCTCACCCAAAAAATGAGACCTAACTCTTGTGTAGCTGCCCCTAAATTCCTTTTCACAAATATGGCAAAACCACACCCTACCCCCCTTGATTTTTTTTGTTTGTCACCCACAGGGGTAACATCTTGAAGGAATGGTTGTTTTTTGTTTAATGGCTGTCTTGCATAGACTTTCATTGTCTTGGTATTGGTTGTTGAAGGGCATTGGATTGGGTTTCTTTACTATCCACTACCACCCCCACCACTTTCCCTTCTAGTTTGCACTTCAACTTCACTATCACTCCCATCCTCACTGCTCCTCATGTTTTCTATATTTAGAATGCAAGTTTCAACTCAAAATGCAAAATAATAAAAAAATTCATACAATGTATGCTTGAGACTTTTCAAAAAAAACGAAAAAAAAAAGAGGGAAAGGAAATGCATACCTCTTTGGTGGATTTGCACTCCTAACAACACTAATTTCAACCTCCTCTCCTCCTTCAAGCTGCTGCTCCTTCTCCTTTAATGGCTGCAACTTCTTTTGCTCTCAAACCCTTGGCTGCTCAAACAAACAAATGCACAAAATGAAGGTTAGAGAGGCCTTTTTTTCCTCATAAAGGAGTTTAAAACGATGGGGCCTATAGATGCCATGTAGGCAGGGGCAAAACTTTTTCGTTTTTCTTTTTTTTTTGGTCTTATTTTGTTGTTTAAACATGGGGGACCGTTACTTGGCTGTCGCCGAGACCGGTCAGCCGTCACTGTTTGGTCAACGCCGTCCCCCCGTTTTGGGAACGTTTCCTATTTTTTTGCAAAAAAGGGGACGGTCCCCTGCCGTTCCCTAGCTGTCCCCCTATACCCGGGGCATCCCGGGGACAGGGACATGGCATTTGGGAGGGGGGGGGTTGACGCGTCCCCGGGTTTCCTTGGTTTGAATGAATAATGGATTCTAGAATGGAAAATAAATAATATATTAAGATCACTGTATCTGATTTTATTATCCCTCTAAACTCATGCGATGAAGCTGTAATTGGCCGATGCCTTTAACTAAATGTTGTTTCTGAATATAACCTTATATGCATGTAATATATATAAGGCACTGTATCTGATATTTGCCAATTGTTCATGCAGCTTGTAACTAAATGATTATAGGCTCCCTAGGAGTACCTTAGATCTGCTAATAAAGATGTAGAAATCTGCAACTGATCAATGCCTTTCTCCCTCTATTCCTTATTCTATTTATACCTCTATGAAGGGAGACATCACTTCATAAAATCTCTTTCCAAAGGGTTGCTTCTTTCCAATCGCCACATTTCATAAACCATTCATTAACTTAATCGCTACCTTTCATATCATAATCATTCCATAAATAAATCGCTGCCCTCAGTCTTTTGTTTATCTTTAACATATACAATTTTATTCCTTAATAAAGATTAATTTATTTAAGTTCATTAGCAGGTTGGCTGGACATTTATTTAATGTTTTAACTTAATAAAGGGAAGTCGAATTTATGATTATTTCATAAATCGATTTTCCCCAGCATATAGTAGCCTTTGTTCTTAAATACTTATGCACATTTTAAGTCTTCTATCATTGCTTTGGGCATGATAAGATTTGAATTCTTTAGAGGGTCAAGGTGGTTATTACAGTCTCGCGTCCTTGGAAATGCTTGCCCACAAGCATTTTTAGGTTAGTATTTTGGAGAATTTGCTCATTTTTTCATGTAGCATCTTCTATTGGTAAACCCTTCCATTTGATGAGATATTCTTTGATGGACCTGTTCCTTAACTTCTTCTCCGTAAATATGCACTCCATCCTTTTGGCTAAGACCACATGAGGCGCTCCATCGGATAATCCCTTAAATATCACTTTCTTACCGTCCGCCTTGAACTTAAACTCCATTGTTTGAAAGTTTTGTGAGTACTTACCAATGGACATCATCCATTGGATAGCAAGTATAGCGTTGGTATCACCCAACTCCACAACATAAAAATCGTCGAGTGATGGTGTAGTCACCAATTGTAATTTTCAATTTTGGTACCTTTGTTGAACAAGATATTTGGTAGCCATCCGCCACCATCACACTAAACCCTTCATGTTCAACTATTTGAAGTCCTTTCTTGGCGACCAAAGCTAAATCAATAAAGTTATGAGTGGCTCCGCTATCAATTAATACTGTTATCTTTTGTCCTTGCAATACACCACAAATTTTAATGAGTTGAACCTTGGAGATCTAGTTAGTGGCAATTATACCGTTCTTACTTCCCTTAGGTGGAGACTCTTTTACCTTTGGAGGTTCTTCCTCTTTTTCATCTTGTTCGCTACTTAGATCCGATTTTTCTTCTTCATCACTATCGGGCACAATTTTGATAGAATGAATCTTCCCTTTACCAAGGCATCGATGCCCTGGCGCCCAAAGTTCTTCGCAAGTAAAACAAAGTTTATTCCTCCTCAACTCTTGCCTGGTTTCTTCATCCATTTTCTTTTTTGGCCATTCCCTTGAGAAAAGTTGTTTTGTTTGGTCTATTTGGAATGATGACCCTTTAGATGGCATCTTGTTCTTTGTTGCACTAGAGTCCATATCCCCAGCCTTCTTAATTGCTTCTTGAAGTGTAATAGGGTTGAGGGCTTTGACCCAACCCCTTAAAGGGTCCATTAGGTCATCCATAAAGAGCAGAACCAACCTTCTTTCGGAAATGTCGGTGACCAACATTGAAGGCTTTTGAAAGTCCACAATATATTCATCAATGGTTCCATATTGCTTCAATTGTGCCAATTTCTTAAAGTGGAGCTCCGAATCCTTGTTGTCAAATATCTCTATTAGTTTCTTCGTGAATTCCACATACAAAGTGATTTGTTCATGGCCCAAGGTGATCATGCCATGATACCACCATTCATGTGCCACCCCATCTAGATGTAAGGTGACATATTTGATTGCTTCGTTCTTCGGCATGGGGTTGAATTGAAAGTATCTATCAAGCTTTTGAACCCATGCCTGTGTTGTGGTCTTCCCCGATCCATCAAAATATGGCAAGCTAAGCTTACCAATTTTCCTCCTTAAATCATTGTTATGGTCTCTATTACCCTTGTTGGGTAAATACTTCATTCTTAGGTCCATGTAGTCTTTTAGGGACATATGTGTTTGCAATCCCCCATCTATCCTATCTTGGCAGAACTGATCTTGCAACTCTACCAATGTAGGTTCATTTCCCCCTTGCTGTTCCACTCTAGGAGGGGAAATAGGTATCATGGGTCTAGAACTAGTTGTAGCATGATGATTTGGAGTTCTATTGTTGCTTGAATTGACTTAATTTCCTCCATTATGGTATCTTCTCTCCCTTACACTCATCCACCTTCACAGACTGACAACTTTAACCAGCTCTGATACCAATTGTAATGTCTCTTATAGATTTATTCTAAGCTTTTCCTTTAATTTTATAGATAAAGATATCAAGATATGCCAAGAACAATAATTTTGGTAGAAAGAGTATTAAAGGTTATGAATCTCTAAAGAACACTCTAGTTCTGATTACACTAGCCCTTTATAGATATGAATAAGAATGGATGTTAAGACAATAATGATAATATCAATTTTCTGATTTAAATTCTGGAATGAGTCTGAATGAATAATGGATTCTAGAATGGAAAATAAATAATATATTAAGATCGCTGTATCTGATTTTATTATCCCTCTAAACTCATGCGATGAAGCTGTAATTGGCTGATGCCTTTAACTGAATGCTGTTTCTGAACATAACGTTATATGCATGTAGTATATATAAGGCGCTGTATCTGATATTTGCCAATTGTTCATGCAGCTTGTAACTAAATGATCATAGGCTCCCTAGGAGCGCCTTAGATCTGCTAATAAAGATGTAGAAATCTGCAACTGATCGATGCCTTTCTCCCTCTATTCCTTATTCTATTTATACCTCTATGAAGGGATACATCACTTTATAAAATCTCTTGCCAAAGGGTCGTTTCTTTCTAATTGCTACCTTTCATAAACCATTAATTAACTTAATCGCTACCTTTCATATCATAATCATTCCATAAATAAATCGCTGCACCCTTAGTCTTTCGTTTATCTTTAATGTATGCGATTTTATTCTTTAATAAAGATTAATTTATTTAAGTTTTTTTAGCAGGCCGGCGAGGTATTTATTTAATGTTTTAACTTAATAAAGGGAAGTTGAATTTATGATTATTTCTCCAATCGATTTTCTCCAGCATATAGTTGGCCTTTGTTCTTAAATACTTTTGCACATTTTAAGTCTTCTATCACTCCTTTGGGCATAATAAGTTTCAAATTCTTTAGAGGGTCGAGGGGGTTATTACAACTGCTCTCTAAAGTAGGGCTTTTTTGCCTATGTCCATGGGGCTAAAAGATAGGGTTTGAGATTGAGTGTGGGGATGGGAATGGGTGCAATGGCTAGGGCAAGACACTCTATTCATAATATCCCTCACAACTCTAACCTCCATCCAAAGGATGGTCATCTCTCTCTTTGTATGTCTAGGTTCTCTTGATTGCTTCAAAAAGTGGGTGTGAAAACATTTGTATGCCATCCTACAACTTGTAAGCAGGTGTACATCGACCACAAGTGGTTCTCTCCGCCCCATGATAGGGGCAAAGTGGTCTATTAGCATAGTCCATATGAGGTCTCCCCACTCATTTGGTATCCTTGTATCACCAAATTCACAAAGAAAGAGAATGCCAGTGTTAGAATGACAATGTAGGGATGATCAGTAAAAATCATGTTGCAAGTGTTGTAAATTTTGCTGAAATTGGATATATCTAAAGTGCATTAACACAAATGAAGCAATAAAAAATACTCTCTAGCTTTACCCTCCTACTAGCTAGGATCTATAACTACAACTCTCTTAGGGCCCTATTGCTGTGGGTTCTACTCAAGAGCATTCTAATGTGGGTCCTCCTTTGGCAATCTACACTCCCCTTGCTTCTTTGCTTTTGACATGTTGCTAAAGCTTGTTTTTGAGATGGTGGCTATTGTCGTTGTGGAGCTTGAGTGGCAACATCTCTCCCCAATTGTCTAACCAAGATACTTAGAGTTTGAGTCATTGGAGTCTATAGAACCACCCCACAAGTAAGTCTTGGGGCTTCTTTGAGAGATCAACACATTGTAGCAACTGGAGGAAAAACGTGGATTTGTCCAAACTGCTGCAATACCTTGCCCGTAGGGATCTCTAATCATGACTGCATCTCTCAAACTAGCAACAATCTAAGTACTTAGGGGCCTCAAATTCTATGATTGACACTCTTCATTGATAGGAAATAACGTGCTCAAGGATCCACCCATAATCAAGGATGGATAACTAAGGGAGTACATTCAACATGAATGATTCTATACAAGTCTTGATAGAATCAAACCAAGATACTTGCACCCCATGCATAAAATTTGCCTTGCTCAATTTGTTGAACGATGGGGGGCTAGTTGTATAGGACATCTACCTTATTGTCACTAGCTAACTTGGTGGTGATCAAGCCTAGAATTTCCTTCTACAAAGGTGGAATAACTAAGCATAGAACTAAAGTCAACTAAATTCCCTTCTACTCATTTGGATGGGCATCCCCAAAGTATGCAACACATTGGGCAATTTGCTCTTTGGAAGCAACCTCAAGCAACATAAGTTTGTCTCCTTGAAGGAGAACACTTAGGATGTGGTAAATATCATTCACCTTGGACACAAGGAAACTGATTTTTTTTGGTCAACATCCCAGTAAGTGAGGATGTTGGAGCAAATTTGATTGGATGGGTGAATGAGGGGAATCTAGCTACCATGTCCAAGCAAGCATGCTTCAAAATGTAACCAAAAGATGATCCAAAACCTCTATGAGCCAGCTCTGCTCCTTGCATTGTTCCATTGAATGTAAGGATCCTGCCATACTATGCTTGGATGGGCCTCCTCAAAGTATGCAACCCATTGGGCCCTCTGCTCTTTGGAAGCAACCTCAAGCAATGTAAGTTTGTCTCCTTGAATGGGAATACCTAGGATGTGGTAAACATCATTCACCTTAAATATATTTTTAACTCAAAAAGTACAGAAACGTCCATGAAAAGACAAAAAAATGACATCTACTTGATAATAATCATTTTGAGCACTTGTGGGTTTGTTGGTGCTGACACTAGTTGATGCAGTACAGAACATGCAGGCAAATATGCTGCTAATCCCGTTCTGAACTGGAATGAGAAAAAATGTGCTATATACTTGGTGTTTTCTCTGTCAACTAAACAGGCTGCCAGAGTTTCAGTAAGTACTGATTTGGTCAATTTTGAACAGTTTGTCATGTCTATGATAATACCCGAGTTGCAAAGTGAGGATGTGAACTCACAAGCATTATTGCAGGTGAATGCTTTGAAGTTTATCACAACTTTCTACTACCAAATTCCCAAGGCCATTGTTTTGAATCCGATTCCTCATTTAATGAGATTCCTTTTAATAGAATTTATTAGAGGAATCACTTTCAGTAGTCAGCTCTTAAAAACAACCTCGAGAACATGGTAGAGTGAAACTGTCATTTCTCAACAGAGCAGTTTTGAAAATGCTTTGGCAATTTTGTAACCACTCCAATGGTTTTGTAATAATTTGCTGTCTAGAAGTAACAGTTTCATCCCAATGCCAACAAACAAAATGTGAAGCAAATGGTCTGACATCTCTCCTAACAATTTCACTTTTGGAACCCTAAGTTACCAGTTCGGTTTTGGGTTCGGGTTCGTGTTCGAGAACCCGGTTCGCCGATTCGGGAATTTTTTTTTTTGGGGTTTGGGTTCATTTTCGGTTCGGTAATACAAAAAAATATAAAAATCAGAAATATATACATATTTGCAGCAGTAATTAAGTTCAGAATACACCACCATATTAATAGTCAAATAACATAACAAAAATACACCACCACTTTATACTCAAATTTCATGATATAGAATTATAAATTAAAGTTCAAACTTCAAACATGAAAATGTTAAGTGTTTACAATCAGCCATTAATATTTATGATGGTTCGGGTTTTCGAGGATTTGCCAATTTTCAAAGCAAGAAACTTCATCAAAATCATGGAGACCACTTGTGCAAATTGTAATTACTAATTTTCAAGCAGTGGTTATTTCTAACTAAGCCTATTATGGGCAATGGATGAAAGCCTATTTTCAGTCTGCTTTAGTTAGTTTAATTTTATTAGTTGTTTTAGGATATATTTGCTTTAACTTCCTTTCTTTCTGCTTTTCCTACATCTTTTGGATAGGTTTACAATATTTCTTTTTGGGATATTTGATTATTATTCTCAAATCCCTAAAATTTATTCATTATAACATATAAATAAGTGCCTTGGGCACAAGATATTTGAATGATACTGGAGATTATGCTTATGCTACAGAAATTGTCATTCAAATGTGTTGAAACTGAAATATAGAAGCAATTATTGTGTTTAGTTTTCGCAGATTGAATAAAAAATGAAGAATAGTGTTAGGCTTTATATGAACACTATGATTCATTTTAAACATATAGCTTTGTATGCATCTAAGTTATTCAATTTATAAAATCTTGTGTTGTTGACGTGTGGTAGAAGTACTTTGAAAATATGGTTAATCTCTTAGAATAGTTAAGCCTCTAGAAAAGTCAACAAAGACTTAAAAAAATAATAAAAAAATGCAAAAAGGCGTTTGAAATTCCGCCTAGGCACAAAATTCTGCCCAGGTTCGAAAAATTCGAACCCACAGTCAGGGTTCCAAATCCTAGCCGAACCCACAGGCAATTTTCCGAACCCACAGGGAATTTGCCTGAACCGGACCCGAATTCTGTACCCGATTCGAACCTGTATCGAACCTAGGCTTCCCAGGGGCGAACCCGGTAACTTAGTTGGGACCTCCTAGTGCACGAGGAGGACATCCCAACACTTATTGAGGGACAAGAGAGAGATGAATTGGATTACGGGAGGAAGACCTGAGAACTATAGAACATTCAGAGGTATAATTCCATCATAAGTCATGCCATAGACTTACCAATGTCTATGTAACTAAGGGAAATAAATGATAGATTGTATTCCACTTCATTTTACAGCTCATTGTATTTTTCTAGTATGGAATTATAATTCCATAGCAGTGTAAATGCCACTACCAAGATGGTTTTTCCATGATAAAATTTGTGTTTGCTTCTCTTTCATAGCATTCTGTTGTTTTTGACACTCATTTATTTTTAATATAAGTAGCACATTTCATAGTTATGAAGATTGGCAAAAAATCGTGATTTATTGTTGCTTAGCCTTTGTGCTGCACGGTTTTTTATTTTCTCAGGTTGGACCGAATCCTTGACTGATATTTTGTGATTCGTCCCCCTCCATCCCCACATCCACCCCACCATCGCTCAAAAAAAATCTGCAATTTTCCTTATTTTTTACCCAATTCCCAACTCTAACCCAATTTTTCCCTAACCCTAAATCAATTTTTTCCTGATTAATTGTAAAAGACTATCTTTTAGTTTGCCGATTTATTCCCAAGGAGGACTTTTTCTACTATGTCCCAGTTTATTAATTCATTTATTCTTCATTTCTACAAGCACATTTTGATGCGATTATTGATTAGTCTTACATTTTATCACTTCCTTTTCTCAACCAATTTACTCAAGTTGTACTAAGCCTCCTGATCAATCCCGCCTTTGTTAACTTCTTCAACAATATTTACAGGGGGACATCATTACAACACCTTAATAGATGTCACAGCTTCTTAGTCATGAATTCCTGGAGCAAGAATTATTGACATTGGTTGGTTTCCCCCCTCATACTTATTTCTATCTCTAGGATTTTCATGTGTTCTGGAGCTCTATCAGCCTTTTGTTACCTTATGTTGTGTAGTAATGTATTCTTTGCTACCTTTTGTAATTGTTTTCTTGGAGTTGCATAGTGTGTCCGCATGCTCTTTTCAATAATGTACTTATTCATAATAGTTTAAGCATCTTTCTGTACTTAATTCATGATCCATTCTTTGTGTTGACAAAAATATGTTGTATCTATGAGATTTTATTAAGATATTGACTAAACATTTTTTGTATTTGAAATTATTATTGACTGTTGTGCATTATGCATACAGGCTGGGAAAGGAGGAGAGTTAACACGTGATGAGACAATGATAATTGGAGGGGCTTTGGAAATGACACAAAAAACAGCATTGCATGCTATGACTCCAATTTCTAAAGCTTTTTCTCTTGATGTGAATGCAAAACTTGATATGTATGTTGCAACTCTATCAGTTTGTTCTTGCAGTTAAAATAATGGCATTTGTTTATGGAATGACATGCTTCTCCTTTTTCTTCACTTATTGAAACATTCTCCTTCAGGCATACGATGAATTTAATAATGACGAAAGGGCATAGTCGAGTTCCCATATACTCTGGTGCTCCAACTAACATTATTGGCCTCATTTTGGTAAGTTTCTTTCTTTGTTTTAGTATTGCTTCAATATGTTTCTGCAAATTCATGGAGAGGTTATGTGATGTTTTGTGTAAGTACTTCTTGACATGCAGTTTGTTTTCTTTTTCTGTTCTCAAAATATTGTTAGCACTAGTGTTGTGCTGCATTTAGATAGTACTAGCACAATATATCTTACAGATTTGTTTGGGAAGTTAGGCTTCTGATTATTTTTATACTCTCTTGGGAAAACCCTATAAATTAAACAATTATGAAGAGAGGGAAAGCGAAGGCACTCTTGCCCAACTTTCTAGCTTTCAGAAAAATGAATCTTTCAGAGTTTGTGGAGTCTTATGTGTGCAGCAAATGGCTGCTCTAATTGACATTAGTGTTACACACAATTTTATTGATGAAGTGGTTGTTGTCTCAAATGAGTCTTCAATTGGACAATTATGAAGTCAAAGATGACTTCTATGGTGAGACAAATGTTGTTTTTGGCATCCAATGGCTATGGTCATTTGGAGAGATCACCTTGAGCCTACAAACTATGGAGCTAAAATTCCAATTTGATGGGAAGAAGGTGTTGTTGAGAGGGATGTCAACTGGAGGTCTTCGTGTTGTCACATACAAGAGGATTGAGAGATTGTTTCATCATGATCAAGTTGAGTGGGCAATAGAGTGTGTCATCATGCCTACCGTCTCTCAAGAAGAAAAGAGAGAATACCAAGAAAGGTTTTTAGTGGTATACCACCTGAAAGGCCTCCTAAAAGAGGTATTGAGCGTATGATAGAGTTGGAAGAGGGAGCCAAACTAGTCATCACAATCTATCGGCATCCCAAGAGGCATAAAGATGAATTTGAGAAAACAATCAAGAAGCTTCAGGAGATGGGACATATTCGTCCAAACAAAAGCCCATTTGCAGCTTCTGTTGTATTGGTGAAGAAGGACAAGGCTATGTGCATGTGCATAGATTATAGAGCTCTTAACAAGAAGACCATAAAAAATCGGTACCCCATATTGAGGATTGATGAGCTAATTGTTGATTTACATGGAGCAATCTATTTTCTAAAAATAGACTTAAGATCCAGATACCACCAGATTAGAGTTTGAGAAGAAGATATTGAGAAGACTGCTTTTCAATGCCATTTTGGGCATTATGAGTTTTTGGCTGTGCTTTTTGGCTTAACTTTTGTATGAAGCAAGTATTCAACAAGCAACTTAGGAAATTTGTGTTGTTGTTTTTTGATGACATTAATTTTAAATAAGAGTTGGGAGGAGCATATGAGGCATTTGGATGAGGTTTTGGGTATCGTTGAAGATCAATTTCTATTTGCAAAAGAGTCCAAGTGCGAGTTTGGCATGACAAAATTTTTGTACTTGGGTCATGTGATGAGCTCAAAATAGGTTAGTGTTGATCAAGAGAAAATTAAGGTCATTTTAGATTGGCCTCCACCAAAAAATATCACTTAGTTGAAGGGTTTCTTTGGTCTTTGTGGCTTCTATTGGAGATTTGTGAAGGGTTTTTCACAGTTGGCTGCCCCTTTTATTGATCTCACCAAAAAGGGGGCATTTGTATGGTCTACTATAGTGCAACAATCTTTCGATCAGCTTAAGAAAATCATGAGCACATGTCTTGTTTTGGCCATACTTGATTTTTCCAAGCCTTTTGAGCTTGAGTGTGATGCTTCTAGAGAAGGGATAAGTTTTGTCCTAATGCAGAATAAGCATCCCATTGCTTTTGAAAGAAAAAAGTTGAGAGGAGGAGAAAAGAGCTATTCAATTTATGACAAGGAGATGCTTGCCATTATGCATGCCTTGATTAAGTGCAAGCAATATTTGGTTGGTGGGAATTTCATTGTAAAAACTAATCATAATAGTCTCAAATATTTTCTCAATAAGGGTGAGTAAGCTATAGGCTTACGTTTTTGACATTGAATATGTCAAAAGAAAGAAGAATGTTGTCGCTGATGTGTTGTCAAGAAGGCCACATTTGAGTTCCATGATGGAGATTACCGCTGATTGGAAGGGAACATTCTTATGGAGTATGCAAAGGATCCTTTTGTCACTAGTATCTTGAAGGGTACATTGCATGATGACAAGTACAAGGTGGTGAATGAGTTGATTCTCTACAAGGAAAAAATCTTTCTGGTCCCCAAATCGGGGCTCAAAGAGAAGATTTTGAGGACTTTCCATGACACTCTCTTGGCTGGTCAACAAGGATTTTTCAAGACTTACAAGCAGATCCATGAGAGATTCTCGTGAAAGGGGCTTAAGGACGATGTCCTTAAGTATATTAAAGAATACAAAGTGTGTCAATAGAACAAGAATGAGCACACTTTTTCTGCTGGTTTGCTGCAACCTTTATCCATTCCCAATAAAAAATGGGAAAGTATCTCAGTGCACTTCATCACTGGACTACCAAAAGTGCAAGGGAAGGACTGTATCTATGTTATAGTTGAAAGACTGACAAAATTTGCAGACTTCTTTGCTATTTGTGTAGACTTTAGAGCACCTCAGGTGGCTGATTTATTTTTCAAAGAAGTATTCAGATTGCATAGTGTCCCAAAAAAAATTGCTAGTGATAGGGATGGCAAGTTCCTAAGTCGTTTTTGGAAAGAACTTTTTAGATTGAGTGGTACTGAACTCACTCCTAGCACTAGCTATCACCCAAAAACTAATGGGCAAACAAAGACTAGGAGTACACAAGCACTCTTTAAGTAGGGAGAGTGGTCAATTCTATTGAAGCCACATTACTCATCTCTAATCGCTTATTGAAATCAAAGATGAGGTCATAGCTGAATACAATATGATCCCAAAGGACATTCGATCATACAATGTTGACAATGTAATAAATGGGGAAACTTTGCAATAGATTGCTAGAACAAGCTAGACAAGTTGCAACTATTGTGCAAATGGTGTGGACTTGGAGACCATGAAGATATCAAATGTCCAAAGAAAAAGGCTAGTGTAATGACCCATTTCTAGTGGAAGCACTTAATCCCAAAATCTCGCATTCAAAGTGTTTCTCAAGGAGACATTAGGAACATTAGAGATCGATAAATTTCAGTCATAACATCCAATAAGATCAAAGATGATATAATTATTTCATTCTTGACAAAGGATTATGCATTTCCTTTATTCCTTTCTTATTCTCCTAATCCATAGTTCATATTCTGCATTAATTGCTAATTCAGCAATATACAGATATACATGCTGCTTATTACCAAACTAATAAATATTGGACTTTCTATACACATACTGTATATACAATAATTTAAGGCCTAAACTGTTTACCTACAGACTGTGATACATTTACCAAATATTAAACAGAGACATACCTAAATATATAGATACAAGCTATTCATGTTTATATTAAGGAAAGTCATAATTACGTATATGGCTCAATAAACATTATAAGCATCATTATTGCATCTTTGTATGTAATTCCCATATGCACACATACCTATACCCATACACACACACACACACACACACACACACACACACACACACACATATATATATATTAATATTCACATATAATTATTCTTTACTTATATTAATATTTGTATATATATATTGGTAATTATATTAGTTTTCGTATATATATATATATATATACTCCTTACTTATATTGCCTAGCATTCATATTCATACCTTTACATGACTAATTAATGTCATATATGCTGCTGTTCTGATATGCGGATCTCCTTTTCTTTACTTTCCTGATAACACCTTTCACCTCTTTATCTCATACTCTTTTCTTTTCTATCTTACCTTCCACCTCTTCTGTAGACGTCCTTTCTTCTTTAATATCCCTTACAAGGACAAATGGCACAACCTTTCTTCAAGGGGCATGACTTTTAATATTAATCGTAACTCTTTAAGAGGTATGCTTTTTGCTAACCAATGCACTTTTTACCATGATAAAGTAGGCGATCATATTTGCTGAGTCAAGGATGCTTGACCGATGCCTTTTTGAATCCATCCCTTCACTTTTGATGATTGCTGCCTTAGTCATCGCTGGTCTTAGAGGTTCGATAGACTTGGTTATGTATTTATTAATAATAGTTATACATATTTTCTGTGTTTCATAATCAGCATTTTAATTGTAATATTATTATTTTAATAACAAGCTCATAACCATGGCTATAATTATAATTTTAACATTGTTACTGATTATTATCATTATAATCGTAATTCAGATTGTATTTACTTATATTTACATTAGTTATTTGATTATTTAGATTTCCTTATGAATATTATATTATCCATTATATTTATAATCGTAATTATATTATTATTTTATGTTTATATTTTATATTAATTTTATATACTTCAATATCTATTATATCATAATAATATTTATGATGTTATTTATAATATTCATAATTATAATATTGTTTTGAACAATTACAATGGTGAAATAACAAATGGTTACTATTTTAATTATGTTTCTTAATTATCTAAATGTTCGATTTCGGGGACATGACAGCTAGTGTCAACATGATTGATATAAGGCATAATGAAGTATTTGTTGTTCCTTGCACTCAAGTGAAGAAGGCTACGTACCTAGAGCTACGTACAAAAAAAAAAGGCTTTGTGAAACAAGGGTCGAAGTGGAGAATGTTGTGGCTAACGAATGATGCCACTCAAATACAATTGCAAGCATGGTAACACATCAATTACAATTCAGTTCAAATATTACAAGGCAAGTACTTCAAACTATGATACTAGTTAAAGTAGTGAGCTTATTACAAAGTATTCTTGAACTTCAAAATGCTATTGTATTGAGGAACAATGATATAGTGCATGCTACAACCGAATTGGAATCTAGCGAGAATGAAGATCCAATAATCAAATCTTCGTTATCAGGTGACCAAGTAAGTGATCCAATGTTATTAACAATTAACACAACAAAGAAATTAGCGGTGGTAAAGATGGAGATCCTTGGAAGGAATCTCATCAATACAATTGTTGATGATGGGTCTAGTGTGAATGTACTTCTGGAAGATACCTAGAGAAGTTTTGGTAAGCCGACCCTTTGCCCCCCAACTTTATAATTGGTAGGTGCAGATCAACAAGGTATTAAGGTATTTCGTGTTTTAATGGGCCAAAAGGTAATTATCGGAACCCAAACATTTTTGTTGAATTTTGTGGTCATTTCATGACAAAAGAAAGCATATGATGCATTGTTGGGTTGGGGTTGGCTAGTAGTAGCTAGAGCTGACCACAATTGGAAAAAGAATACAATCTCCATTGAAAACAAGGGTTGGAAGTATGTAATTGATTTAAAGAACCAAGTTGTTAGTGAGGGTGTTGCTTCCTTTGATTAATCTGATTCAAACTTTGAGGAAGAATGGACAGAGAAGCATGATCTAGGTCCGATAGAGTTGAATGATGAAGGGATTCTAGAATTATATTCATGTTCGCCAGATGAAACAAATTCTCTTCTTAGCCAATTTCATTGGCAAATGGAGGACTATGAGGTATTTTTGTCGACTTGTAATTTTCTTGAAGCCACGACTCTTAGTGAAGAGCAATTGATGAAAAATGAATTTGAAAAGTTGGACAGTTTATGTGTTCGGGATGTAGTCCACAGTTTGCAAAAGACAACAATTTCAACAGAGATATCCAACTTTGTAGAAGAATGCAAAATTACTAATGATACGTCCAGTCAAATCAACTTCACAAGAAATTTACAAAAAAGGATAAAAATAAGGTGGGCTCCACAAAATAAAGTACAATCTATAAGTTTTCTTATATGGTGTATAAATTCCATTATATGTCTAACTTTCAACGTATGGCCAGTCTTATTTTTGATTATTGTATGACTTTCCATAGTTTCATTTTCTGTACTATCCTTCATGTGTACTATATGACCTTATTTGCTTGCCATATGTCTGCAAAGAAATCTATCAATAGGATGATTGAGCATTGCACTGTACTGTTTGAGGATATGCCATACAACACACAGTTGCTATTTTTTACTGTATGCCATTCACATCCCACCATATGTTATACCTTCGAGTCGTACAACGTATGCCATACCTCCACTCTTGTTGTATGACCTTAAGGAAATTTGGCTGCACATCCTTGTTGTAGCTTTGTCATTGTACACTCTTGTTTCACTTCGTTTGTATGCCCCTTCTTTCCCCCGTAAAACCTATAGAGTTTATCATACGCCCTATACTCCTTGCCTCTTGGTACTGTACATCTCCTATAGTCACTATAAAATCGCTTGGCAGTACAATCTATTATCTACAATAGTCAATTCTCAGGAGGCATTCTTAGCAATAGTCTATTCTCAAAAACTGTTCTCAGCAACAATCTATTCTTGGGAGCCATTCTCAGCAATAGTCTGTTCTCAAGAGCCATTCTCAACAACAATCTATTCTTGAGAGCCATTCTCAACAATAGTCTATTCTCAAGAGCCATTCTCCTCAACAGTTTATTCTCAAGAGCAGTATAGTCCATTCTTAGCAAGAGTCTATTCTTGGGAGTCATACAATCTATTCTCAGCAAGAGTCCATTCTTGGGAGCAGTACAGTGTATTCCTAGCCACAGTCCATTCTCAGTGCTTCCAGTATTGTGCATAGTTGACATAGACAAAATACACCTTTGCTGTAGTACCATATGGGCTCGATGATCGGTTGGGTGCAACACTCTTAGCTTTTACTGTGCAATTAGATGAGGTCCCTTGGTTGGTTGGTCTGAATCATTATTCACATATTGGCATATGTTGGTTAAACACTACATTTGTTTTTTGCTTTATCAACATTGTTTTTTTTCCTCTTAAAAAATCATGAAAATGATGTGTGCCATGAAGGTTTGTGTGGTTTTGAAGGTCTTACTTTGGGCTTGGTGGGGCGCTACCTCTAGATCCTTGCAAGGGGCATTGCCCCTTGACTCGAGTGGGTGCGTTGCCCCTAGACCTCACTCAACTCATTTGATTTGCCAAGTACTCTCATGGTTTGACTTTACAAAGTACACTTCCAAGTTTGTCTACAATTCTTCGTCAGTTTGGAAAATCTTCTCGAATGTTACTTGATGCTTACATGCTTACTTGTTTTCCTTGCCGTCTTCTGTAGTTAGTGTACAATAACTGTTATTCTGTTTTGATAATATGGTTTATCCGACTATGTATTAATTGTTTGTCGGCTTCAGGTAGTTATTAGCATTGGTTGGTCAACTGTTGTGTTCCTCTTGGCAACTGTTGGGTCCTTCAAATAGATTGTTATTGTCAAGGAAAGGGGGATGATCTAGTCAGATCGACTTTGATTCTTGGCTGACCATCTCTGGTCTTCTTCTGTAATAATTTCATGTGCAAATAAAGATATACTTTACTCTTGTATTTGGTATACATTGTCGTCTGTATGATTAATTCATGTATTCATTTTATCAGATAGAGCAGTAAACAGTGAATACATTTAAATTTTTCTTTGGTCTTTCCATGATATATCATCATGGGCCGTGTCAAATATCTTACATTGAAGGTTCACCTTTTAACTACATTTATATGATATATCTCATGATTCAAGCAAAGACATCTTGGAGCCTTATCTGTGAATCTATATATATCACAATCACCGACATAAGACACAAAGAAATAAGTGATATGACTTGTTATAGTGAAATGATCTCTCTTGCTAGTGCTTTTAATGACCCTGTTCCCATTTAACTTAACTAGGAACTAGGACGTATGAATTGATGATAATTTAACTAAGAAGTATGAGTTGATGATTTGTTTAAATAATCTCATTTTTCCTGTCATCAAATTTCTTACAGGTGAAAAACTTGCTCACTATTCGTCCTGAAGATGATACCTCTATAAAAGATGTGACCATTCGGAAAATTCCCAGGTGAATTGTTGTTAAATGGTTCCTGTTGAGCTTTACTTGTCAGGCAATTTTGAATTCCTCTGCATTAATGATTTGTCTTTGTCAGCATTACATATGTTCTATGATAACTTTGTCTTTACCAAGCATTGGAGAGTAGATAATCTGGAATGATTTTGCAGTCCATATGCCAGACATCTGGCATATAAATGACACTATTAACCATAGACTGATGCAACTTTCACTCATCTTGCACTGAGTAGTCTAATTCCAAACAACTGGTCTTCTTATTTCATTCTAGATACTAATTTTACCTCTAAAATCTGCCCATTGCTCAAATGATTAAGCAGTGTTAAATATTTGAGTGGAGTTTATACAGGGATACATGGGGATGTGTCCCCACAAATTTTCTGTCTGTCCCCAAGCATATCATGTTTCAGGGACGCCGAGACATGCTAGAAATGTCCACGAGCTGTCCCTGATATACCCTACCTGTCCAGAAATTTAGAAGATTCAAGGTTTCACATAACTGAATTTTATCCCAACCAAGAAAAAAACTCTACATAAATCAAGTAGATCTGATAATTGGTTCTCATTTATGCAGAAGCCTGCACATCCACATGCATTTTATGTGGAGGGGGGTTAATTTTGACACATGAAAATGAAGATGATGGGAAATAAATTAATAATGTTGTGGGAACTAAATTTCAGATTTTGATGTTGGTGCAGACAAAGACAAGGCAAGGCAGCAATAGATCTAGTTACTATATTGTTTTTAATATTTTTTACATTTTGTGGTTGTAGCCTTTCAGCCTTTTGTTGTATATGAACAATGACAGTTGAAACTCAAATGAAAACATTGAACTTTTTAAAAATTATATGTTAACTCTCATATGAATTCTCAATTCAGTTCTCATGTTTTTTAATATGGTTATTATTATATAATGAATATGGTGAATGTATATCATCTGGGTAATTGAAGTTTCCTATATTTTAAAATTTTCATCCCTTGCTGTTCTCCCCCAAAAGGGCCTCCCATCCCCTAAATGTGTCCACGCATTCCTGCCATCTCTGTCCCGAAAACACTATGGAACATAGTCTATATCTACATGGCCAGGTCATCATATCTATTTCTGGGGCCCTAACCAGGTTATGTATTTGAAATTGTGGTGATGCTGAAATCTTCTCCTCCTGGCTGGTGTTGCTGAAGTCGTACTGGCTATGCTAAAGCATAAAGTGTTTATACGTTAAGCTGGCTCCTCAATCCCAGCCATGGTATTTTTAGTTTTAAAAGAAGGTTGTGCTTAAAGGAAATTTGCCATTTGTATATCAGCCAACTGTTTCAATGGCTGATTAAATCTATGTACACCATATTGTAGCATGAATAAGCTAGAAAAGAAAAAGAAAAAGAAAAATTAAACCATTTATGTAACAAATCAATGAATCATAAAAGCATTAGAAATTTTTCAGCTTAGAAGTGCCATAATTTTGAGATATGTTTCTAGTTGGTACTGTAATGCATTTTCTTCTCCTGATGGTTGAAGGTTTCTAGCTGGTTCTGAATCCTATAGTTGTGGATGGCATTCCATAGAACTGTTTGTGTTTATATTTTGGTTAAGTATTCATGAACATTATAGGTGATTTGGAATCATGTCATGTGATTAGTTTCTATTGAAAACTATTTCAGGGTTCCAGATCATATGCCTCTTTATGATATTCTCAATGAGTTTCAGAAAGGTCATAGCCACATAGCCGTAGTTGTGAAATACAGCAAGGAAAGAAAGGAGACTCTAAACAGAAATAAAATTTTGAAAGGTTTGGCAGAGAGGAGACTGAGAAACAAGAGGCATAAAAGACGATCTGTTACTGGTAAAGGAACTAAACTTGACTTTCTGAATTGTAATATTTAGATATACAAGATCAGAGTGGAGAAACTACTGCCTGATGTGGACAGAAAATTTCCATGCGAGGCCATGTAAAGGTGTATTGCTATTTTTTAGAAATGCTTTTAATTAAAATGGTATTTATTGTATTGTATTCTTAGTCCATGCTTAGTTGCTAATTAAATGGGTTCTACATTTCTCATCTTTTATTTCTAAATCCTTAGTATATAGTTGTGATATCATGAGATTTTCCTTGTGTAAATAGCTGCAAATTACCATGCTACATTTTATTATTATATCTCTTTTGTAATCAAACCAACAAAACATTTGATTAAAATATTAAACAAATGGTTCACATGCCATTAAACACCATAAATGTGAAATAAAGCAAATAAATTTATCTGTTGTAAAGTTGAGGAACTAAAAGGATTATTGATAGCTCTGCGTGTAGCATGTGAGAAGAATGACCATAGATCAACTTTGAAAGTTATATAAAGAAAATAAAATTCATCCACTGAAAATTTTGTGAAATTTGGTGGAACTGGTTCACTTTCAAATTTTCTATTACATAGCAAGTTGTGGGTACTTCATAGTGTTCATCTGCCAATATAATAGACTGCTATTGAGGCACTATCATCCTCCAAACAACATCTGAAATGGAGTACTCCCATCTTTATGAGCTTAAAATTTTCATTTTTTGCATTGCTCTCTTTAGTTTTCTACAAGAACTTTACCCCAAGCCATTTGGTGCCCTTATCCTATCTCCACCAGATCCTTCTACCCATCACAACCAGCAATCTAAACTGTTAATCAATCATTTGCTGATAATGGAAAAGACCATCCCTATAGGGGAGGCCAATGCCTCCTCTCAGCTTTTTCCCCACCATAGTCCAAACCCCAACTTTAGATCTGTGGTGTACAATGAACTAGCTTAACTCTGCAAGGAGGAATTGCCACATTTACTTTTGTATCATGCCTTTCATCCCATCTCAATGTCCATTGTTCGAACTTTCCAATTAAGATGTGAAGTGGTTACTATCTTCAACTAGAAACACCCCTTTGGTCTCTTTCTTCATTGATGAAATGTGAAATAGGCTTTGGTCAATCAAAGAAAAAGCGCTGATCTGCAGATTTTTGGGAGCCTATCCTTGTTCAAAGATTTGTAGTAAATGGGTTCAATAGAATGAGAGAATGCTAGTAAAAACAAACGACAATTGCCATGCCATGAACCAAGGAAGGGGGAATCATTTCTAAAGCCTGTCCTTGGAGCAAACTTGTGGGCAAGATGTTCTAATGCCATGGTTGTAAAGGGGCTTCTTGGCTAGAATGTGACCCATTCATTCCATTGACCCATGGTTACCATACTTGCTCCTAAGCATTGCTCCATTTAATTTAATGCTTGGTTAACAAAGTGATACCATCTGACATTCACATTAAAATTTTTGATCCATGTTACTGGGTTTGCTAGGAACCTTCGGTGAACCTCAATTGGTTTGAGCTAGGTTTTCATTCCAATCTAGATTTGGCTTGGGTTCAAATAAGGTTTCCTTGGGCTTGGCTAATCAGATTGGTCATGTTTGGGCTAGGCTTTGACCTTGGTCTATATTTGGACTTGGGCTTGACCATTTAGTGATACCTAGGCAAGAATGGCTAAGTTCAGGCTGCTCCTTGGGTGAATGTGGGTGAGAAATATGTTTAAAAAGCTTTCCTCATTCCACAAAACTCCATTTCTACTCATTGCTCAAGTTTGCTAATTTATTTTGTGTTCAAGCATTGAGGGTGCTATTCCTATGCCCAAGGTGTGTTAGGTGCTATGGAGATCAAAGTGCTGGTATCAAGGAAAATCAACATTCAAGATAAGTTTTTAAAAGATTTCTCTCCAAGATCCATTTTTTTTTCTTTTTTGAAAATAGTTTATTATTGTTTTTTAATTTCTTGTTCCCTTTTTCAACAACTAATGGTAGCCTTGAGTTACATTATTGTATTTTTTCTATGTTACACCAACTTTTACTAGATAGGGATTATAGGGGATGGGGGATGTGTTTTTGAGACAATTTTTTTAGGGGACGGTAGATGATGACTATTAAAAATATAGAGAAAATTTAAAATATAGGAAAAGTTAAAATATAGGAAATTGTAAATATTCATATTATAACATTGATAAACCATTCATAGTATACATTATAGAACCTTAATACATAGCATTAGAATTGAATTGAGATTTCACAGGAGACTCAACAAACAAATTAACAAAATTTAATTTCTTTAATTATCAAGTGTATATATGTCATATAAAATTTACAACAAAAATGCTTGGAGGTCGCAGGTTTCAACTAGAAAATGACAAAAACATGGAAAGTCTGTTGCTCCCCCAAATCAATTGTAATGTCCACTTCTCAAGCCTAATCAGTTCAAAGAACATTAACCTATTTCCCGAGTTCTCGTGGGCTAATTGGTAAGGCAAGGGGACTCCAAAGATCTCGGAGGATGCAGTTTTGGAGTTACAAGGTTTTTTTTGTTGGCAATGAGCTAAGTGGGCAATATTGATCTGAATGACACTCTTTGAAGTGTTTTTTCGGACTTTTGGGGTGTTCTCCAAACTTCTTGGAGAGCACGTCTATTTATTGTAAGCCACCAATTTGGCTTCTATTATTCATCTAATGCCTTAGTATCATATTGGCATGGTCAAAATTGGATTTCAATGTGTTTTGGAATTTTCCGCAACTTGGGGTGAAATAATAAATTATTCACTTAAGTTATAATGTTTTATCATTATTTTTGATAATTGAAGTGTAATCTTTTCAAAAAAGTATTTTAAACTCTCAATTGGACGCCTAGGAGAAATAAGGGGGTCTTGCACATGAAAAAGGTTTTATTTTATTTTAAAAGGGAATTTGATGGAAAAGGTGATTAAATGTTTGTACATAATGAATACTTTTAATTTAAAGCAAAAGTGTTTTTTTAGAAAAAAATAGCGAAAAAATAAAAACGCTTTTTGGAAAAAGCAAAAATGCCTTTTTGAAAAATAACGAAAATGAAAAAAACAGTGAAAAATAAAAAAATGCTTTTTGAAAAAAGCAATGAAAATAGCTATAAAAGGAGGTGTTGGGGGCTCATTTGGATATGCTAAAAAACGATAATGTTATGCTGCCAAAATGCCTTTGGTTCTCTTCAATCTTTGAGGATGAAATCCCTCATAGATTTCTAGTTTCGGAATTGCAAGATATTCCCTAGCTAGATTGTGGTGTGATTCTAGCTAGGAATCACAATTGGAGCTTATTTGAAGTTTCAGTTTGAATTTTCTAGTATGGACTATTTTGATATGTTTTAGCATTACATTTTGGTGCGATTCCTTTTCAGATTACAGGAGTGTTGAGTGTGGAGTTTGGGTTACTTTGGAGTGCTTTTAGGGGGCTGTACCATTGTTGATACCTTCTGCAATTGTAGTTTCAGACCTACAAATGTTTGATATACCCTTTCCAGAATAATTATACTTTTTTCATGAGGTTGGGTGTGAGTTGGCACTGCTGTTTGAGTGCTAATATACTTGGTGATCAGTTTGGCATGTTGGAGGTAGCTAGGTGAAGTTTCTTGAGTCATCTATCTTGCTGTCCAGACTGCTGCAGTGAAGTTTCAGACTTATATCAGACTTCCATTTGCCATATTATTAAGGTATATTTGCTATTACAATGCTAGGTGGTTAGTTTCCTGAGTTGGGGTTTTATTTGGGGTGCTTAAATTAGCTTCATATCACATTAATATTTGTAACAGTAGACATGTATTTGGTTTGGAATGAATTGTAAGAGAAAACATTGTAACACTGGGTGGTAGTACCACCAGTGATCTTGCTCTTGTTACTTGTTTTTACTTACCCCACTGCATGAGTGACTCTTGTTACTCGCCTGTCTGAATAGGTGGCTTTTTGGTACTCACTCACCATTGAAAAGTGGAAGAATTGTTTATTGGTTGTACTCACTCACCACTGAGAAGTGGAAGAGCTACTTTGCATTTCTTTATTGTATATCTATGCTCCACAGAGTTTTGGGGATAGGGACGACAGGGGACGGTAGGATGTGTTTGCAGTACGGGGGTACTTTTGGGCCATTTTTTAGGGGACGACAAGGGACAGCTGTTAAAAAAATAGGGAAATTTTTAAAAATATAGAGAAATTTCAGATGTTCATAGCATAACATTGATAAAGCATTCATCATAGACTTTGTAGAAGCTTAATACATAGCATTAGACTTGAGTTGAGATTTCACATGTGAATCGACAAACAAATTAATAATGGCCAGACAATATCTAAAGATAGAAGAGGTTGTAATGCAAGGCAGAAAACATGCTCTCATTTTCCTAGCCAAACATTCTTCCAGTTCACAGATTCTAACTTCAATTCCAACAGCCAATTCACCATTAAACTGACAATTCCATTTGTCATTTAATTCCGAAATGCATAACAATCAAATACTTTTTACAATAGACGGTTGACAAATTCAATTTATCAAGGAAATCTACAACTAACATACATTCCATTCAAAAATTCTTCTTAAGGAAGACTAACTCTTGTTTGACTCGGCCTTTCCAAAAACAACAAATCTTCTCTAAATCGATTCTCTACCATTATGCTTTCCCCTGCCTTCCACGGCTTACCTTCTCCACCCGGGCTTTCTTTTGTTTTCTCTGCACACTTATGATTTCAGACATGAGGCATTATCTCATCCCCTCGATTCACCCTCTTGTCGGCTATAGGAAATTGAAATTTCTGTCTTTTGACCTTCCACATTAATCCTTGTATTCTGCTCTCAACTTCATTCGGTCTGCACAAACAAAAGAAAGTTGCCCTCGTCCAGAATATTCACGAGTGATTGCTTAGTGTTTCTAATCCCTTGGTTCTTCTCACGTAGTCCTTCATTCGCACTACACTAATCTGGATTCTGCATTCCGCTTGAGATTCAGTTCTCCATCGCGCCATCAATCCTCTTTCTTTCCTTTTTTGTTTCTGTTGTTTCAATTCAAGTCTGCCATGGTTTCTTCCCCTTCCTGCACGCTTTCTCCTCTATTCCCCTTTCTAAGTTCTATTGGCCTCCTTACATAGTAAAACACCCCACAAACTTTCCCTCCTTCACCCAAGCCGATCACTCTCCAAAAAATGATTCGCTGCCTCTCTTTTTTTCTTGTTTTGGAACCGTTTCTTTTTACTGCTCTCCCTTGGATTGGGCCTCTCCGAATAACCGTCCCCCTCTCTCTCATATCTGGCCACTCCCAAAAGTTTGCTAGATGTCACCAATGATTACAAAGAGGAACAAGAACCGATCATCATAGCAAAAACCAAAACTGAAGTAAAAACCAAAATTTGACAACTAAACTTGACAACAAAACTGGAAATCGAAGTGATGCCCCTGCATCAGGTTGGAGTGGCAGCCTTGTTCGGCTTAGAATGCTATGCGTGGTTCTGTGTGGGAGAAATTTTTGGTAGAGGTACATTGACTGGATATTACCCTTGAGTAGTTTACTCTACATGTGAGTAACTTCTATAGATGTTAGAATAACTCAAATCAATATTGGGCCATTTTACTTTTGGTTTTGCCAGCACCTCAGAATATGTAATTAAAAACCCATATTCTAGGAGGTGCTAAATATGTCCAAATAAACTTCCGATTTGTTTGATTGGTGCTCATGTTTTTAAGACGTCGATTTTTTCAGCAAATGCTGATAATTCATGTATTGTAACTTCAATGGTACAAAATAGAAGTAAACTTATGATTATGTTTGGTATCTGCTCCCATTTCTTAAGATGTTGAATTTTGGTGGATGCTGGAAGCTCAAAGTATTGTTAGTTAAATAACTCAAAACAGAAGTTGTAAGAAAACTCATTGCCAAGAAATTTGAACAGCAGTATTCCGTAAGTCAAAACAACATTATTGATATTGGTGGAAGGATTGTTTGGGATTAAATTCTAGATTTGGTTATTTAATGCTTAAAATGCTTGCTTGTACAGACAGAACATGTTTTCTGAGACAGACTAGTCTCAAAGTCTCTGGGTTTTTTTAAATCATAATATTGAGAGTTTATTAGGGGGCTTCATCCAAATATACTAGAAAGAAAAACACAGCTATACTGAAAACAAAATCCTGTACAGACACTAACATGTGTGACAGGTACAAGAAAGAACCATAAACAACAAAAAGCTTTTGAAAATGGTAGAGCGTAAAGAAAAGTAGAACTCAGATAACATTATTTCTGCACATAAATGCAATGTTTTATTTAATTGATTTCACCAGAACTCATTCACTGTTTTATTTTCATTTAAAAAAGTGTTTTTTTAAAAATGGCGTCCAACTGTGCGCTAGGCCGTAGGCGACGGCTAGTTGTCTCTGGGACAATCGGGGGACGTCCAGGGGACGGCTAGCCGTCCCCTACGTACCCCTCACAAAGAGGTGGAACACAATGAACACCCCTCTTCATATGGCTTATGACAGCCCTTTGTGAATTTTTTTCATTTTTTTATTCTTCAGGCCTATATTCAGCAAACAAGAGGCTAGGATGGATAGAGCCACTATTGCCAAAAAAAAAACCCCATTGGATGGTGGAAATTTCATGGGAAGGACACACCAAAGTTGTAACAACTTGCTATTCATTTACTCTCAAAGATTGCTAGTTCCTTTGCTATAGAGAGAAACTGGTCCACCTATGGCTTCATCCACTTGATTAAGAGGAATAATCTTACCTTGAAAGAAACAGAAAAACTGGTTGTAGCTCATGGTGCCTTGAAACTTCAAGATCGACAGGCTATTGAGATCGATAGACTCCAGCAGCACACTGGGATGTTGGTCCTAAAGATGTTAGGCAGATTGACAAGGAGGAGGTGCAACTAGGAATGGTTGGGCTTCCATTGGATGTTCCACTTCAAGCAGAGAGTAATAGTGACACGAGTAGTTCTTTTGATATTTATAGCCTGAATGAGGCATAGATTGTTGTATTTTGATGTTTGAGACTTTGAGTTACTTTAACTTTAATTTTAAAATTTGATCAAAAAAATGCTTTTATACTTCTGTCATGAATCTTATGATTAATTTAATTGCTCTTTATACTGATGTTATACTACTGCTATATTACTGCTGTCATGATTTATTCACATATTGATATTTTTGTTATTATAACGTATCAGATCTCTCTCTCTCTTTCTCTCTCTCTATATAATATATATTTTTAAAAACTCATAAATCCCCTGCTGTGTCCTCGTCCCCATCCCCGAAATGCCATGGAACACAGGTTCACATCATATAGTGTGTTCTTTATGTAATGCTCTTGTAGTAGGGCTGTATTGATGTGTAAATTTTCCCACCTAGATTTCAAGTGATGTTGCCTAGGATTGAGCTTTTCTAGCCTGTGGGATAGGTTTTGGCCTTTTTCTTGCTCTACAACTGAAAATTGTTAAATCACTAGAAATTTAGAAAAGAAAAATGTGCTATGACAAGTTTAATAATTTTTTTTGCCACAAAAAAAACTTGATCAATTAAAATTGATACAACTTTAGATTATAACATCAAATTAAAGCTCAACACTTTTTATAAACCAAAATAGGCTTTTATATCAAATATACTCATCTAGTATAGTATTTTTGTTCTTCATTTGTCAGGCCTCTTTCAAAGTGTCTATTCAGTCTCGCTAGTTGATTTGTAATTTTCTTATGCTATACTTGATAAATTTTTTCACAATAGACATTTAGTTTCCTTTTCTATTGATCCAGTTATAGAGCATCTAGAATTGACATGATTAGGCTGAAAATTGATGATGTTATAACTAATTCTAATTATTTACATGTATGATATAGCTGTAGCTATGCCAAAGCAATGCACCGTAACACCATGTACAACAACAATTTGTTCTGATGCAATATTTGAATGCTCAAACACTTGTACCATGAATGTCCAATCGTGGAAATTTTAAAATAATATAATTAAAAACATTGTAAATAATTCACATGGGAGGACACAAGAATTTTAAATGGAGAAACCAAATGCAGGAAACATGCAGAAGCAAAAAAGAAATGCTTTTATACCAAGGACAATACAAAGAAGCTTTCTTGGAACATGGAAGCTATTTACAATCCCTTAGCAATGGAATGTTTTGCATTCTCCTCATATTTCTCGATTATTGATGGCTTTCAGTTCCTCACCACTATCCTCTCTTTCAGGAATCGTTGTGTTTTAATGCCCAATTTGTTAGAATATTATATTCTTCCTTTGTATAATGGTCAATTAGTGCTATAGTAGTTAGTAGTTGAGGTAGTTAGACATCTTAAATGTCTACAGTCATCTACCTCCTCTATAAATTGTAATCTACTCTCTTTGTTAATTCAAGCAATGTTTAGCCAACATTGTTTCATGGTATCAGAGCCAGATTGCTCAAAATCGAATTTTTAATTCATAAAAATTTTTAGTTCCTTTTGAATTAAAAATTTGATAAAATCTTCTTGAGAAATTTTCAAAGATTTTCTTGTGAGTAAAATTTCGAAATTTGTTATTCGAAATCTTTTTATGTGGCTCTTGGAAAAATTCGTGGCTCCTGCATTTGAATCGAAGGTTTTTTGATCAGGAAATTTCGTGGGTATTCTTCCTGCGTTTGCGAGGGTTTTCGCGTCATTCTTTGACGTGCTTCTTAGATCGTCCTTCTCTGCTTGCGTGACCATTCTGTGATGCCTGTGCGACCCTTTTTTAGACGCGGTTTCGTTTGCACAAAAATACACGACCTTCGTCTTGCGTGCGACCCACGCTTCTCCTAGGCGTGACCTTCAAACACGATTTTCTAAACTCTGTGGTCGCCGTTTTTTTGGACACGATTTTCATTTATATCTGGCCGAAAATCTCTACTCTTCGAGGACGTGTGTTCATCTGCACAAAGAAAGACGTTTTTTGTTTTTGTCTGGTCCGCATTTTTTCTTCAGCATTTTGGTACGGATTTATCTCTATTTTGGTCGCGATTCTCAGTTTCTTGTGGACGTCTAGGGTGTGGCATCTTTTTTGCCTCGATCTCGTGGAAGTTCGAGCTGGTTTCTGCAACTTTTTGGAGCTTTAATGGCGGATAGGGTTTCCAAAAAGTTCGACTAGGGTTTTGACCCTTAGTTTGAAGTCTAAAAATTATTTTGATTGAAAATTCCTGGTGGGTTTTTCAAGATCTCAACTGGGTTGGTCTCCAATTTTTTTGGGTGCATTGTTTTCCATGCCTCAAATTTTGTGCCATCGGATTTGCATTGTTTTCTGTGCCTGAACTTGCCTCAGTGTATTGAAACTTGTGGCTCAGGTTTTGTGCATCAATCTCTTCTCAGTACCTCATTTTTTTGTGCCTCAAAAAGTGTAAAGATGGCCAGTTTGAACACCTTTATGTTGGAGGGCAGTCAACGATTCAACGACAAAAATTACTTGTATGGGTTTTAATATTTTTTCCCTTAAAAAAATTTGTATGGGTTTTCATAATTTTTTCACTTAAAAAATTCCGGGAGGGTTTATAATTTTCTCCTAAAAAAAAATTTAGAGTTTTTCCTATATACCCTAGTTGGGGTTTTTGTTGTTCGGGAGGGCTCTCTGGTATTTGGTTTTTACCATTTTTTTCCGAAAAAACGATGATTTGTATCTTGGGTTTGGCGATTTTTTCCTCAAAAATCATGGTTTGTTGCAGTCAGTTTTTTGGTTGCACCTAGAGTTGCTGGGGCGAACATTTGCACAACTGGCTTCTTGCAGTCTATTCTTGGGCGTCATGCTCCTCTGCAAAAATTTCGACGGTTTGCCGATTTATCCTCAAAATTGTTGCAACTGTTCTTGGCATGTCTCTAGTTTCAGGGAGGGACAACTTTGTTACCCAACGTCAGGTTGGATGTTTTAGGATGACTTTTGGTTAATAGTTCTGCAGTTTCTGGGAGGGTTGGTGGTAGACTCATCTCAGTGGCAAAGTCAGTGGTAGGTTCTTGTCTCTTGTTGCAGCACATACTAAAGAAGGGGGCAGCCTTCTCTGTCTTTTTTGGACGGTTTTTGGTTCTCTTGGTCATTCACATTTTGTAGATACAGGGAGGGTCTTCGTAGCAGCAGAGTGTTCTGAAGAATTTGTGACCAAACGACCTGCATATTGTTTTTTGTAGGGTAGTTAGACGATTGGCCATTAAGGGAGGGTGTTAGAATATTATATTCTTCCTTTGTATAATAGTCAATTAGTGCTACAGTAGTTAGTAGTTGAGGTAGTTAGACATCTTAAATGTCTACAGTCATCTACTTCCTCTATAAATTGTAATCTACTCTCTTTGTTAATTCAAGCAATGTTTAGCCAACATTGTTTCACAATTATCTTGCCTAGGCTTCCAATATTTATTTCCCATGGTTTCGTTTTATTTTTGAGGAAAATGAACTGACCTGGATGGTTTTTTTGATCTTTTGGGGTTTCAAATGGACAAATTATGCCCTTAGTTTTTATGGGTGTATGGAAGTAAGTGCCACATAATGCTTCACTTTGAATTTCAAGTCATTTGGACCTCATTTGTCTTAGTTATCATGAAACAATAGATCTCTTTCTCTTTTGAGGGCTGAAATAAATGCATTTTGATCTGAATTCTTTTCAGCGTTGGAGGATGTGCCACCACGTGATAGTGGAAATTCAAGTCATTTTTGACTTTACATGGCCAAGTTATTTGTAATGTCCCCAGTTTTGGTCACTTCAATATTGTAGTTGGCTTCAATTTTCTCGGTGACCATCAGCCTTGTTTGAGAGGATGTTTGTAGTTGGCAATGAGCTCAGTTGGTCTAGAGGACTATTATGCCACTTTTCGAAGTGAATTCTAGCTTTTGGTAGGTTCTCCAAGATTCTTGGAGAGAGTGTCTATTTCAATTGGGCCCAATTTTCATTATTCATCATTGGTATGATTCCAATGTAGTCACATTTTGATTCCAATGCTTTTCGAGAGTTTCTACAACTTGGGTGTATTATTGGTTTTAATTTAATTATTTTACTAAAATTGCTTAATTTTGTTAAAATAATTTAATGGGTACCTTAGTATAATAGCTCGTTGGAAAGAGGATGAATTTTTTTAAATCATGAATGCATAATATTGAGACCTTACGTATCAAATATTAACATTATTTTGATATAAGGGTCTTTTGTAGCAAAAAGGAGCTTTTAATTAAAAAGTGAATTTTAAATTGTATCTTTTGAAAAGTTTGGCGGAAAAAGTATAGAAGTGAATTTGAGAGCTCATTTATTCATGCTTATTTTATTTCTCTCTATTGTGGATTTGGAGCTTCCTATTGGAGCGAAACCCTAGGATGAAAACCCTAAGGGAAATCAGTTTTGGTGGTGAATATCCTCCCTAGCTAGTTGCAAGTGGAATCATACAGGTTTCACGCTTGGAATAATCGATTGAAGGTTTATAAATTGTGAAGACTTGCAGGCACGACAATTTATCTATTATTTGCAAAGGTTTATAGGAAGTTTATGGATGCCATGACTGGAAAATGAATATAGGGTGAATGAAAATGTCCTCATTGCTAGGCGTTGGAATTTCTTTCAGCTGGGCAATAACATAATTGAATATTTTGGGCGGTTTACATCCATGGAGTTGGGTGTGATACTAAATTTTGCTGGGCATGACACTTTATTGCTGGACGTGAGACTTTGAGAATGGTGGCGTGGTAATTTTCCCTTGCTGGTCGATTTGTTTTACCAGCTAGGTGTGACCTTTGGTGAGTTATCCTTTGTCTTGGGTGCTGTCATAAATCTTCCAGGCATTGCATTGTGGGAGTAGATTGAAGGTTTTGATGGTTATTTGCTGGGAACTATCATTTCTGGCCATGGCGTGAAAGCTGCAAGACAAATATTAGCAGATTTGGAGTCATCAGAGTAATCTATGAGCTGTCTTATTTTTGGCAGAGACTTTGGAGGCTGACTTTGTATTCCCAAGAGGTCAGGAAAATAATATAATTTGTTTTCTGTACTCTGTTTATCAAAACAACAGATTGCAATATTCAAAGTTTCGTAATTTATAGACTTCTGGAATGCATATCAACTGTTTGATATAATGTTTTAATATCCAATGAATGCTAAAGGAGTTTGGGGTAATGAAATTATGCTCTAAATGTTTCCAATAAAATTTTCCAAACAGTAGCAAACAGAAATTCTACATATTCACTTGCATACCAATTGTTTGACAAAAAAATGCTTGGATATCAAACTTAGTGGAAACTGCAAAAATATCTGGTGAAAATTGGTAAGGGATTTTACATTATTGCCTATGATCTGTTTGTCTGGGGCTATTCTTCAGTGTGTTTGGAGAGAATGATGGATTGTATGAGGATGATGCCCCCTTTCAAGTTTCATGCTAATATGCCTTAAGATAAATATTTTATAGTCATTTTATTGACTCTTGGTTTTTGGTTATTATTTTAATCTATTTCAGATAATTTGTCTCACTCTCCCAAAATAAGGTTAGGAATACCTATCCATACATCCAGCATAATGGGAACTGCATCCCTGGGAAACCCTAGGTGTCCTCAAACTGCATCTAGTAGTAATCCATTAAAAGACAGCAACAGAAGCAAAATATAATTTCAAAGCCCACACAGAGATGTAAACATTGTACTGCATCCAAGAATGAACATATCATCTAAAAATGAATTATAGTCTATATGAAAAGCTAAGTTATAGAGTGTGTATTGCTAGACATATGAATAGTAATACAGAAACAGGTAGACAGACATTTACACAGGTTTACATACTTAAGTTTTGAATACTCATGTACATGTGTGTATCCATATCTCATAGAACTCACATTATTTTGCAACAATAGCCTGTTCATTATTATCTCTTAAATTTGATAGTTAAATTGTGTTTGTTATACCTCCTCTAGTCAATTTTATTCTTGTAGAAATATTTCCTATGAATCCCTTTTCATTTAAAAATCATTACAATGAGAAATTGCTGTTTTGAAAATCTTATGTGCAACTAAATCATCATTTTCAACACTATAGTGTGATATGAAGCTTTAGTTTACAATGCCAATATTGCCTTTTTCCATCATTTATTTAATCTTTCCCTGATATTGAATTGCTAGGCCACACATATCGTTCTTCTGTCATTAGGTCATCTCCAATGTGAAGAATGCTGTGCAACTTCAATTTTGTTTTTTATATGATCTATTAATACTTTTACATCCTCTAATTGCAAATTTGCAAGATCTAATGCCTCTGTCAGTCACTATGGAATTAAGACAGTTTTTTGAGTATGTTATTTGATTTTTGAATCTCTTTCCTCATCCATGTTTTCTAATACAAATCTCACTGCAATTGCTGGTATGTTAATGTAGATGTGAAATAGTTCATTATAGTTATGGAATTTCTCATTTGGAAACAGATGTTTTTGGCTTAATAGTTACATTTTACTTCCTTAAGTTTCAAAATTTTCCATGCTTCAATGTCATCTGAATATGGGTAAAAGTAGTGTTGTTTATTCAGAGGAAGCCATGAAATTTTTTCATGGCAACTCTTCTAGTGTTGTATACAGTTAAACCCCAAAAGAGCAGTTAGTCTTGCTCTGTTTGTTAACTCTTTCCCCTAGTTGCCAAGGAATTTCTTGCATTAATGAACTTGATTGATTTTTCAGGTCACCATGATTCAAAGTCCACTATTGTAGACATTTCTGATGGCGTTAGACAGGAGGCGTTGATAGTCAATGCTCAACGTTCAAGAATGGAAGGAGATGCACAAGGAGGGGAGCAGATCTCCATCACCCCTAGATCCAAGAAGCGGGAGAGAATTGGCTCTGAAGATATTCTAGATATTGGTGCAGATTCACTTCCAAGCTTCCGTGATGATGAGGAGGTTGTGGGTATTATAACAATGGAAGATGTGATCGAAGAACTTCTACAGGTTACCTTAGAGTATTTGATTTTGATTTGTTGTTTTCTGTATTTGGAGGATAGAGGGAATCAAGAAATTAGTACAAATTGGATATGATTTATCATTATAAGCTGCATATTCTCTAATTAGCTTATTTATAGTCTCTTGCATCACACTTTTTGTCACACCTTACATGTGTTTAGAATTGCAATGGAAATTCAAGCAAAGGTACTAAAAATATGCACTCTTGCCACATACAAAAATGGCATTCCTATAGTTCTTCAAAATACTTAAACATCCCTGGAATTGTCTTCGGCATCTCGCTATCACTAGTCTTCCTCTTTCCTCTTGTATAAACATCACCACTAGCAACCATGGATGGCATAACAAATTTTATAGATTATAATGATATACCCTTGGATATTGCTTCGCCCTCCGTAAATAGCCTTTTTGTATTGTTATACTTGGACAAACCTTGACCCCTTTTCTTGTAATGTCCAAAAGGTGATAATATACCTTGGTGTAGCTCCCTTTGAAATCTTTGTTGCAAGTATGACAACCAAACTCTATTCCCCTGAATTTTTCTTTTTATCTTTTTCTAAAGCTGTATATATTGTAGAAGAGGTTTAGAGGGTTTGAATGGGCCCTTTGCATAAGGTCTCAAGAGGACAGAAGGACATTCACATAGGTTAAATGGCTGTCCTACTTCACCCACACTACCACTTGAAAGTCTTCTTTGTTCCATACCAACAGTTTTATGTTCACTACTCTACTCATGTTGTTTTGAGAAAAATAAAAGAATACAAAATGCTAACTGAAAATGAAAGAAGAAAAATTATATATTTTTTTTAACTCTTGAAAGCTGAAACTTATATTAGAAAAACAATTAAAAGGAATAAAAAACTAAAGAAATATAGGTTGTAAACACATACCTCTGCTACTGCTCTTCTTCTAATCATTAATTCTGCACTTTATTGCTAACCCTGGCTGCAAATTTCCTCAGAAAAACCCATGATTTCTGGTGTTTTGAGCCGTAATTTTCTTTAAAAATCCATCACATTTTTCATACAAAATACCTCCCTGATTTTACAAAAGACCCTATGCAACTTTGTGTTAAAAAAAGAAAAATGTGACTTTCAGAGTACAAAACCCACACGTTTTACCCCAAAAAATAGTCATTCTTTTCTTCACAATAAAAAATTGATGTGATTTGCAATTTCCACCTTTGAAAAATCCATGCAACTTTGTGCCCGAAAAACCACATTTTCAAGTGACTCCTTGCTAAAATACTATATTTAAAAAAATTAGAACACTATTATTCTATTAGATATTAGGATAACATCACAAAGAGGTTCATCTCCTTATATAAAGTTTGAGATATGTAATCAACAAACATAAATGTGACACTTGTCCTAGATTCTAAATGCTAAAAATAGCAATATTAACGAACCAATTAAGTCAATACAGTGACTTTATTACAAAGGTAAGCCTTATCTTCTAATATTTTTATGATTCAAGTTTTTGGGACAAGGATGGCAGGGGATAGGGGGATGCGTTTCAGAGTCCCCGATTTTTTGGGCTAGTTTTGGGGACGATAGGGGGTGATTATATAAAAAGAGGTAAAATTTAAAATATATGGGAAAATTTTAAATATTCAATGATAACATTGATAAAGCATTCATATATATTATAGAACCTTAATACATAACATTTGTGTTAAATCACAAATACCATATCAGCAGTACACATATACCATTTCCCTATCCTAAATCACATTCGACATTTGGAGAAAATGAATCTGCCCTTTTTCCTCCTCTCGTCGTTACAACATAGCCTAACCAATGGAGCCAACCCACCCCTGCATCAGGGTTTAATTAGGGCAATTTGCAAATATGTCCTTGCCACCACTCCGCAAAAGAATGCCTTTCATAATCTGCTTGAGAGCAATTTGCCCCCTAAAAGCTTTGTCAAAATCTAGCTGCTGGAAAGCTAACCCCACCCTTGAGAAAGAAACAAAAAATCGCAAGATACCTCCCCCTAAAAAAGTGGACCCCTCATGGACGATGCTCCTCAAAATTACTCTTGAAAAACACAATACCACTCCCCTTTCTTTAGGTGTTATTAAGAAAAGAAAGGTCATGATTAAAGAGCTAGGCTCTAAATCCCCAACCATTATGATCCTTGATGACCAAGACATAAGCCCATAAAGCAGTTCCACAACCCCTACCTGCCGTAGGTCTACCTGTCTTGCTCTTGTTGCTTCCAAAGGAAAGCAAATAAGTAAAGAACAGAAAATTCTATAGATAGGAAGGCTCAGACCCCTTAGGAACTTGAGAACAAAAAAGGGAAGAGAGTCGCAAGGGAGGAGAATGATACCTCCTCTGAGGAGGAGTATGTCCCAGATAATTTTGTAGAAACTGAGTTCTCTGAGGAAGAGGTTTCGGTGTCCGAGGATATTGAGGATTCCGGTCAAGAAGAGGAAGAAGGTAATACACAATAGGAGGAGGAGCATGGCGAGGATGAAGGGACAAATCCTAGAATGGGTGAAGAAAAGGAAAATATAAATGAAACCCCAATTGATTTGGAAGCCTTCGAAATTACTACTAATACCCCTCTCAATTCTGAGAGTTTGAATGAAAAAAACACTGAAATAGAAAAGACAAAAATGGAAATGCTTGAAGAGAGGATGGAGAAAGTTGAAAGAATGTTGCAGAAAGAAGAGAATTCAAATAGGTTCCATACTATGGAGAAGGCAGAGTGATGGACAATGTTATGAAAAGAGTTGTGATGGGCACCATATCAAGATAGGGAAAGATCAAAAAGCAGTAGAGAAAAAAAGAAGGGATGAAGATGATAGGTCCGAGACGATGGAGATAAAAGAAAACCTCGAGGAAACTGTGGAAGATCTGGAGAAGGCTTGGAGCCTAATAGAGGAATCCTAATCCTCTGTTCCATGTTTAGTTTTGTTCTTTTTTATGGCTTTGGTCAACTAGTTTTTTGGCTCTTTTGCATGGCTTTGGTCGACTGGTTTTTTGGTTCTTTTGTATGGCTTATATATGATATTGGCTTGGAAAGCCTAAATTGCATTTATATACTGTTAATCTCTGTTTTGATGGTTATATGCCTTTTGGGAACTTATGACAGGCTTTGCCTGCCTTATGATAATATCTGGGTTAATGATAGTACAGTATGGTTAAATTTATATTGGTTTTTGGATAGGGTTATCTATTTTGATTCTTTAGGAATAGGTTGATGCTTGATCTGTGTGGTTTTGGTGAGGAGATGTAGTGTCGTTTCTTGTTTTTCTGTCTCCTCAGTTTTTCTATTCTTGTCTGGCTGCTGTTGCACTAGACAGTTTTGTTGTTCTTGTACGGGATCAGGGCCCTAACCCTGCTTATTTAATCAAAAATATATGTGTTAAATTGAGAGTTCAAAATAAGAGTCAAAGTCAAACAAATTAGCAAATGTCAAAACTTAATTCAAATTGCTTTCATAATTCATTGTTGCATATGATATTAAAAAACAATATACAAGTTACAACAAAATGCCCAAAGGCTACAAGTTTCACTTTTGATTATAATATGAAAATACAAAAAAAGTACAAAATGCTGCCCCTAATCTGCATCTCACAACACTGCATCAAAATCGAAGTCCTCTAAGTCATTGCCATTGTAAGGGCTTACCTCATCCAACGGAATCCCAATCAATCCCTCTAGTGCCTCCTCATCAACCTGGGCAACATCTTCGGGATCAACATCCCATCGTAAAGCTAGAGTCTATTGATACTTTGGAGTTTGATGATCCTAAAGTCGAAGAGCACTATGCATAGCCACTAGCTTCTTTGCTCGTCTAAAAGTAAGTCTATTCCTCTTGATGGAGTGGATAAAGCCATATGTGAACCAATTCCTCTTTGCAACAAAGAAATTGACAATTTGTGAAAGGAGGCGAATGGCAAGCATCCTCAACTGTGATGTATCTTTTCCATGCCATGTCCACCATCCAATAGGGTTACTTTGAGCTAATGTAGCTCTATTTGTCTTCGCCTTTGGTTTACTGAATGTTGGACCACAAAAAATTGTGAAGGCAAGCCATTGTGTTCAAAACATTGTGTGTTCATTGTGTCCCACCTCCGCATCACAATGGGCTTAATATGTTGCTCATATAATCCCGAAGTAGGATCCTTAGCCAATTTTTTTTGCTTTATCTTTCCAAGTATGTTGTCAAATGTCTCAAATATTTCTCCAAGACTAGGAGAGTCCGTATCAGCATATCTAATGACATCTACAATAGGTGAGATGAAAGAACAAACATATCTACAAAATGCAAACGAAAAGTCCAAAAGAATTAATTGACAAGTTAAAAACTTCGAAAGTTGAAACTATTAAAATATTTATTGTAATATTAATGGTCATCTTAGCTTTAGTTAGTCGTCTATTTACTTTTAGTTAACTTAGTTTTAGTAACTTTTGTTTACGTTTTAGTTTGTTTTAGCGTTTTTTCAATTAATTGTTTTAATTTGCTTCGATTTATTTTTAAAAACATCGTCTTGTAATTTTCTTTAAAAAGAATTTTCCTCTCCTTTTGTAAATACACAATAATGAATATCAATTATCCTTTCATGGTATAGAGCTTAGGCTCAAACTATTTTGACAAATTTTTATCGGGTTTTCCTAAGGAATTTGTTTAGGAGTTTGTTAGATGTTTGTTTAGCTATTTAAAAAAAAAAAATCAAAATTGAAGAAATTTCTAAAATTTTGGAAGAATTTTTTGAAGCAAATTTTTCGATGGATTTTCACAAGCTGATTTTTGCGGGTTTATTGAAGGAAAAATGCAGGTTTTTCTTGCTATGAAAATCGCGAAATTTTTTAAGTGGATTTTGTGAAGGGTTTTGGCGCGGGTTTTTTTTGAAGCTTCTGTTGAAATCGCAACATTTCCTTTGTTGGCGCCAGGGGTTTTTTCAGTAAAAATTGTGATGCGATTTTATTTTCTACATTTTTCGAGTGTTATTTGGTGCACGCGACCTTCCATGACAGCACTGCGTTTTTTTTGGGCGTCGTTTTCTGCAAATTACGACTTACAATGACGTTTTCTTGAGGTGCGGGTTTTTTTCATGCATTTTCCTGTAGTTTTAAGACGAGTTTTTACCAGTTCGAAGGGTGTTTGAAGCCGTCTTTCTATGCGAGTTCATTTTCTGCCCTTTTTCTTTTTAGAGCATTTCTATGCATTTAGCAAAAAGAGTATATATTAAGTTAAGAACCTTGCAAACAACCAAGTGGCAGTTGCTATGACCCAAATAAATGTTGCTAGGGGCATTCGAGAAAATTATTATGATGCTTATTTGAAGATTCCGGTTCATAATAATATTAGAGTAGTGTCGTGGAAGTTGTATGGTGAGCTTATTCTTCACAAGGGACAACCCTTGGGAAAGCTAGAAATTACAGAACCTGGGTAGTTAATAGAGTTAGGTGTGACTAAGGAAGCTTTTCAAGGGACTATGGATCGAGAAGCAAGCAATTTGAAAGCAAGAAGGGCAAAGCTATAAAGGAATCTCATAAACAGAGCACTATAACAGAAGTGCAATCAAAGGAACACATTGTATTACATGAGGGAATCAAAACATCCGCAAGATTGATTTGGGATCTTGATATTTATAGAAATGTTTAGTCAAAAGGAGTTGAAGAATTGAATCAACATTGCTTGAGAACAAGCAATTTCAGGAAGGGCAGACTGTCATGTACCCTTTTTCAGGCAAAGTTGATTGGAAGACACTTAGCCTATTATTTTACTTCCCATAGGCTATTGGGGTGTTCTAAGAGAAATCATTAATATTTTAACTTATGTTGTCCAAAAAATAACTTAATGCTATATTCATAAAAAAACAACTTATGTTTAATTATTAAAAAAATGTTTTAAAAGAGGGACAAAAAGATGTTGTTAGCACTCTGGGGCCAATTAAAATAATAAATATAAAAGAAGAGGAAATCCTAGACATTAGTAAAAACTAAAAAGGGATTACAGAAGGAGATAGGGAGATAAAGAAATCATCTATTGTATTGTGATCAAATCCTCGTTTGAATTCCCTTTTGGCATTGAGATTTGGAGGATGAAAACCCTTTGGATTTCTAGATTTGGATTGATGACAAAAACCCTTTTGTCCAGTTGAATGATTTCACTTAGGGATCACTAATGTGTTGAGAAGTTTGAAAAAGTTTCAGTTTCATGAGTATTATTGAAGATTTTTAGATTGTGAAGTTTGCTACAATAATCTAGACTGCTGCTACAGTGATCCTCACCATTACAGTGTCGTGCTACAGTAGTTGCCTATTTCCATTGGTTTGTGGATTTTAAGCTAGTAAAGATTTCCACTTTATTTTGTGAAGGGTTTCAATCTCATTTGCTGAAGGATTCTGTTTAATGTGTGTAGTACTTTCAATAAAATATCAATATTGTTTACTGCATATTGGAATAGTGTTGTTATTTGGGAGCCTGCTGTACCATTGTGGAGGCCTTTTGTGCAACTATTATTATTGCAGGGAAATATTAAAGGCTGTAGTGCCCTGGCCATACCACTTGCTGGGTTGAATCACTGCTCTTTTTGAAGATAATAAAGGTTGTTATGACCTGCAAAACTCTTGTTTAGATCATTTGCCCCTTATAGAGTTGGAGTAGAGGTATTTCGGGATTGCAGATTTCTGTTCTGGGGTTATTTCTTGTTGTTGTATGGGTTATTATCACCGCTGGAGACTATACACTGAGGCCACACCTCAGTGAATCTGATTATTGTGTTTCAATTTGTATTTTGGGCTGCAAACCTTTATTTGGGTGTAGCACATGTCAATATCATTGCTGGAATATAATATAGTCTGCTGCAATTTTTGGACTTATGTAACTACTTATTTACTTGGCCACACTATTTCATTATTAGCTACAAATCAGCTTATGTACCCGGCTGTATCAGTTCCTAACCATTCACTATTTTGTGAGGTCTTGCATTGTTGTTCATGCTATTTCTGTTTGTAATCAGCTGTGCATTTAAGGAGATATTGCTAATTTTCCAGCTTTCATATTCTCATATTATTATTTAATTAGCCATGCGGTTCTCTGCCAGTTCATATATATATGATATTTATCTCTATATAGGGTGTTGGAAGGCTTAGCTTTCAAGTCAGCCTATCTATCATTCATATTTTCTGATTGCATGCATTGTAAACTATGCAGCACAACTTATGCAGCCTACTGCCAATTAGTATAATAAATTTAAATATTGTGTGCACTCTAATCACCATATGCTCTCACCTTGCCCATTCGTGATCAAAAAGTGTTAGAATTGGTGCATGAATACTGGATTTTGGTAAAGATTATCAAATATTCCAGTTTGGGACATTACAAAATATTGCATGGGATTACTTAATCATGGATTATGTTTGAGAATTACATTCATTAAGTGTTATTTTGTACGTGTGGCATGAATAAGGCAAACAATGATAGGTTGAGCCCGCCCGAACCTTTGTCTATGTCAAATTTATTTATGCATATTATCACTTTGAAAGGTTGCTCTCCTTGTGGAGATCCATTTGAGTCCAAAGGACTATAAAATGGTGTTACACCCAACTGTTGAAGGGATGTAAAAGTGGGTACTAGCACTCTCGAGCATCACTAACTGTCTTGGTACATATGTTTGTGCCGAGGCAAACAAGGTTTGTATTGCTTTTGCCAATGAAATTGTTCACAGGGGACTGCTTTTGTTTTCCTTGTTCTCTTATTTGTCTTTTGCAGAGATAATTTTTACTTTTCTCTTTTGAAGTTTGTAAAGGGCCAACATGAGGTGTAAATGGCAAGTTTAAAGGTGTAATTATCCTTAGAAACCTTTTTGTGGAGCAGAGATATAAACATAAATATGAACACCTTGACGCTTTTACGTATCTTTGTATGTCTATGAATCGTTTGAAAGTTATTATCACGTTAATGTCCAATGTTCTATATCTAGCCTCTAGGTTATTGTACTTCATTTTTTAAAATTATGTTAAGTACTAAGTGCATTAAAAAACAAAATAATCCTGCTCAGTATTGTTTTGCATTTATTGCATCAACAATTGGTTTACTTTTACAAGAAAAATGACTGGAATTCTGTGCAGTGCAGCTTTGTTATGTGCTTCATTGTAAAATGATCCCCTATTTCCTTTTTATCCTAAGTGGTAATTTATTGTGAAGTAGAACATGAACAACTACTGCTTTGTAAGTTCTATATAATTTGATACTTAGGTGAAATTCCCTCAACTTACATCTTGAGCATAAACTCATCAAATGCTTTCTTAGACATCAAATTTCCAACACTCATTTATGTTTAACCCACTAATGCTTTCATGGATTTTAATGTGATTCCAGGAAGAAATATTAGATGAAACGGATGAATACATTGATGTTCATAATAAGTAAGTTGACAAATGTAATAATGGATAACAAGTACTTTTTCTCTTCTTAGTCGTATTACGTGAATGCTTTAAGCATGAGTTGATGGGCATTTTATGATGATTCAGGATAAAGGTAAATATGCTTGCATCAGGAAGTCCATCTGTATCATCTTCACTTCAGCCAACTCCTATATTGAATTCTCCCATTTCACCTCATCCTCGAGCACCTGGGTCAACATCAACATTATCACTCTCTCCACATACTTCATTGCGAGGTTCACCAATGTATTTGCAGGGCCCTAGCTTACAAAATTTTCAACAAGAGAGTGGTTCAAACAATGTAAGTCATATTTTTGTTTTTGTTTTTGTGTTACCAGATTTTTTTTTCTTACTTTATGATGTGTGACATACCTGTACAAAAATAGGTCATTTCTCTCCTCCAGAATCAAGAGAACACAAAAAAAGGTCCAACAAGTCATAAACAATAGATGGTATCTTTATCTGCTCTGTGGAATTTGAAATTCCATGAATTATAAATTTTGAATAAGCCTTTGATAAAAGCAATATTGTGCTTGTTATTTAATGTAGTACAATACTGCCAGTAATCTTTTCTTTCTTGGGTTTCTCTTAGTAGTTTGCCTATGTTCATGGCAGTCATGAGTTTTAAATGTGCTGGCTGCTAGAAACTGAGTTGGCCTTGGTGTAAAAAGTAACTTTTATCTTTGTCAAGTTACTTCCTTTAGAGAGAAAAAATCATATAGAAGTAGGAATAAGCTTGTCAACAAATATGGAGAACTTCCTACTTGCTGAAACTCAGATTTTGTTGAAGCTAGAATGCTCCCTTAGATAGCTTTTTTTGTTGAAACTAGAATGGTATCTTATTATTCTGAATAGAATGTCAATTGTATAAATGACTTAACTTAATGCATCCAATCTTGATATGGTTATTTGAACCCTGCTAATGAAAATAATTCTTTATTGTATTTGATTGCATTGGATAGAAATGTGATGGTGGAAATTAGTGCTAATGTAGTTTATTCAAAACTTCTTTTGGCTAGAATTTAAATTATGGATTCTAAGGTTGTCCATTCGTAAAAGTAAAGATAGAAAGCATCTTATGGTCTAGAATAGTATGGGAAGCATACGTGTACAAGAAGATGAACTGAAACATTTAGCAGTTGAACTGATGTAAAATGGACTTATGTGGAACAACTTTTTCTTGCAAAGCATGAAAAAATTTGAGGTGTAGCTGAATGAACTCTTTCGATTTCTAGTGGATTTGTCATTTGAAAGATCTTACACTCACATTTGGAACATTGGATTTTGTTAGTTCAGAGATTATACACTCTTGTATCCAGAATTCTTTCTGTTTCAAATATTACTTTGCCTTCTTCACCCATTTGGGTCCTTACGGTGGCCTTTCTTGAGAACCAATCTGATTCTAAGTTGCTGGTTCTGGTACTGGTTTGGGTTCAGGTTCGGGGGTTCGGTTCGTTAGGACAAAATACATGTAAAACTGAAATATATATATGCAGCCTAGAAGCATGAATTGGGATTAGAATATCACATAACATCATATAAACAACAAAACCACCATGAACTTGAATGTCATTTAAAACATGCATGATAAATATTCATCGTTCAAACTTCAAGTTCATTATTACAACACTTTTAATCATCAATATCATAGCCAACATTGACATTAGATGATCTAGGAAGACTAGATGAATCACAAGGAGTGCTTGTGGCACTTTCATTAGCACTACTAGTGTGCTCATGCTGCTGCTGGCTATCAGACTCCTCATATGCAATATGGTGGGAATTGGAAGCATCTAAGTCAGTATGTTCTAGCTCTATATCCCACAACTTCGTCTCCCCTTGTAGTCACGTTTGTGTGAAAGGAGACACAATTTGGAATGTACATATACTAAGTTCTCTGCTCTTTTAGAGAGCAATTTATTGCGCTTTATTGAGTGGATGAAAGAATTTGTGCTCCAATTCCTCTCAGATGTAGATGAACTAGCAACCTATAAAGACAAAGTAAACAATTGAAGTTATACATTATAAAAATAATAATTATAAATCAAACTTTAAAAACTAAAATATGAAAATTTATTGAACTTGTGATAAAATTTTGATTGCAAGGGGTTGTAGATGTTGGAAGGATTGGCCATGGAAATACCACCAACTATGAGCATCCTTTAAGAACCTATCACGAAGAGCATCTACATCTTGACCATTTGAGTGCACAAAATCAATGAACTCATTCGTGACAATACCTTGCAATTCAGGATCAAGGAAGAGTCTCATGAATGCCGCCTTGTACCCTTCAACCATTTCAAAATCTCTATATAGAAGAAGCCTTCTTGGCACATAAAGAATTTGACTACTATAGTATTTTGGAGACAATGCAAAGGCAAGATGTAATGGAGTTGTCATTTTGTTCCATCTTTCTTCAACAATTGCTTGCACTTGTTTGAAGAAAGTCTCCTCAGGGTCTTGCTCTTTTGCATTGATGGTGCACTTCTTCTCAAACATTGAGTCGATGCCATCATATATCTCTCCAATACATGACTTGTCCATGTCAGTATAACAAACCATACTCAGAATGGGCTTGGTAAAACTAAGGAGATGATCCACACGAACCCGCCATGAGCCATCTAATATCATCTTCTTAATTTTTGTTGCCCTTTTAGTGTTGTTTTGCCTCCATATAGACCAATTGTTGCTAATCACCATGCTAGAAAGTGCCTCTCTAACTTTCACAAGTCGTCTCAAGATGATTGTGTTAGAGGCAAAGCGGGTCTTTGCAGCCTATTACAAATTAAAAAAAAATAATTAAAATTTAAAAATGAACTTTAAATAAGAATTAGAATACACAATTAAATTATGAAAATGTAAATATTACTTCACTTACCTTCAATAGCTCCAATTTTGAAAATGATCTAAAGATCCCTTGAGACGTCGTGGTTGGTGATGAACATTTGGATGTTCTTTGCCTCCGCATACAATTATTTGATCCAAACAATTTTATTCCCAATCTTTTGTAGCATAAGATTGAGTGAGTGGACCACACAAGGTGTCCAAAAGATATGTGAATATTGTTCCTCAAACAACAACCCTACAACTCTACAATTCTTGGCGTTGTTTGTTACAACTTGAACAACATTGCAAGGTCCCACTTCCTCAATGGTTGCAATGAGAATATTAGTAATAAATTGTTCATCTTTTACTTAACCCTCACAATCCACGACTTCCAAAAACATTGCCCCTTTAAGGGACATCTCTATGACATTGATCAAGGGCTGAATTTTTGAATCTTTCCAACCATTTAAAACAATGGACACACCTATCTCAATCCATGAATCCCTTATGGGCTTCAATGAATCTTCAACCAACGTGACCTCTTTTTCCAATAAGGTGCCACACATCTCATAACTTGGGCCTTTGTACCCTTTTGGAGCTTCATTAACTGTTCTCAACATCTCTTTCCAATATGGAGAATGATCAACATTAAAAGCTATTCCATTTGCATATATACATCTTGCTACATTTTGGTTGGCAATGACTCTACTCTCATTTTGAAATGCAAGTTCCAAAGGCCCCTTTGTTCTTTTCTTTGCAATGGGTTGTACACTTTGAGTTTGAAGATCTAGAGTGACCAAAAATGGGTGGTCTTCTACCACAATATTGGAATTAGATGGGGGCAACATTCCCTTTGATTTATGGGATTCTCGTTCATCTACTATTTCTTGCTCCATAATGTATCCTATGACTGTCTCAGATGGAATATGCACATTGTTCTTTCCAAGGCAAGCTTTGATGCCTTTTCTAGGTATTCCACAGAAATGTGCTTTCACCCTAAAATATGAACTAGAATATTGAACATCACATCCATTGCATTTCCAAATGTAACCACCACCACCACCACTTGGAACTAGTTGTATCATTTCAGCATACTTCCATAGAGGAGAATTTAGATTTGTATTGAACTTGGATTGAGTTGCGGAGGTAGAACCAATTGACATTGTGATTCCTATGGCAATTTTTTTTTGCAAACAACACATTCAAAACAAAAACAAAAAAACATGAAAAAATAAATATTGATTTATAAAGCTTAGCTCTTTTGAATCTTTCGTACATTCATAGAAGAATGGAAAAACATAGATAAAATTAAACAAAACAAAGTTTCATGTTTGTAAAACAAAAAAATGGAAGAAAAAAAATAAAAAAATGAAAAGAACTTACCTCTTTGCAAAAATATCCTTCACAATCTTTGTGGCAACCAATGAACACTAGCAAATGTGTAGGAATGGCAATGCAATCGTTTGTACAAGCTTCAATGATCAATCTTCAACTCCTTTTGTCAATCCAATAAGCAAAAATGAATGGTCAACCTCTTGGAATGAAAATGCTTGTTTGCAAAACAAATGAATAAGTATGAGGTAGTTTAGGTGTTTAGAGTGATTTAGAGGTCACTTTTAGGGTTCCTTTGGGTGTGGGGAAAATTCAAACCCAAATAATATTAAAAAAATGTAAAAAAGGTGCCTTCTTGGCCAATTGGGTGCGTGGGTTCGGTTGGGTTCACTTTGGTTCTGCTCTGGTTCATTTGTGTTCGTTCTAGTTGAACCTACTCTCATTTTGGTGGATCTTGCCCGAACCCATAGGCAGACCGGCCCAAGACCCACACCAAAACCGAACTGCACCCGGATTCGGGCCTAACAAGGGCAAACCCGATAACGGAGATTTGATTTATAAAAGGACACATGGTTGGATGCATTCATTGAGATGCACATGCTTACCTTCCATGAGAAGCATGTGGTTGTTTTAATAGCACATGGTTCCTCTTCATCTCACATGGTTGGTTTGGCATGCATGTTGGTTACCTACTCTTTGTCTGGTCCTTTCCACCCATCTACATCCAAGAGAATAGTTCTTTGACTAACTGTGTTACAAATGACCTTAGTAAGTTCATTCATTGCACCCTTCTTTTTCTCCTGCCCATCTTCATGAGTAGGTCATATTTACATCTTCGCAATGGTACTCTCACTATAGACATCATGCTCAGGAAAGAAAATTCATCTCAGCTTTGGACCATTGTGAATCAATCCTTGATCAAGAACTAGAACGCTATTAGGAATCTTGCTTGGAAAAGTGATTACTGATTCCAAACTTTGGGACTTGACTCCCTATCTATGAATTTTTGCAAATCTCATATCTAAAAGGTTTAAACAACAACATAATGAAAATCTTAGTAGGTCCTCTTGATATTTATTCAAGACATGTGACATATTTTAGTTAATGGATGGTTTAGATTTTTAGAGCACTCCAAGGGACAACTCATTAAATTGTACAAGAACTAAAACAAAAATTCTATTTATGTGATTGCTCTGTGCAAAGTAGATCTCTAAAAAGAGACATGCCATTGAAAGCTCTATTCCAATTACACAACACATTTACATACAAACTATTCAGAAGGAACTGAATGACATCATGGAGAAGACACAATAGGAGAAGACACAATAGTTTATTGTCTAGCTATTACCAAATAGGTGGCTTTGTGTAGTAAATGTTAGTGCTAGGTAGGACGAATGTGCATGGTGGATCTACTATCAACAAAGTGATAACATTCTAGTGTCATACACAATGAAGGGAAAGTTAGGTTACAACTGTGAAGAAGGTCCTATTGTTGAACTGCCACCTAGATCAATGTAGGGACTCAAATTTACATGCAATAGATCCTAGATATATACTAATTGTGGGTACTAAATGTGTTGTACACCTTGCAAGTCTTAGTTACAATGTTGGGATATTATAATATTAGGTTTCTAGGTTATAATCTTAGGACCCTAGATTAATACTAATAATATAATATTGTGTATACATGGTCCTCGTAAGGACCCATATGATTCTTACCGACTCTTTACATGAGGTGTAAAAGCATTGAAAGGATGACTTATGAGTTGACTAGTCCACTTGGAAAATGATACTCTATTTTGGGAGTGGAAGATCACAAATTTTCATAAAGAATTTATTTCAATGCATGGCATTCTTGGAGAGGTGGGTCCCTCTTACATGTAACTTTTTCATGCATATTGAGCATTGGGACATAACTCTCTTGGGATTTTCTATGGTTTTGAATATCATTTGGTGGTTTTACTCAAGTCCAAATTCTATAAATTAAGGGCTTGGGTTGAGTGGTTTGGCTATTACAAGTTGAAAAAGTATTGTTGGGTTGCTTGTATACTTTAGCAAGAAGAAGATTGCTATTACATTAGATGTTTGGGTCAGATTCTTGTATTTAACATATGGTTGGCTGTTAGAGTAATACAACCGAGCATCTCTTTTTGATGTTGGGTTTTTTCAATAAGGGTTTTCCTATATGTCATATTGTCACCTCTCTTCTTCATATCTTGTTGATGTTCTTTGTATTTTCAAATTGAATTAAGTATGTCTCAAATTTATATTATTCCATTAAGATCAGATATGAGACATACATTGTTCCTAAATAAAGAATTAACCTGTAGATTCAACAATTGGTATAAGAGATTTTGTTGGATTGATCATGCTTAAGAAGGGACACCTTTTGAGTGATTGTTTTGGTTAGAGTGGAAGCATTTTGTTTTTGTTGGGAAGCTGATTTGAAAATCATATTTAAGGACAAGCTCATCAAGGATTGAGAAAGGTAAGTTCAATGGTCAATTTTTGGACTTTGGAAGCTGAAAATAGATCTCTTGGTAGAATGAAATCAATGGATTATGGTAAATACCATGCTCGATTTCCTTCATAAACAAATGGGTCAAGATGATTGGGATAAATTAGATAGGAGAGCAAGATCTACAATTATATTTTTTACATATTTTGTTTTAATAAATGTTTCTTTAGAAGATACTACTAAAAAATTGTGAGATAAATTGGTAGTTTGTATCTTACAAAGTCTAGTGAAGTAATTATTTCTTAATAGAAGATTCTACTGACTTACAATAAATGATGGAGACTCTATTGTTGATCACTTAAAATTATTTAACATCACAATGAGTCAATTAACATCCATCAATATTAAAATGGATGAAGAGAACAAATGTGTTACTTTGTTCCTTGTCAAATTCATGAGATAATCTTATCATGGCAACAAGTAGTTTTCCATCTAAATTAAAACTTGGGGATGTTGTGTCAACTCTAATGAGAAAGAAAGAAGAGAAATCATGGATGATGCCTCTAAAGATGATCTTTTTGTAAGAGTTGGGTATAAGGATAAATGGAGCAAGAAAAAGGGAGGTTTCTAAGATTAGATCTATGTCTTTGGATAAAAGTAAAGTTGCCAAATTATGGAAAACATTGATCACATTAAGGATTGTTGACTTTCGAAAAAGAAGAGGATTCCTATGTCAAAAAATCCTTTGATGATGATGCTAGTAGTGATGCTTTTATGGCGTTTGCTAATACTATTGGTGATGACTTGTGGATGATTGATTCATGTGCCTCTTTTCATGTATCTTTGCATAAAGAATTGCACATAGAGTGTAAAGACTATGATAATGGAGAAGTGTACCTTGATGATAACATTTCACACAAGAGTGTTGGTGTAGGTAAGGTAAACCTATTTTTTAGTGAAGTACAATGAAGACATTGCCTAATGTGTTGCATATTTTGGGTTTAGCAAGAAATCTTATCTTAGTTTCTAAGATGAATGGTTATGGTGTGCATATTGTTTTTGATAGGCAATGCAACTTGGTACAAGGGTTTTTGTTTCAACAAATGATATTAGGCATGGTATTTTGTTTAGATTGGGTGCCACTACTTTGTTTAACTATACCACGTCTTTGTTGGTGATAGATTTTCAATTGTAGACATTGGGGCAAAAGTTATCACAAGGAGATGAGTAGGGATATTTACACTCATAAATAATACAAACACCAATTTTCTTGGGTGTACAAACATTGAGGCCATGATCACCATTCCCTAGATACAATAAAATGTGAATTGTGCCAATTGATCTTGCAAGTACTTGGGAAACTTTAGTAGAACAAGAACTCACATAAGTAGTATTTTGATCAAATCTCTATAGGAACCTTTGGAGGTCAACTTCCTTCCTATTCTAGAACAACTACTAAATTAGTTGAAACCTATGCTACCACTGCATGGATGGTGTAAAATATAAATTATTTTAATGACTAGCCTAACTTGAGCTAACTAGCGAAAGAAAAATATATAGGATGGGGTTAGGAAAGGAGATAGTACTAGATGAAAACATATTGTTTTGGTGTGGCTACCTCAACATATGTTATGTGAACCTACTTACATTTAGAATGACATTTAATTAGCATTTGTGGCCAATGGGCATTCAAATTTGGCATTCAAATGCATATAAATAGTTCGCTTTAGTTTAGGGGGCACAAGTAGACAAGCACATACATTCATTGTATTGAACTAGAAGGAACTATTTGAGATGAGACATAAATAACATTCACATTCACTACAAGGTTTTAGATCAATGTGTGGTTATCTCTTTAGCAAGAAAGCCAAAAGTATTGCATGTAGTAAAAATTCAAAGGATTTCCATTAGGGTAAGACCATATGTATACAATTGTAGTAGGTCCCTATGCAATTGCAACTATTGGAGCCTAGGAAACTTTTACAAAAAACAAAGAATGAGGGGAGAAGAGACATATATTAGAAGGGCTATGACATATGTCAGATGATCTTTGGATGATACCAAATTAGTAGTTGAAAGGAGGCATGCACAAGTGGTTAGAAACATTGACCATAACCAATTGAAGGCATGATGGCTTCCATTCAATGCATGTGCGAGCTATTGTGTTTTGGTGTAAAGTGCTTGTGGAATCTGATGGAGAAAAAATCTCAACCATCCACTATGAATATCTAGTGGAGGTTTGTAATAATATTCATTGTAATGATGGAGGCATGTGCCAAACACTAGGTAAGAATGGAAACATTAGATTGATGTTGTTTGACCAAGGGGGTCAAACAAAATTGGAAAAAGGAAAAATATTGCTAATGCCACTGAGGGGAGGCAACTTTCCATGTGAAGATCTTTAAGGAGGTTTGGCTTCATTTTGCAAAGTAGAGCTTGAAAAGCTCCAAACATAAGATCACATTACCATATTAATGTGGTACAATCATAGAGATACAAGTGTGGTGAGAGTTTCTAAAGTCCTTGAAGAGAAGGTAGTGTATATCAAAATGAGGCCCATGTAGGATTTGGGGTTAGTAGCACATGGAGGAAGCAACACAAAGAAAGCTACATCATTGAATGGTTTTGTAAATCAATGGTTGGTGTAGTCCAAAGGATACTAGCATGAAAGTAGGTAGGAGAAACCTCTAAGAGAAGAGAAGACAATGAGGAAGGTGGGACTTGTGATCTCAATGATTCCAAAGAGAAACTTCCCACATCATTTGATCAAACAATGGACTTGTGACAAGTTTTTTTTGTGGAGTCACCAAAGGGACAAAGAAGATTTTGAATCCAACTGAAATGGGGGTAGAACCCATGTGACTAGGATCCTTGCAAACAAAGAAACCTTGGACCCATTGAAGCTTTTCGAAGATGAGGCTAAAGATAGGTAAAATCATGAACAAGGGTTGCAAGTGGCGCTAGGAGCCAAAATGAAGATTTTGTAGACACCATGACAGTTTGCAACTCAAATGTTTGAGTTGTGCAAATTGTAGGGATGATACAATACTTGAAGGGGAACCCCATAGACCTAGGATGGATATGGAGTTCAAAGAAAACAATTGAAAACTAGGGCCTAAGGAATCCATCTATGATAGGATAGATAAAGGGTGCGTGTGGGTGAAATATTATAGTCTCCTAATCATGTAAAATAAGTTGTTGATGTGTCAATGTTGTGACATCAAAGATTGGGCCATGTAGGTGAGAAAAATTAAAAACACTAAAGAATAAACATATGGTTGTTAATATGTCTAGCTATTGTCTTGATTTTAATTTTTATGAGCAATTTGCACTTAGTAAACAAAACATGGTTAAAATTAGTTCATAATGATGTTTGGTTCAATGGATGTACAATCTCCTAGTAAATCTCTTTATTATGTTACCTTCATATATGTTTTCTCAAGAAAAAATAGGGTTTATTTTCTGAGAGACAAATATGAAGTGTTCAACAAATTTATGGTGCTTGTAGAAAATTAAAAGGAAAAGAAAAGAAAAAAAATGAAATGAAATAATGGAGGCAATATTGTTCTAAATTTTTAATGAATTTTGAAAACACAATGGGATTGTAAAGTATAAAATTACTTCAGATACACCACAACAAAATAGAGTAACTAAGAGAATAATTCAAGCTTTAATGGAAACAACTTAAAGTATGTTAAATAGTGCTAATTTGGAACGAATTTTTTGGGTTGAAGTTGTTAGTATTGTTTTCTATTCGATATATAGTTCTCTAGTTTTTGTTCTTATGAATCAAACACCAAAAGAAGTATGGACAAAAAATAAAGCATTCTATTTACATTTGAAATTATTTATTTGGGAGGCTTATTCTCATACTGATGAGCACACACTTATACTGAGAGGGGGGGTGAATCAATATAAGACAAACTTTTACCTTTTCAAAAATTAACAATCATAACAATATCAATCACACAAGATCTAACAAATATGCAACATAAGAAATACACACCATTTAAGTGGAAAACCTTATGAGAGAAAACTATGAAAAAATATTGCTTATATAAAACTTCTCTTGCAATCTTTGTAGGCTCCAACACATTGGAGACACCAATCCCCACTTACAAGATTTGCTTGGCACCAACCTACTAGAGTCACCAATCCTCACAACAAAGCACCAACTCAGCAAGAGACATCGGTCTCTTCTAAATTGGAAGGCACCAACCTCTCCAATGTCTACTCCAAAGCTTCACTTATTTCTATTCAATTTTGTCTTAATCTTTTCTCCAAATCTCTCTAATATATCTACTCAAGTTCAACTTAAATCGCTTCTCTAAATTTGCCTTATATCTTTGCTCCAAATTGATGCAATTTCTGTTAGAGTAAAGGTTTTAACTTAATTATGTTGATTAAGTTACCTTTATTCCCTTCTTAATATTTCACGTTAGTTTGCATAAAGTGACATTTAATAATTATATTAATTATTAAATGTTATCCTATTAAGGCTTCTATTAGGGTTTTTCCTATTAGGGTTTTATTAGGGTTTGCATGATCTCCTTTTTATAAGGATTGATCCCTTTGTATTTCATATCAATTCATTCTCTCTGATATATACATTTTCAGTTTTCAGAGAACCCTTGCTTGTTTGTCTCCATCTCTTCTTTTGTGACAGGTTATTTGCATGCAAGTGATCTTCGGGGTTTGTGGTGTTGTATTTTTTCAACTCCTACATGGTATCAGAGCTCCACACCTGCAGCTTCCTGTTCTTGTTTTGAAGATTTTTGGAGCTTCAAGGGTTTGGGGCTTGTTTTCTTGATCTAGGGCACACCTGTAATTTTGAAGCATTTTCAGCTCAAACGGACATCGCCATTGTGTCCGCAGCAGTCTAAAACCCCTAAATCGACTGTCTATTCATCCTTTTTGGACAAAGTCGATTTGAGAAGCAAATTTTTTTTTTACTTGGGTGGCCGTACGGCACACCCAGGGTCGGGTACGATTTTGCAGAATAAAAAATTATTTAATTTTTTATGTTCTGTATATTTATTATTTTCGGGCTATTTGCAAAATAAATATTGTATGGGCATATATTTTTTTGGTGGCATTTTATTTTATTCTGTGGTTTGAATTTTCAAAATTTGCGGCTTGTACATTCAAGGTACCATCGTACCTATTTTGCCAGGCCTGTCGGCATCACCGGCCCCACCTACCTCCGGTCCGCCCAACCTCCCGCCGATCAACACTTTCTTTAACCGCCGTTTGTTCAACCTCCGATCACCGGCCGACTTTGTTCCATCGCCCGTCGGTTTCCATTTGTCCATCGGCCCCCGCTGCCCCCTTCATCCTCCGCCCCGGTCACATTACCGTCCGAGGGCTATCACTGCAGGTGAAGCCGCGGTTCGGTGCCACCAGCGCCGCCGCCATTTGCACCACCCGCCCGCCGCCCACCTGGCGACGGGTTTCTTTTTTGCATTTATCTAGCCCGCGGTCATATGGCCGACCGAGAGCTAGCGCCCAGGAGCTCCATTTTTGCACCCGGTTAGCATTTGATGTACCCCACAATGCCCTAATTGAGCTATTTTTTTCTTTTTGCCATAACTTTCCGCCACGGTGTTGAAAATTGGCAAACGAGATATCGTTGGAAAGCTGGCGATCCCAATTTTCTGATGGAGCAGTTATTTTTTAGTGATTTTTCTGTTGGTGCATTCTACAACCAGTTGAAGACAAAGGGGCTTATTTCAATCTCAAGCTCATAACTTTTGATCAGTTTCTTTGTTTTTCGCAATCTCAGCGGCGTTGGAACCATATTTCAGAGCTCTTCAGTTTCATCCATGCCATTTTTCCAGATTTCACTCCAGGTATCTTTTATTCAGTTATTTATGTTTTCACATTCTGGTGGATTACCTGGACATATTTGCTCTTGGAAACATTTTGTTTGCATGGGATGCTTCGTTTTTGGCTGTTCATGTATTTCCAGCATTTTGTCCTTTAAGGACATTTTGAGTATCATTTGTAAGCAATCTTTTATGTAAACGCACTGAGATAAAGTGCCACAGTATTGTACATGCATCTTTTGGGATTTTGCACATAAGGTTGTGCCATATTTTGTACTCGCACTGATATTATAAAGTGCCATGAGGGGTTGTGTAGTTTGCCTTTGTTTTGCCATCACATCTTTGTCCGGTGAGTATCCCTCCACGACAACATTGAATCCATACCATGGGGGGTTGTGTAGTTTGTCTTTGTTTGCCATCACACCTTTGTCTGGTGAATGTCCCTCCACGACGACCATGGATCCATATGATTCCAGCCTCATGCATGTGTGCTTTGTTTTGCACACCACTTTTTCAGTTGCAGGTGCTTTCTTGTGCACTTTCAGATGTTGTATCTTCTTCATGCACTACAGGGTGTTGCACACCATTTCAGTTGATCTATCAGGCTCCCAGTTCACCATTATGGGGGGGTATTATATTGTTGGTATTAATGCTTCCTTGGTTTCGCCTTGGAAGGAATATTCCATTCTCAGTTGATCAGTGTTTCAGACTATTGGTTCTTGTGCCATCTGTATCTTCGTTCCAGGTGTTTGCCTTTGTTTGCCATTTGATTCGAGTAGTGTCGTATGGGCACTTATGCAGATTGTTGTCTTCTTGTTCCTGATCATCCTATCTTTAGCGGAGGTTCTTCAGCACCATAGCAGTCATCTTTCGACAGTTGTTTGCAGCTTCTTCTGCTTCAGTGATGTCTCTTCTTGGCTTTCTTCTTCTCTTTTTGGAGTAGAGATTTTTCCCATGAGGTTTTCTCTATTTCTCCATTTTACAGAGATTTGGTTGTATTTGGGTAACTGATCTGGCCTAGTTGTCGGGACCCATGTTTTCCTTTTTGCATTGTAGTTACCTTTGCTTTTCTGCATTTGTTTGTAGCTGCACTATTGCTCATCTTAAGGGGGGGGTGTTAGAGTAAAGGTTTTAACTTAATTATGTTGATTAAGTTACCTTTATTCCCTTCTTAAGATTTCACGTTAGTTTGCATAAAGTGACATTTAATAATTATATTAATTATTAAATGTTATCCTATTAGGGCTTCTATTAGGGTTTTATTAGGGTTTGCATGATCTCCTTTTTATAAGGATTGATCATTTTGTATTTCATATCAATTCATTCTCTCATTCTCTCTGATATATACATTTTTAGTTTTCAGAGAACCCTTGCTTGTTTGTCTCCATCTCTTCTTTTGTGACAGGTTATTTGCATGCAGGTGATCTTCGGGGTTTGTGGTGTTGTATTTTCTCAACTCCTACAATTTCTAATCCAAAATTTGCTTCAAATTGGGTGCAATGTCTACTATAAATCTTCTTGACACGTTTGCTATAAATCTACCTTAAATTGCCTTGAAAGGTCTGCTATAAATGTGCCTTAAATCACTTGAAAGATCTGCTATAAATTTTCCTTAAATCACCTTTAGGATTTGCTATAAATCTATAATGTCCCCAATCTTATGTGTCAACATAAAGTTAAGAAAGTAATTGAAGTTGTCAAAAAGAGAATTATAAAATGACAACTTAAATTAATAGAGCAAAAAATAACTTAAGTAAAAAAGGGTAAAATAAATTAAATAAGTTACTTAAAAAGTGAGTTCTCAAAAGACAAAATAAAAAGTGAAAGAAAAAGGATGAGAATTCGAATAGACATGGGAGTTACAAGGAAGAAAGAATAAAAGTTTCCAGGAGAGCTCATTTGGGGGGCTAGTTTTTGGAACTTGGATTGGAACAGGTTGTAGCTGGTGGACGGTGTTCACAATAGACTTTGTGAGGACAAGATTCTCTTCTCAAAGAGGATATCATCTTCGGTGTTGGAAGATACACCCGGGATGGTGGCTGACATTCTCACTTCAGGGTCTGTGCTGGTGCTTAAAATGATGATTTAATGAAGTTTTTGAAATGTTGAAGAGCCGCTTTTGAAGAATTGATTATATTGGTAATTGGTACCTGAGCATTCAATATACAGGGGTTGTTCAAAATACTTGATGCTGAGCTTTATTTCAGGTCAGAATTACTAATTAATTTCTACGAGTTACTGTGTTTGTACAAGAAAGATGTGGACTGTTATATTTTGAAAATAAAGTTTTATCATCAACAATTCTAGTTTATATGTATTTATGCTTGAACATTTGAGTTGGTAGAAACATAATTTTTTTTTTGTACAAAACAAGGTAGGACATTTCAAAATTTGCCTTAGATTTGCTCTTAAGCTTGTTTTTAGATCTACTCTTAAGTCTGTTTTTAGATCCGCTCTTAAGTTTGCTTTTGATAGGAAAAATATTCGATAAGTGCTTGCACCTTACTCCACCAACTTACCTTCTTTTATACCCCATCAAATACCTCTTCACATAAGAGATGCGACTCTCCCCAAGGAGGTCGACCAAACTTTAAATACAAATATTTCATTTTAATTCCCAAAAATGGGCGATAACCATGAGGGGTCAACCCCTTAAGATGACATATTTATTTATTTTTAATTGTCCAAATTAGGCGCCAATCTAAGAAGGTTGGCCAACTTTAAGACTCAAGATAAATAATAAATATTTCTTATCTTTCTTATGGGTCGGCCCGATAAAGTTAATAATTTCAATGCTTCCTTGAATGAGGGTCAACCATTGTGTTTTTATACCAATATATTAAATATTTCTTGTTTCATGATCAATGTCTTAGGCATCATAAACATCTTGTTATCTTGATCGCTGCCACTTCACATAAATTAACTTTCTTCTTGAACCAGTGATTTTCTCTTTGACATCAATGACAACAAACTCGTTCATTCACTTTGACATCAATGTCAATCTTGTCCATGCCCCTTCGACATCAATGCCAATATTTCCAACACACACACCTAAAGAAGAATACTCTAAGATAGATTTGAAAGTAGAAAAATGTATTTGCCTTGGTAATGGTGAAAATGTTGAAGGGTATAAGCTTTGAAATCCTTTTACTCATGAAAGAATATACTCTACAAATGCAAATTTCAAGGAAGTAAGTGCTTTTTAATAGATTTGAAGAGCTAAAAGAAAAGAAAGATGATAAGGTGCACTTTGAGGTAAAAAAAAGAAATATAGACACATTTGAACATCAATAGGTTGCATGAGAAGCATCTGGAGATTAAAAATGATTTAGAGGAAAGTTTGACAGAAGAATAAAAATAAGGAGAATTTCTTCCTCCACCTATTTGAGGATTTCTACAAGACAATAGAAATAAATTGAATGGTATAGCCAACTAGATTTTTGTTTTGTCTTTCTTTTATCTAGTGCTAACAATAATCCTATATCTATGAAGGAAACTTTTTCTTCAAATGAGAGAAAGTCTTGGAAGGGTGCCATGAAAGAAGAGATGGTGGTCTTTCACAAATTTAAGACGAGATATAATTGATCTATATAAAGGAAGGAAGGCTATAAGTTGTAAATCAATGTTTAAAAATAAATTCAATGCAGATGAAATGTTACAAAAAGTACATGGCTAAACTAGTGACAACATATTATTCTCAAGTCAAAGGAATAGATTTTGTTGAAATATTTTCTTCTATTTTTGAATTGAATTTCATTAGATGTTTGCATTTTTTTGTTGTTTCTTTTGATTATGAAGTGGAGATGAAAATTGATTTCATGCATGTGGATTTTAAAAAAAACATCAATATATCACCAATTGAAAATTTTATTGCTAAGAGCAAGGGAAATTTGGTTTGTGAATTGAAAAAATCTTTGTATGTTTTGAAACTCTCTTAGGATGTTGTACCCAAAGTTTGATGCCTATGTTTTGAATCTTGGTTTTGTTTGTAGTCAAGTTGATTATTATGCTTATTCTAAGTAGGTCGATGATCATCCTCTAATCATAGTTTTGTATATTGATGAGACACATATTATCAAACATGGTAAAAATATGATTAGAGAACTGGAAATTCAATTATTTAAGAAGTTTGATACGAAAAATTTAAGAGTTGTTAAATCTTAGACATGAAAATTAAAAGGGGTCATGGTAAAATGTAAGGAGGTTTGTCAAAACTATTTTGGAAGTATTAATATGCATGACAATAAACCAATGAATGTAGTCATTGTAGCTGTCATAAAACTATATTTAGAACAATGTCTTGAGTGAGAATGAATGATCTTAATAACATCCATGAGACCATCAGTCTATGGGACCAAAAGTCTGATCTTTAACCATTTTCAGATTCCTTTCAATATCCACTCTCCTATTATGAATTTTGATCAGGAAGTTAACAGTGACATCGCTTTGTTCTACTTTGCAATTTTGGTTTTTAATTTGCTTGTGGCTGTTTTGTTTGCCATGGTTTTCCTGTGCCATGTGGAAGAGCTGGCTGGCAGCAAGATTTTGAGTCTTTTTTTTTTGGTTGTTGTTGCACATTCTGGTGTTGCCAATTACATCGGTTGGATTGGGAGTTTTGTGTTTTTTTTGGCTGCCAATTGAAAGGACGGTTAGGGAAAAAGAAAACAGGCCGATCCAATTAGTGCTGAGAGGGAACAATTCTGAAAGGAGGCCACAGTTTGTTTTGTCTTGGGAAAAAAAGAAGCCGTGCTAAGTGTTTTGTGAGTATCTTTCTGTCACCGTTGCTTTGGCTTGGTATCGACCTCATGAATTGAGGCATTTTCCTGTAACGTGAAGTTGTTGTCCATCAGTGGATGTGGTGTTTGAGGTTGTGGAAATTAAATAAGACCAGTTTGCCATCATTATTTTTAAGACATGTATAATTCATTATTTTAGTGTTATAGGAAATTTCATGTATGCAATGGTTTTTTACTAGATCAAATGTTGTCTAAAATATGAGTTTTGATAGTTTTGAGTAGACTCGTGTCTAATTTTTATAGGGAATATTGGACCTTTGCAAAAAAGGTATTTAGGTGTTTGCATGGAAATTTTGGTTATTCTATTTGTTATGATGGAATTGATATAATTGTAAGATATTGGATATACAATGCTTTGTTGATGTTGATTGGGCTAAAAAATTGTAACTTAGGAGGTTTATTAATGGCTATGCATTCTCCCTATTTGAGAGAGTTGTTAGCTAGATGGGCAAGAGGCAAAAAAATATTTTTTCCACTATTAATTTCGCATGTGTACATGGTCCCTTAAAGGACCATATAATTCTTACCAACACTTGGCGTGTAAGAGTTGGCTAGTCTAGTTGGAAAATGTTGCTCCATTTTGGGAATGTAAAAGGCAATAATTTCTCTTGAGGAATCTTTGAATGCATGACATCTTTGAAAAGGTGGATCCCTCTTATATGTAACTCATTCACACATGTTGAGCATTGAGACATGTATCTCTCAAGTGTTTCCATGGTTTTGAATACAACTTGGTGGTATCAATTAACCTAAGTTCAACACATTGAAGGTTTGGGTGAGTAGTTTGGCTATCATTGGTTGAAGGACTAACGTTAAACCATTATAATTTAGGAAGGAGTAGGTTTTCGCCACATAAGATCCTTCTATATAACATATGGATATTGGAATAATATAGTGGAGGATGTCATTTTGATGTTTTTTAAAAACTATTTTCCTAGAGTATATGTTGTGTGATCTCTCTTCTTATTCTCATCTTGTTGCTGATTTCTATTGATTTTTAGTTTTATTTAAGTATATTTTTGTCACCCACAATCGGGCACAAGATACAAGAAATTGATCTTACAATGGGAAAGTAGTATTATCACCTTCAAGTTGAAGCTTTTTCATTTTGACAAATAAGGTTTACTCTAGATCATGGAGGAAATAAAGTCTCACTAATTATGTCTTTCAAAAGCTTAATCAAGCACCTTCAAGAAAAGTTAGTTCTTCACTAATTGTTTTGAAAACTAGTGAGACACTTTTAATATTAGACAAGGAGTCTCTTTAAACAATAGGTGATGTTAATCATAACAACAATGGTTTGCCTCCATTTCCTTAGTCATGGGGAGCCAATATTGGTCCTCTAGCTCTTGCGAGACATTATTTTTCACTTTATTTTTGTATTCAAACTAGTAAACGCTTTGTGATGGCTCTGGCGATTTCCAACGGGTGAATTCAAATGATAGAGCAATTTCAAATTGGTTTTGGTGGGCGTTCCCTTCGGCCTTCTGCGGGTGTGGAGTCTCCGGGCGGGTGTGGTGGTCGGCCCCCTGTTGCTGCGGCTGGCGTGACTCCTTCTTTGGATGGTTCTCTACCAGTCGGGCCTCTGTCAGTCTCCTTGGTGTTGCCGCAAGTTGTTTCTGCCGTGGGTTACGGTGTGGGCGGCTCGGTCCCTTCCAGTTTGCTTTGTGGGAGCAAGTCTGGCGTTGCCTTTCGGGATGTGATTTCTGTGGATAAGGTTGCGACTACTATGGGGGTTGTGCTGCCGAGGCTCCTTCCTTGCTGGGGGATGGTGTGGTCAATGCTTTGCCTGGTGTGGGTACTGTTGTCCCCTCTATCCCCTTGGTGTCGTTTTCTCCTTCCTTTGGTGCCCTTGTGGGTCGAAAGTCCTTTTCTGAGGCGGTTTCTAAGGTTGTCACTCGATTTGCTCCTGCTCCCTCTAAGGTTCGTCCTCTGCCTTGTGCTCGGGCTTCCCCTGTGGTTTTCTATGGTCCTGAAGCTGCTAAAAATGAAGAGTATTATTTGAGGCAGGGTGCGGTTTGCAGATTTAATGGCCTGTGGCCCTCCCTTCCAGATCTCCATGAGTGGGTTTCTATTTCTTGGAAGCCCATTGTCTTAGGATGGATTGAGCTCTACCCCCGTGCTGGGGGGGTTTTCTTTGTCACTTTCTCCTCCCCTATTGATCGGGACTGTGTGTTGGATAGGGGTCGGATGTGGGGTGTCCATTCATTGTCCATTAGGCTTTGGACACGCTCTTTCAACCCACTTACTGAGCCGCTAAATATCAGACCTGTTTGGGTCCGTCTCCCGAATCTCCCTCTCCAATTTTGGGAGTTGTCTTGTTTTGAAGCTATTGGTAACTCCATTGGACATTTCCTCAAGGCGGACTCAACATCTCGTGATTTGGGGCACACTTATTTGGATATTTCCAAACTCCTCCATGGTGATGTGGTTATGATGGTGTTGGACAGACCATGGTCGCAACTGTTGGACTATGAGGGCCTCCCCTTTCGTTGTAGGAGGTGTTTTTCTACTGGTCATTTGGCCTTGAGTTTTCCTCTTGCTCGCCGCAAGGGTGCTGCTACTTGGTGGAAAAATGCTCTATCGGATCACCTCACTATTGATGCTCCCTCTTCAGACTCCTTAGACTCTTCTGATGATTCCTCTAAAGATGGTGATCTTCCTGTCCCTCCTTTGGTGTCTGAGCCTCCCCAATCTCCTGTTTTGGCTACCTCTTCTTGCTGGTCCTTTGTTGCCCCAGTCTGCTATTGCTGAGCAGTCGTTTCCTGCTTGCCCCTCGCTTATCGACTTGGCTGGTTCGTTGATCTCTCCAGTCTCCTCTTCTTCGTTGTTGGCGCCCACGTTGTGTGGTGGCCCCTCGCCCGTGGTGGCTATTGGCGATCCTCTCCCCTCGCCCTGCTCGGTGGTTGTTCCCGAGCCTTCTTGGTCGGTTGTATTGAGAAAGAAGAAGGGACTCCCCAAACTTGTGGCTTCTCCACAACCTCAGGTTCAGGTTGTGGGCTTGGTCCACTCTAGTTTCTAGTCTTTTCTTTTCAATCTCTTTGTCTCTACAGTTGTCAGTCAGTTGTTTCTATTTTGAACTATGTTGTCCTTTGGCCCTTTGGACCCTTTGTGAAGGGTTTGACACCCTATAAATGTTGCTTACCTTTTCAAAAACACAAACACCTTAATGAGCACACTGTAGCCTTCACTAAAGAATGCACTAGATTGAGAATGACATATGAAAATGTTGTAGTCAGAAATTTTGTTGAGACCTTGGTTGGAGGCATCATTAAATGGCTCCACATCTCATCACTAGTTGGAATATCATGTATGAGAAGTTTATTTCACATTTATAGCAAGTTGTGGAAGATCTTGTTTGCACAATTAGCCAACACAAAGAAGGAAAATAATAAGACCATGAGAGAATTTGTTGCACGTGTTAATTGCCTTGTCAATAGAATTAGTGCTACTCTAAATCTATCTCCTAAGACTCTCTTGAGATATTTTATTAATGTAGTATCTTCAAATATCACATCCATGATCAAAGCTAGCTAGATTGATGGACTAAAAGAAGCTTAGGAACAAGGAATTATATTAAAAGGTGACATGATTACAGTTGAAAAACTTAGAAAATGATCATTAAATCTCATGATTCAAAGTTCAACTGATCCTCTTTTCCAAAGGTTGGTGACAAATGCCATAAATATGAAAAATTGTTGGCATAATGTTGTCATTGATGTTAAAAGATGCCATTGATGTCAAAAGGAAATTGATGTGATGAAAAAGGACGAGTCTATTGATATCTTGCATGTCATTGACATTCAACGGATAAGTCTCAGGAAGGATGGTGAAGAATGATGAAGAGAAGAGCATCTTTTGCAAATGTTGCAAAGTTGCTCAATATGTTGCACTATTGTCATGTTATTGTAGAGGTCATTTTCAAAAGTTTACAAAGAAAACATGAAGCATATTTGATATGGGTTTTTCATGAAGATTCCAAAAGTATAATCTGCATGTTCAGGAGATCAAGGATCAGCTCAGAAATGATATTTTTGCTCTCTTGCATAACTTGTGTTTTACAGATAAACCCTAAGGGTTCACAGTCATGGCGCCTTCACAATGTTCTATTTGATCATTGACTGGCTACCAATAGTTGAAGGTCGCTTAAGTTATAACTTAAGCCTTCGAAGTCATCGTGGTGATAGAACCTTTGACCTAGTCGATTACTAGTTCCGTGGAGTATCAAAGACTATAATATTTCCTAAGTCAAGTGTCAAACATTTTTCATCGTAACTCTTCTTTGCATCACATTTTCATGTTTAACCGCTCAAGGAAAACCTGTGATATGCAATTGCAGTGGAATGTGACATCATAAAGACATATGGTGATATCTTATTGCATCACACAATTGCTTCACATCACAGTTGTGAATCAAGAAGACAAGGTCATATTTGTGATATGCAAAATAATGGCATGTGTACATGGTGATGCCGACTTAGACAGGTGGTGACTCATTATTGCAGCGCGCGAGTTCCTTGTATTGTGTTTTCAATCCTTCACGTGCATAGTGAATTTGTGATGTACAATAGGAAGTGAAGTGTGATGTCAAGCAAATAGGTGGTGAGTTTTCATTGCATCGCTCATTTTCAATACCTCACAAAAATGATTTCTTAAGTGCAAAAAAATTTGCAACAAGCATAGGGCATGCGATAGAGATTGATGGTATATATTTAAATGAAATTTGATCAAACAATTATGTTTTAAAGTTGAAGCCTATCAACGAGGACTGTCGGATAATGGTGTGAAGACAAATATTTAAGTTTGACATTCAAATTGTAATGCCACAATGATCAGGCAGTGGAACTCGACACAAAGGAAGAAATATGATATGTCACAATAGCTAAAAGATGAAGTTTGATTGGTTAAGTAATGTCACGGATATACTAGCGCTTGGAAGATCAGCTACAATTTCAATTGTGCAGAACAATATTTATTATGCATTAGACCTGTGTATCAAAGATAGGGTTAGGGTTTTGATACAAAGCATAAAATCAGTGGAACACGACATATAAAACGATACCCTGACATTTAGAAAATAGATTTTCTTGATAACACAGAGATTTACACACACTCTAAGACATACAAAGTAACAGAGTATGAAGTGTATACGTAGCTCAAATGAATGACATAAATGTTTAACAAAGCTGAAATAGTGTAAGAGAAGAGAGAGGGATGAGTTGTTGAGATTATAGCAGTAACAAAGATAGAAGAAGTGTTCCTGTAGTAGCAAAGAACATAGGTTGTTTTGTCTAAAAGAAAAATAGAGAAGAGAAGTAAATGTATAGTTACATAATAGACCTACAACAAAGAATTTGATTTAGTTGAATCACTTATGTAATTTGGAGTTGTAGCTCCTTTTTGTCTGATTGGTTGGTGTCATCAGATTGCTGAGTTGGTGCTCATTTAGGGGATTGGTGTCTCCTTAGGGTTTTTTCTCTTAAACTTTATAACCAGTGAGGTTTTTCTTGTGAGGCTGGATTTGAGCAATAGACTCAAGCAATTATTCTCACCGTGGTTTTTCCCATACTGGTTTTTCCACATATATTTGGTGTTATGTGAATTTTTGTGTGATTGGTCTTTCTATATTATCTCCTAATTTGGTTTAAAGAGATTTAAAGAACTAGTTTTATTAACTCTACTGATTCACCCCCCTCTCAGTATATATTTGTGTTCCAACAATTGGTATCAGATCTAGGTTCCTTTGAAGAATCTTAATCAGCTCAAGTAGATCTTGAAGTGTGAACACTATGGATAGTCAAGAAGGTTCATCCTCAAATAGAGCACCTCTCTTTAATGGATTAGACTATGTTTTTTGGAGCATCAAAACACAAGCATATTTATCATATTTAGGGATTGATGTATGGATGTTTTTTGTAAATGGTTATGTAATTCTTGCTACAACTCCCATTGATCAGGCTAGTAAGAGGGAATATGAGAATAAATCCAAGGTAAAGAATGCTATTCTTTGTGGATTATCTAACTCAGAGTTTGTCAAAGTGATGCACTACCAAACTACACATGATGTTTGGGACAAGTTGAAGAACATCTATGAAGGTGATGGTAAAGTAAATAAAGGAAAGATACAAACTTACAAAGGGAAGTTTGAAAGTCTTAAGATGAGTGAGAAGAGAAAATTGGAGACTATCTCCTAAGAGTAGATGAAATAGTCAATACAATTAGAGGCCTTGGAGAAGAAATGAAATAACTAGTCATTGTGAAAAAGGTTCTAAGATCCTTACCCTCAAGATATGATTGTAAGATTTTTGTAATAGAGGAAGCTTGAGATCTGGATAAACTCATTGTTGATGAGTTTCATGGTATCTTCATTTCCTATGAGATGAGAACAAGAGATGCAAACATCTCTAAAAGAGAAGACACGTTTAAAGTAGCCAAGAAAGAAAAGGCAGAAACATCTACATCTGGATCTGAGGAGATTGATAAAGAATAAGCTAGCTTCGTCAGAAGACTAAGGAGAGGCTCTAGAAAATACAGAGGCAAGTTACCCTTTAAATTATTTTGCTTCTAAATTCCCTTATGGTGTAAATGATAACTTTAAGCAAGAAGAGGATAGTAAAAAGAAGAAACCCTACTTCCCAAAGAATTTTTTTTTTCCCAAAGAAGAAGAAGAGTCTATATTTTCAAAAAGAAAGTGATTCCTCTAATGTTAGTGATAACTCAAATGATGAGTATGATTGTGCCTTTGTGGTTGAAGAAAATGAGTTTTTGTCCATGGCAAAAGGTTTTACATATCAAGAAAATGGAGAAGCTAAAGCTTCTGATGAAGAAGAAGGTGAAGTAGATCTAGGAAAAATCATTAGTTCTCTTGATGAGATTAAGAGCTTAAGAAAGGAGAAGAAGCATGCACAAAAAATGATTGAGGAATTGTCTAAAAATCTTGATGAATTTGATCAAAAAATAATCAGTTTTAAGAGTCAAGTTGAAGAAGCCAAGAGAATAGAAGATGTAGTCAAGTCTAAACTACAATTTAAATCTGATGAATGCATGAAGCTGGAAGCTGAAGTAGTTGCTATGAGAAAATATTTAGAAAAGGCTAAAGAGCAGATTTACAAAGGTTTGAAGTTGAAAGGAGGCTCTGAGATACTTGATGAGTTAATAAACTCATAAAATCCAACAAAATAAAAGTTTGGTTTGGGATTTGAGAAAGGTAAAATTCCTACCAGTAAATCTGCAAATTTATATGATAACTTCAAAGCATAACGAATATCTGAAACAAAGTATGAGAAAGTTTGCAATATCTCTGAAAATGTAAAATCAGATAAAGATACTGTTGAGTTGAAGAGAGATGTTGGAGAAAAGAAGCCTACAACAAATACAAAGGTTAACAAACCTGGCATTGAGAACTTGGAGAAAAATCAAACACAAAAGTAGTTAATGTAGATGATTTCACAAGGGTGAGAGACTTAAAGAAGAAAAATTCAAGAAGAATTCCTCATCCTACAACAAGAAATACTATGACAATGTATTTTTCATATTTCTTGGTTATTGCTATAATTGTAATTAGTTCGGTCATAGGGCTAGAGAGTGTATAATTATACCTACAAAGAGAACAAATTTTGTGAGTAGAAATCCATTTTCTTCTTTGGTAGATACAAATGTTATATGCTATAATTGCAACAATATTGGTCATGTTAGGGTTAGAAGGCATATATCTAATAGTTAAATACAGATTTGATCAATAAAACAGAGAAATAAAACACATAAAATTATAGCAGAAACAAGACAACACAAAGAATTTAACGTGGTTTGCCCAATTCGGGCTACATCCACAAAACCGCATCCATCCAATGATTTTATTATCCAGTGCAAAACATATTACAATCAAACGAATAATGCTATGCTACAACTCCCATCCCAACTGCTTGTTACAAGCTTTTTAGAAGCTTCTAGAAATTAGGGTTCTACAAAGTCGGTTTTTTTTTCAGTGACAAAGCAAAAAAAGGAAAAAAAATAATCTCGGTCGCTGCCACCGCCGAACCCCTGCACGAGGCCTAGCCCAACCCTGGACCCCGATGAGGATACATGAAGAGTGTACAATATAGCATGATCAGTCACCACATACCAACATGTCATATAGCTAAACATTGTAAAGCCAAGAGTACAAAGTAAAAGGAAAGAAGTACTCCCTAATGTGAACAAAGATTCACAAGTTTTTGAAAATGAGAAGAAATCCAAGAAAATATGGAAAGAGAAGGATCAAGAGGCTACACAATCAATGATTGCTCAAATTGCATTCCATGCAAAAAAAAAAAAAATTTGGGTTATAGATAGTGGTTGCTCTAAACATGACTCATGATAAGAGAAATTTTATCCAACTAAGTAGTTGCAAAGAAGGTTCTATTAGTTTGGGAAACAATACTACAGTACGAATCTATGGTAAAGGTACTCTAAGCATAGATAGAAAACTGCCTACACAATGTTTTTTATGTTGAAGGATTAAAGCATAATCTTCTAAGTGTTAGTCAAATGTTTGACAATGGATACAAAGTCACATTCAATGCAAAAGGTTTCAAGATAATGAAATCTAAATCAAGAAGACTAATTGCAAAAGGAAAAAGGACTAAAAGTAACATTTACAATCTCAAGGAAGTAGATAACAAAAGTTGTCTTAAATAGGACAGGTTGATGAGAGTTGGTTATGACATAGAAGAATGGGTCATGTGTCAACTTTGATAACTTGGTAAAGGTAAGTTCAAAGAAACTTGTTAGACATATGCCCAAGATAACCAAACCTGCAAACATCACATGGAAAGAATGTCAGCAAGGTAAGTAGACAAGGGTTAAATTTGAAACAAATTTATATGCTACTTCAAAACCTTTGGAGTTAGTACATAATCTTTATGGTCCTACAAGGACAAAATGACTAAAAGGAGAAAGATGCTCCCTGTTACTTATAGATGCTTACTCACGAATGACTTGGGTAACATTTTTGAAGGACAAATCTCAAGTATTTGAAAGATTTAAAATCTTTAGGTCTATGGTGTAGAAGGAAATTGGACAAAGAATTAAATGCTTAAGATCTGATAAAGGTGGAAAATTCACCTCAAATGAGTTCATAGAATATTGCGAAAGAAATGAGATTAAAATGCAATATTCTACAATAAGGACTCCATAACAAAATGGAGTTGTTGAAAGAAAGAAAATAATAGTCAAAGAAATGGCTAGAACAATGCTAAATGAAGCCAAGTTACCTGATGTATACTAGAGAGAAGCAGTATATACAGTTTATCCCACATAAGTGGGTTACAATTGCATTGGCTAACAAAAATAGCTTGGGTGTTAAAAACAAAATTGCGGGGATTCGCTCGAACCCCATGTCGGCCATTATTTTAATAAAAAATTGGTTTTTCCTTTTTTTTTAAAATTTTGTTTTTAGGGGGTTCTAGTGAACCCCCCTTAAGCAAACCCCCTTTGCTCGAAGGGATCCCAAGGGGTTTGCTCGAAGGGCGGTTCGCTAGAACCCCCGTTTTTTACCCTTACCCCCCTCTATCTGCAATTTTATGCAGAATTTTGAGTTTCGAAGCTCAGGTTGAGGACCAAAATGGAATCAAATTGACAAACCCAGTTGGAGGATTATAGTCCTCAAAATGATCTCTCGATCAATTATAATTTTAGTATATTTTGGTCTTATTATGTATTTTTTTTAGTTTAATTAAACATAGGTTTTTCACCAAAAATCAAGCTCTTTGTCCTACACGTGGAAAAATAGTAGATTATCAAAAAAATTCTAAAAAATATCTAGGTGTTTGGTATTGATGTCCTTGATCTAACAAAAAAAATTGAATTTCGATACATACAAAAAAAGTTGCGTTATACAATACACCTGTGTTTAAATTGTAATTAGTTTGACTTCAAAACTTAATTAAGAAAAAAATATTCAATAAAGCACTATGAAACCAAATGAAGGTGCTAGATATTGTAGTTACAAATCTAATTTAAACAAAAAAAATTATCCTTCATAGAAAAAAAGTTGTGTTATATAGTGAACATCACTCTTTAAAAATAGTGTTTACTATTAAAACCTAGTTTTTGAAGGAGATGGAAAAAGGAATGCAATTTGATTCCAAACTTTAAAAAATATATATTTAGAATCTATAGACAAAATGCCACAAATCACTAGTTTGCATCATCTTCAAATTCCTCATGGTTTAGCAGTTATAGGTGTCTGAAAGTGAATATTTAGTTAAAAAAGTTCAGTTCAATGTCAAGTTTGGCCAAAAAGTGTAACTCACTATTGTGGGATCACCCAAACCACAGTATATACTTTGAATAGAATTCAACTAAGGTTAAAAAGTGAGAAGACTCCTTATGAACTATGGAATGGTAGACCTACTTCTGTTAAATACTTTAGAGTATTTGGTAGTAAATGCTACATTAGAAGAGATGAAGACAATTTGGAAAGCTTTGATTCAAAATGTGATGAAGGAATATTTGTTAGATATTCCACTCAAAGAAAATCTTATAAATGTTACCATAAGAGGCTTAAAAGAATTGTGGAAAGTATAAAGTCAAGGTTGATGAAGACATGAAACATGTTAAACCCGATAAAGATATTTGTGAACAAAAATCAAGGTTTGAACAAGAAATAACTAACGAAGAATCAAAAGATGAAAATGAAAAGGCACCTGCAAAATATGTTCAAAAGGATCATCCGGTTGAACAAATTATTGGAAATAAAGATGAAGGATTTCAAAACAGGAGAAGATTTGAAAAGAACAAAGAGCAAGTTATGTTTTCTTTAATGTCAAAAATTGAGCCTACAGGTTTTGATGAAGGTAGCAAAGATGAAAATTGGCTAAATTCCATGGAAGCAGAACTTAGCCAAATTGAAAAGAACAAAACTTGGGAATTGGTTCCAAGACCCCTTGATAAGAATGTAATAGGTACAAAATGAGTCTTTAGAACCAAGCTCAATGAGGATGGAGTTGTTATAAGGAATAAGGCATATGCACAAGTTGAATGTATAGACTTTTGAGGACATATTTGCTCCAATTGCTAGATTAGAAGCTAAAAGAATTTTTCTTGCATTCTCTATTTATAGAGGATTTAAGGTTTATCAAATGGATGTCAAGTCTACTTTTTTAAATGGAAACCTAGAAGATCAAGTTTATATTGAACCTAAAAGTTTTCAACTACCAACAGAAGATAATTATGTTTTCAAACTAAAGAAAGCTTTGTATGGTCTAAAAAAAACACCTAGAGCTTGGTATTCAAGACTAGATCAGTACTTGCAATTGCAAGGATTCAACAAAGGATGTGCAAATAGTAATTTGTACTTTAAATCAAAAGGTGATAACATGCTAATTTTTGTTTATATAGATGACATCATTTATGGTGTTAGCAACAATAAAATGTGGAAAGAGTTTTCTACTCAAATGCAAAACAAATTTGAGATGTCCATGCTTGGAGAAATTTCATTTTTCCTTGTTCTACAAATAGAAAAAACTGATGAAGGGATATTCATATCTCAAACCAAGTATGCTAAGGAAATTCTTAAGAAATTTGGAATGGAAGACAACAAACCAGTAGGTACTCCAATGATAACTGGATGTAAATTGAGTAAAACCGACGAATCTCTTGATGCAAATTAACCTATGTATAGATCAATGGCAGGTAGTTTTTTATACTTGACAACATCAAGACATGACATTATGCAAGCAATATGCATGGTAATTGCAAGATTTCAAGCTTCTCTAAAAGATTCACCTGTCAATGCAATGAAAATAATTTTTAGATATATCAAGAGTACAATTGACTATGGACTATGGTATCCCAAAGGTGAAGTTTTTACTTTGACAACATGTACAAATGTTGATTGGGTAGGAAGTGTAGATGATAGAAAAATCACTAATTTTGGTGCATTTTTCTTAGGAAAAAAACTTGTTTCATGGTTGAGCACAAAGCAAGTTCCAGTTACTCTTTCAACAACAAAAATAGTGTATGTGGCAACAATAGAAATTTGTACTCAAGTATTATGGATGAAACAAACACTTAAAAGACATCAAGGTAGAGTACAAAGAGCCTATCTCTATTATTTGTGACAATTTCAAGTGCTATAAATATATCAAAGAATACAGTGATGCATTCCAGAACTATGCATATTTCAATCAAATATCACGTTTTAACATAAAAGGTAGCATATCACAAAGTTATAATGGAATATGTTGCAACTCAGGAACAAGTTGCAGACATATTTACCAAACCTCTTCCCAAAGAGAAATTTTAGTACTTAAGATAGAAACTGGGAGTACGTTCTGCCAAATTACATCACTAACAATAGTGATAGGACATCAGTCCAGGGGAGATTCATAGAAGTTTTATTCATCCTTGAAAGGAAAGGGAGAAGTCAAGTAAAGTATACATGTTTTTTACAAATTTTTAATGACTTGATGGTTCTAGATTGGACACACTCTTTCTCTTTGCATAGAATATCAAAAGGGGAGAACATCAGTGGAAGCTAGGTGTCCAAAAAGTGTTATTTTGTCATTGATGAGAAAGGGGGGGGGGGGGATTGAGAAAACTACTTTGAGTTCGCAAGTTTTGGAGAAAATTGTAACAAATGCTCCCTTGTTTTTATCAAAAATAGAGATATGTATAAGGGGGGGTATGATTGCAGATAGTCATATGGTTAAGTGTTCAAGTTTGTAGGTTTAAATTGTGTGAGTTTTTTAAATCAATGTTTCAGATCACACTCCATGATCCATCATCAGGATGATTTGCATGCAACAAGAGAGTGTAACGTAGAAAAATGTATCCTTGGACATTTTCATGCTCATTTGGGTCTTTCTTGTAGATTTTGGCCTAGTTTTTCCTAGATTTAATGTTGTAATGTGGTCAACACATTCACATTAGCCCTTAGACCCTTGTAAATCAATAAGAATTTTATGATATCTTTCAAAGGTGTTGTGAAGTGTTGTAACACACTTTCACACTTTTCTAGGACCTTTCTAATATAATTCACCTAAATAACCGCTTCTTATCACTTACCAAGCCTTATTTCAAAAATTTGTAAGGAGTCGTAACAAACTCTCACACTTTTCTAGGCTTTTCATCAATAATTACACCTTTCTTATGCTTTAATTGGCCCATTTTACACTTACAAGCCTTATTTAAGTATCTTTTTTAGAATAAACCTGATAAACATCATTTAATATATCTTAATTCCCGACACTGACTTAAAATGCCTAAGTGGGACCAGGTCGCCACTTGGGGCGACTTAGTCTCATTTGGCTTAAAATCAAAACAAGTTTAAAATTATGGCAGGTTTTAATTCTCTAAGACCTAAGGTTGGCATGCGATGTGGTATCAAGAATTAGGGCATAATTGTGTATAAATATAAGGTTTTCTACTCATTTTCAAGACCTAGAAGACCTAATTGAATCTCTCCCCTCTTCATTAATCATTCATTTCAAGTCAAACAAGCTAGGTTTTTGGCATTCTAAGTCATCAAGAAGCATTCAAGGGTAGATTCTTCATTCATTGTTGTAGAAATTCAAGATCTAGCATCATGGAAAGTTTCTAATTCCTTCATTTCATCTTTATTCTTCCTTTTATTTCTTCATTTGGTTTAATTACCTAAAAGGGGTTTGCCTCCCATGCCCTAACATCCAGCATTTATCTCTCTTTCTTTGTGTGTTTGCAGATTTAGGTACCTTGAAGGCTTGGAGATCATTGAAGAATAGATTGTAATTTTTTTGAAGACATCTCCTTGTTGGCTAAGTCAAAATATCCACAAAAAGTCACTTACAGTGCTAAAAATTAGAGTTTCAGAACCAAACACCTAGAAGAACAAAAAGGGCAGATCGAGAGCTTATGTTTCCACTTTCAGGTTTTTAGAAAATTCAAAGAGGACTAAGTCACAATTAGTGGTGAATTATTCCCACTGCACATTCTTTTCAAAGATTTTTGTAGATTCAGATACCCATTTGGCTGAAATGGGTTTCAAGACAGTTTTCTAGATTTGGGACTAAGTCACCCAGAATGGCGAATTAGTCCCAGTAGGCCAAAATTCTAGAATCAACAACATTTTCAGTCTTCATTCCAGTCTACAACACATTTCTAGGTGCACACCTTCTATCTCACATCTTTTTGTTTGCATTTCTAGGTCATTTAGTATATGTTTTCATATTACACTATGTTTTCAAACACTTTGCATGTTCCAAGTTTACACTTGGTAGTGAACCCCTTTTATCATTTTTCAGCCCCTAGAACTCCCCCTTTGATAGATTTCAATCTCTTTTGCATTGAAATCTCAAGGGTTTATTCTTTCCAGATGAAGTGTGGATCTTTGTCTCTCTCCTTTTAGGTGCAAAACCCTAGAGGTGCAAGAGGTGACAAAAATCTATGGTTCAAAGAGAAGAAAATAGAATGAGATAGTCATATGGTTGTTGTGCACAATGGTCATTGGCATGGTTCATGCTGATATATGAGTGCTCAATTGGTGTACTTGGTACATAACATTTCATATACAATTGGTATAGAGCATTTAAGTTTCACCATCAATTCCAAGGGGTGAGATTGTTGGCATAATGTTGTTATTGATGTCAAAAGATGTCATTGATTTTAAAAGGCAATTGATGTGATGAAAAAGGATGAGTCTATTGATATATTTCATGTCATTGAAATTCAAAGGATAATTCTTAGGAAGGATGGTGAAGAATAATGGAGAGAAGAGAATGTTTTGCAAATGTTGCAAAGTTTCTCAATATGTTGCACTACTGTCATGTTATTGTAGAGGTCATTTTCATAATTTTACAGAGAAAAAATGAAGCATATTTGATACCGATTTTTCATGAAGATTCTAAAAGCATAATCTCCATGTTCAAGAGATCAAGGATTAGCTTAGAAATTATATATTTTTTCTCTCTGGAATAACTTGTGTTTTGCAAATAAACCCTAAGGGTTCATAGTCAGGGCACCTTCACAATGTTATATTTGATCATTGTCTGGCTACCAATAGTTAATGGTTGCTTAAGTTATAACTTAAGCCTTCAAAGTCATCGTGGTGATCGACCCTTCGACCTAGTCAATTACTAGTTTCGTGGAGTATCAAAGACTATAATATTTCCTAAGTCAAGTGTGAAATATTTTTCATCGTAACTCTTCTTTGCTTTACATTTTCATGTTTAACCACTCAAGGAAAACCTGTGATATGTGATTGCAGTGGAATGTGACATCACAAAGATAGATGTTGATAACTTATTCCATCACACAATTGCTTCACATCACAGTTGTGAATTAAGAAGACAAGGTCATATTTGTGATATGAGAAATAATGACATATGTACATGGTGACGTTGAATTAGACATGTGTCGACTCATTATTACATTGCATGAGTTCTTTGTATCATGTTTTCAATCCTTCACACACATAGCGAATCTACAATGTGTGATAGGAAGTGGATTGTGATGTCAAGAAAACAAGTGGCAAGTTTTTATTACATCGCTCATGTTCAATACATCACAAAAATGATTTCAAATTACCACAAGAATAAGGCATGCAATAGAGATCGTCAACATATATTTAAATGAAATTTTATTAAATAGTTATTTTTTGAAGTTGAAGCCTATCAACGAGGATCGCCAAATATTGGCATGAAGACAAAGATCAAAGTTCGACATTCAAAGTTGTAACGTCACAATGGTCGGGCAATGGAACTCGACATAGAGGAAGAAATATGATATGCCACGACAATTGAAATATGAATTTTTATTGGTTAAATAACATCATGGATATATAGGCGATTGGAAGATTAGATACAATTTCAATTATGCAAAACAAGTATTTATTATTCATCAGAACTACGTATCAAATCTGGGGTTAGGGTTTTGATACAGAGCAGACAAGCAATGAAACATGGCATATGAAATGATATCCTGACATTCAAAAAGAGGTTTTTCTTGATAACACAGAGAGTTACACACACTTAGAGACATATAGAGTAATAGAGTATGAAGTGTGTATGCAGTTCAAATGAATGAAAAAAATGTTTAATAGAGCCGAAGTAGAGTAAGAGAAGAGAGAGGGATGAGTTGTTGAGATTGCAGCAATAACAAAGATAGAAGAAGTGTTCCTATAGCAGCATATAATAGAGGTTGTTTTGAAAAGAAAAATAGAGTAGAGAAGAAGTAAATGTATAGTTGCAGAATAGACTTGCAACAAAGAATTTGATTTGAAGTTGAATCACTTATGTAATTTGGAGTTGTAGCTCCTTTTTGTCCAATTAGTTGGTGTCATCAGATTGCTGAGGTGGTGCTCATTTAGGGGATTGGTGTCTCCTTAGAGTTGGTGCTCCTAAATTAGGGGATTGGTGTCTCCTTAGGGTTGGTGCCCTTAAACTTTGTAACCAGTGAGGTTTTTCTTGTGAGGATGGATTTGAGAAATAGACTCAAAAAACTATTCTCACCATGGTTTTTCCCATATTGGATTTTCCACGTACATTTGGTGTTATGTGAATTTGTGTGCAATTGGTCTCTCTGCATAATCTCCTAGTTTGGTTTAAAGAGATTTAAAGGACTAGTTTTATTAACTCTACTGATTCACCCCCCCCTCTTAGTAGATAGTTGTGTTCCAAACAAAACAACTTCAACAAAATGTTCATGTTTAGTAGTATCAAGGATATCTATAGAGAAAGAACATGAATGATAGGCTTGGGCTAACTCATGGTGAAAGGGCCACCTAAATTTGATACAACATGCTCATAAGTGATAGAAGAGGTTGGTATAAACATTTGGGAATAGTTTTCAAGTGTTTTATTTCCAACACATTAAAAAGAAGTGTCTCAAATTAGGATTGTTTTTAAATTGATGTTAGTAGTGGAAATGTGCATATTGGTGTGAATAAGGTACATTATCCAACTAGTTTCACTTTAAGACCTATTTACATCTAGTTACTTGAGCTTACTTGGGTCATTTAATTTTTATGTCTCATATCATACGATTAAGACATTGTCATGATCTTAGTATGTTCTATGGTTTTTCACTTGAATATATATCAAGGTTATCTTATTGTATTGGTATTATCATATATTTATTATTTTTTTCTAATATAAAAATTATTTCTAGTGCATCTCTCTTGAGGAAGGTTTTGGATCTTGTGAGTTAGATTTTTTCACATATGAGTTATTCCATCACTCCAACATGTTATCAAAGATTCAAATTAGTAAACCCCTTTTTGTTTTTAAAGGATTTTTCCAAGAAATTTTACTACTAAAATGAACTTCATTGTTGTCCTAAAAAATGGCTAAAAACTTATAAAACTATAAGGCATAATAGGGTTTGGTGACAAAAATTTGGAGTATTTTTGGGGGAGTTGACTAGGTCACTGTAATGTCCCCGAATATTTAGTTTGAGCCTTGAATACTTAGAAAATTAATTCTTTATGGCTCAACTATTTTTATTTGGCTTGGCAGACTTGGGAATTAATTTTTCATAATTTATTATTATTTTTTGTGGAGCCAAAATATTTTTATAATTTTTCTATGAGGTTTTGTGACACTTTTGGAGGTTTAATGGAGGGAACTTTAAAAAAAAAAATCTTAATTCATGGAAAAGTGCACCCCATTTGGAGAATAAAAAAAATGAAAATAATTCAAATTTAAAAGGTGGAATTGCGCACCCAAATTGGGTTGGCCAAATTGGAGGGAAAGGGTGAAGTTTGATATAAATACAAGTTCATTGGGAGGACTTCATAATGGAGGTTTATTTGTGATTCAATGGTGTTTTGTGATGGATTAAGGACTAGAAATTATACTCAAATTTTTAGATCAGATTGAGTGACATTTTGAGAGAAAATTTTGCATTAGTTTTTTCTAGGGTTTCACCATAGAGTGAAGCGTGCTATTTGGAGGAAGTGGACTAAGTCTTGGAGGGGCGATTTGGCATGTGGAGATAATTTGGGAGCTTTGGAGGGGTTTCAAATCCTCATCTTCAAACCAGCAGGCTAACACATCATTTGGTAGGGTTTTTGGAGGCATCTTCATCCATATTTTACATACATTTTGGCATCTTATCATAGCTGGAGTAGTTCGCCCAGCTAGGTTTCATTTGGAACGTCATTTTTTATGCATTTTATTATGTATTTATGATTGTTTTGTAGCAGCATACTTCTGGGTTAATTTTGGGCATGTTTGAGCCCATTTTGTGATGTACTTGCATGAACAATAATTTTGATTTTGTAGCAGTAGTTGGGACAATTTTAAATCAGACTTCTTTCATGTGTTTGGGACCATTCTATTGTTTTTCATTACTGGATATATTCATGATTGAAAGGATATATATATTTGCTTTATTGTTTGATAATTTTGTAAGCATATATGTTCATTGTTCATACTTGTTGGAAATCAAAAAATTCATATCGAAATCTAGGGTTTTGAGAAAAAAAATTAAAGTGCAAAAAAATAGGGCATAATTTTGGGTTTCAAAATCATATTTTAGGGAAAAATCCTAGTGGGGATATTTTAGTGGTATCAAAGACTTGATCTTTCCATCCTATGGTGTTAGTATTTGCATATCAAATTATAACAGTTATTTGATTTTTCTTCTACATTTGTAACGATGGATGTGACTATGCTTCAAGGATATGCCTCACCAATAATAGCTAAAGTCTATACTATATTTAATGAATATTACTCTCTTCCTAAGAAAATTCAAGGTGTTCTCACATTCAATCAATTTTTAGGTGAACTAAAAGGAGAAGATGAAATTTTGAGAAGAAGAAATGTAAAAAAGGAAGAAGTACTTGTTTGTGACTTGTGGACTACAAGTGAAGAGCACATGACACTTCAAGATGATTACAAGATTGAATAAAGTCACCTATTAAAGTTACAAATGAAGAGCACATGAATATTGAAGAAAATACCACCATGGGGATTTTTGAACCAACCATGTTAGATCAACTACAAGAAGGTATGAGTTCATTTGATATTCCTCCAATTGAGCCTAGAAATGCTTCATCACCCTTATCTCATCTTTTCAAGGAATCAAATTGTGGTTTGGGTGTCTTTGAGATGGATGTTGTTCATACATATGATGTAAATTCAAAAATTTCAATATGTGGTGAACAAAGGGGTTCAGATAAGACTTACTTGACATTGCAAGATATGGAGGATCACTTGGTGGTTAAGGAGATCATATTTGTTCATACTCTTTCTAGAACAACCATTGTGGAAGATCATGATGTAGAAGACTCTACTCAATAATTTGATGGTGACCCTTTAATTGAGCATGATGATGGCCTAGTTTCCACACATGGATGTAATGACGAAGAGGCCATGAAGGAAGCTAATTTGGAGGTGCACATTTATGAAGATCAAACATAAATTTTCATGGAGGTGTTGTGTCTCATAAGTCACATCATATGGAAGGAAAATTGAGGTAAATGAAGATAAGATTCTGGGAAACCTAACTCATTTTCATCATGTTCATAAGATGATGGTAGGTTTGAGTTGGAAGGCTCTAGGGAAGCATGGAGGTTTTGAAGAAGGTCTATCTCTTGATGAATTGCATGAACTCAAGAAGGCCTTGGTGGTATTGAAATCAAACTATCTACACTTACTTGCGGATAAAGATCATCTCCTCACACTTGATGAGATTTATGTTGATGCTTTGGCAAGTAAGCAAGATCACGTGGATAAGCTCATATTTGAGCTTAAGGACACTATGGATTCCTTGAAGAGCACTTAAAAGGCCCTTAGCTATCAGAAGAGCATGTGGATGATATTTGTTGGGGATTGAGCATGGCACACTCTTCATCACACCTAGTAGAATTTCAAACTTCTATGGCAACCACATCCAATGAAAAACATTGGAACATGAAGACGATAAAGAGTGAAGACATGGAGGAAGGTCTTGAAGAAAGATATGATGAAGACATAGCTTGTAGCCATGGGATAGATTTTGTGACACATGATACACTTGATTTTCAATTATATATGCCTCATGGACCAACACTTGATGATGGAAATTCAATAAGGGATGAAGATTTGCTCGAGTTCCTTGAAGACACTACAAAGAGGTATGATGAAAGTGCAGATTTTCTATTTTGTGACAATAGTCCTATTTCTTCATTCATAACAACCACTTCACATGAAGAGAATAAGGGTGAAGGATTTTACAAGATTGTCACTAGTGATTTGGGTATGGTGCATAAGGAAGAGAGGGAAGATTCAAACCACAAGAAGTTTGAATTTTTTCACCCTACTTTAGAGGATGTCAAGAGAACTCATGTCTTGTCTGACAATTGGCTACAAAGAGTAAAGGATGCTAAGATGTTAGCTGCCCAACCAAGATAACACTTGGAAGAGGTCAAGGAATGTTGTAACCAGCTAGGTCAAGAAAATATGCAAAGGGAGTCACACCTTAGATCTCTATTTCTTCCAAGGAGAATACATGATGGTGGGGCAAGCAAAGGATAAGTCCCTTGAGGAGAGAAAGAAAGAAAGGGATGTTGATTCAAATGAAGATACTATGGAAAGGTATGATAGTTTTTTTGATTTTTTGATTTGGAACAATAGTCCTTCAGTTTTGTATATGATGGTAGCCCTTACACATGAGAATGGAAATGGGAAGGATTACCCTACCATTGGCACTCCATTGGAGTCAAACATGAAGATTTTATGGATTGTGCAAGGCACGAGATGTCTAATTTGATATTCCATGGAATGAAGGAGGCAAATAAGATTCAAAGAATGCGGTACATGAGGAATAAGACTTGTATAGTGGCTAAGCAAGTGGAGAAATCAAGTTTGAGGTATGATTTAGAATTCCTTGGGTTTTTACATAGCTTGCTTCATGAGGGTGTAGTTTCACCTCTTTTGGAGAGTTGTTTGAAGGCTCGCAACATACACTTGGATGGCATGATGGAGCACACACTTAGTGGATCAATCACTAGTATTATGCCTTCATATGTAGATGGAGATATGGATGATACAAATCTAGTTTGGTCTTTGATCATCATGGAGGACTTGGAGAGTTTTCTTGTGATGAGTCTCATCATGTTGATGACTCTTTGGTAGAGTATGTAGCTTCTCTATTATAGATATTTGTGATATATGCCATGGGGACTCTTGCATTTATTGGGCATACTTTGGAGGTGAAGCTAAAATATGACATGAGGTATGGAGGTATTGCTATAATGTTTGGTTTTGAGTTACTAATGCTTGTGTTCCAGTTGGACTATGTCATAGGGATTGGAAGAAAGCATGAAGATCTTGGAATTCCTACCCTAGTTCATGAGGATCTACTCCATAATTTGCTAGAGGATGACTATTCTACTTCATTGCACATGGAAATCCTACAAGATACTTGGGGGACAACAATTATTTGGGTGTTTTGGAGAGTCTTGGACCATATATTCATCATTGAAGGATGGAATATCGATGATACTCCATCATCATATGACATTGGTGATGGTATTTGTATTCACTTGGGTCTGATTTTCACTTGGGAAGTTGTTGTTATGTTCTACATCAATGACCTAGGAGGGGTGATTATATATTTTCTTGTGTTTGTGAGGGGTGCTCTACACATACACTAGAGATCTACAGGGGTTAAAGAATTATTTTTTGTTAGCACTATGAGATGCTTCTCTCTATTCATGTTTACCAGGTGTGATGATATAAGGATTTGGGATCCAAGTGGTGGTAAGCTTATCAATGCTTGAGGACAAGCAATCTCGAGAAGGGAGGACTGTAATGTCCTCTAATATTTGGTTTGAGCCTTGAATAATTAGAAAAATAATTCTTTATGGCTCAATTATTTTTATTTGGCTTGGCGAACTTGGGAATTAATTTGAACCATAATTTATTATTACTTTTTATGGAGCCAAAATATTTAATAATTTTTCTATGAAGCTGGATAACCCTTTTGGAGGTTAAATGGAGGGAAAAACTAATAATAAATAATATCTTAATTCATGGAAAAGTGTGCCCCATTTGGAGAATAAAAAAGGAAAATAATTCAAATTTAAAAGGTGGAATTGGGTGCTCGAATTGGGTCGGCCAAATTGGAGAGAAAGGGTGAAGTTTGATATAAATACAAGTTCATTGGGAGACATTTCATCATCGTGCATATTATCTTCAGTTTGAACCAACAACTTGTTGCATTAACTCCAAGGATGAAAAGCTAGCTCATCTTGGGAAGACTTCATGACAGAGGTCTACTTGTACTTCAATGGCATTTTATGATGGATTAAGGGTGGAAATTATACTCAGATTTTTAGATTAGATTGAGCAACATTTTGAGGGTAGATTTTGCATTATTTTGTCTAAGGTTTCATCCTAGAGTGGAGCACCCTATTTGGAGGAAGTGTGACTAGTTCTTGGAGGGGCAATTTAGAATTTGGAAATCATTTGGGAGCTTTGCAAGGGTTTCAAACCGTCATCTTCAAAACAACAAACCATCACATCATTTGGTAGGGTTTTTGGAGGCATCTTCATCCATATTTTGCATACATTTTGGCATCTTATCATAGCTGGAGTAGTTTCCCCAGCTAGGATTCATTTGGAACGTCATTTTCTATGTATTTTATTATGTATTTATGACTGATTTGTAGCAGTGGAATTCTGGGCATGTTTGAGCCAATTTTGTGATGTACTTGCATGGATAATAGTTTTGATTTTGTAGCACAATTTGAAATAAGACTTCTTTCATGTGTTTGTGACCATTCTATTGTTGGTCATTGCTGGATATATTTGTGATTGAAATGATAGATATGTTTGCCTTATTGTTTGAGCATTTTGGAAGCATATATGTTTGTTGTTTATACTTGTTTGAAATTAAAAAAATTTAGATCAAAATCTAGGGTTTTGAGAAGAAAATTCAGATCTAATTTTCAATTTGTCACAATTGTTGCTATAAAATTGGAAGTAATGTCCATGCAAACACATCACAAAATGGGCCTAAACTTGCCCAAAAATAATTCAAAAATCTAGTGCAATAAATCAGTCCTAGTTACATGCCAAAATATATAAAAAATGTTTCTCCACATAAACCCCAATTGGATGAACTACTCCAACTATGACAAAATACAAAAATGAATACAAAATATGGATGAAGATGCCTCCAAACCCTACCAAATAGGTGCACTGGCTTGATATTCTGAAGATGAGGGTTTGGAACCCTTACAAAGATCCTAAATGATCTCCAAATGTCAAATCGCCCCTCCAAGACCTAGTCGCACTTCCTCTAAATTGGGCGCTCTACTCTAGGGTGAAACCCTAGTCAAAATAATGCAAAATCTGCCCTCAAAATGTTACTCAATCTGATCTAAAAATATGATCATAATTTCTAGCCATTAATCCACTACAAACTCCATTGAAGTACAAGTAGATCTTTGTCATGTAGTCCTCCCAAGATGAGCTAGGGTTTTGTCCAACTCACCAACAATTCACAAGGGTTTTTGTCCTTGGAATAGATGCAACAAGTTGTTGGTTCAAACTGAAGATAATATGCACAGTGATGAAATGCCTCCCAATGAACTTGTATTTATATCAAACTTCACCCTTTCCCTCCAATTTGGCCAACCCAATTTGGGCACCTGATTCCACCTATTAAATTTGAATTTTTAATTCTCCGAATGGGGCACAATTTTCCATGAATTAAGATTTTATTTTTTATTTTTTCTCCTCCATTTAACCTCCAAAACAGTTGCCTAGCCTCATATAAATTTTATAAAATATTTTGGCTCCACAAAAAATAATAATAAATTATGGAAAATTAATTCCCAAGTCCACCAAGCCAAATAAAAATAGTTGAGCCATAAATAATTAAATTTGTCTAATTATTCAAGACTCAAACCAAATATTTGGGGACATTACAATCACCTATACTAATGTATACAATCATATGATCATCGTATTGTTTGATTGTTGAGCTGAACTATTTTAGTTTGCATGTTGGCTCTACATAAAGTTAGCTTTGCAACATGCCTATATTAGGGTGTCATCACTTGTATGATTTTTTAAAAATTAAAAAATTACTATATAAATTATTAAAAAAAATCATTGGGGGGTATCACATAGGGTACTTTTCCCTTGTCACAACCTTGTAAGGATGAAAAGTCCCTTAGGCATCGCCTCTAGTACAAGGTATATGGGATAGGTTTACTACCCCTATCCATGATCTTTTCCATCGCAAGGGTGGTGGCCCCTTGGGCTTTGCCACTTACAAAGGGTTGAAGAAGGGGGGAAGGGGGGGGCGGGGGGGTTCAAACCCCTTCACCCACATTTGTGCAATAATATTTTAAAAATAAAATAAATACTACAAATCCCTGTGTGGCATCTATATAGACAACCAATTTAGTGATTTTTTTAGTAGAGATTTCACTCTGGTGGCTTCTTCAAACACAGTTCCTTCAAATTTAGTAGAGATTTCCAATTTGGTAGAGGTGTTCATTTTGAATAGAAACATCCACATGTAGTAGATCTCCTAATTATGTGATATTTCTACCAAATTTGGCAGTCAATTGGATTCTTATAGCCCCATCATGATTGCAAATTTTAATTTTGCACTTAGATTTTAATGCTTCAATTTTACTCATATAGGCTCCTTTTTAGAGCAATTTTTTTGATAAGGTAGAATTTTCTTCTCTTTGTGATGATGCATGTGATTTTTAGTTTTTCTTAGTTATCTTGTGTAGTTTTTATTTTTAAAATTTTGAATGACCATAACTTTTGCATATGGATTCTTTGTTGGGTCAATTTTGTTGAAAGTGTATGTTTTTCATATACTTTATAATGGTTCTCGATTTTTCTCATTTTCTAACAAGATTATATATTTAACATGTGTTCATTTTTTGACGAAATTGTGAGTATCTATTGAATGCATTTTTTAATTTATAAATACACTAAAATAGAGTACCACATATTGCACTTGTATTTTGAGAATCTTGCATATCTTGTTATGTCATATTGTACTTACACTACTTTATAAGGTGCCATGGGAGTTTATTGTGTGCACCTTATTATTTTCCATTATAACCTTGTCTACCTTCATGTGAGTGTGCCTTATTTTTGTAAGCCCTTTATAACACCCATGTTAGAGTTGCCTTGTTTAGTTGTAGGCACTATCTTGTGCATATTTTGATGTTGCTTATTTAACTTATTGTATTATACTGTGTCAGTTTTAGTGGAGTTTTTACACCTTTTCCTTGTCAATTTTATGGAGGGAATCATATTGTTTGTGCTAATGTTTCATTGGTTTTTCTTTTGAGTGAGCCATGTATCTAGTTTTTGTTCCTATATATAAGAAAAATACATTAAATAATTACCCATGCATTTTAGTGAGATGAAATACATACCTTTTAAACTTTATGGATGTGACCTTTCATCTTTAATTGATTAGTATTGTTTCTACTATAGGAATTTACATTTTTTTATCAAAAATTTCTATTTTTTTCTATTTGCACATTGTTTGAGTAGTTTCATATGGGTTGCTCATATATAATTGTGTATGTTTTATCCTAATCTTCATTTTAGAGGTTCTTTAGTTTCAACATTATAGCAGTTATTTTTTTATAGTTGTTTACAACATCTTTGTACTTTTGTGGTATTCTTACTCTTCCTAGGAATTTTTTTGGAGGCTTCTTATTTCATCTCATTTTTATTCTATCTTGGTGGTTTGGGTGTCATATTGAGTCCTCCTTCACTTTTTCATATTTCATTTGCATGTGTTTTCTTTCTTTTGTAAAGAAGATTTTTCTTGTAATATTTTCTCGTTTTCTCCATTTGTGAGATATTTTTTTGTAATGGGTACCTAACATGTTGTTGTAGTTAGGTCCCAGATCCTTACATCTTGCATGTTTTATAATTCCCTAATTTGCACATAATGGGTGTTTTGGTGTGAACAAGGTACATTATCCAACTAGTTTCACTTTAGGACCTATTCACACCTAGTTATCAAAGCTTGCTTAAGTCATTTAATTTTTGTGTCTCATATCATAGGATTAAGACACATGTCATGATCTTAGTATATATTGGGGTTTCATTTAGATATTTATCCTTGCCTATATGGAAAGGTCATCTTAATATATTGTTATTATCTTGTATTTGTTATTTTTTAAAAATATAACAATTTTTTCTATTACATCTCTTTCATGAAATGGTTTTGGTTTTTTCGGTTAGATTGTTATACTTGTGAATTATTACATTACTCTAACAATTCACTTGAATTGTAGTTAGTGTATTTTTATTTTAGTTATGTTCTACTCAATGTTTATCCTTGACAAGTATTTAATGTTTTGTTGGCTTGTGGAAGTTAAAAGAAAAATAGTTTTTTGGTAGTGTTGTCACGTGAAATTGCACCCTACAAAATGAGGAGTTCAACATTCTAATGTGATGAAGGGTACTCCCCTTACCAACTCAACTTCATAGAAAATAAAAAGAAACACAACCAATATGCATGAAGAAACAAAGAGATTTTTTTATTATTATTGAATTGGAAAAAAAATAGATTACATTACAGAATTGCATGGGCTTTTTATTACAAACATCTACCAAATTTGCAGATCAAAGCATTCACTCTCAACTCTACATTCACTAGCAAGTGTTCGACACTTCTTCTTAGTTCCACGACTACATTACCTACTAGCTACTCCACCTTTTTTTCTCTCTATCTCTCGCTATCCCTATATACTATATTCCTTTGTCATGTTGGCCTAACTCATAGCATTCCCTTTGTCGTAGTACCGCCTCATCATCCAATAAACATCTAGATCTTGTAGGTAGTTACATTTTTATCAGTAACTTCCATTCTTATTCATTTGCACCAGGTAATCACCTTTGAATCTATGCTCCATCAATTGCAGATCGAAATCGCCTTGATTCACAAAAATGATGTGAAATCAATGAATAACTTCTCACCACATGTTGCCACCTTACTCTTCCATTCATTTCCATCTGCCTTGCACACACCTTCTACTGCCATCCTTCCAAATTGCCATTGTGATGACCATAAGTTATTTCTATACCACAGACCCCTTTCACAACTTGTTGCGGAACTGCAGGGACTATACCGCCACACTGTAGACTGCTTCACCAAACTATGGTGAGGATAAAATTTCAAAACTTCCATACCACATCCTTCTTCCTGGTCTACCATAGGGTTGCAGATTACCTAATATACCTCAGGCTCCCATATATGACTATCACGGGGTTGCAGTGTAGAAGACCTTGGACTAAACCTTTTACCTCCTACCCTGCCAACTCTAGTTTGTGCAACCCTTATTGAAAAGAAATAACACAAGTCTTTTTATTTGATGCAAGATTGCATGTACGCCCCGTACCGCAACCCTCTTCCTGGTGTACCACAGGGTTGTAGATTACTTACTATACTGCAGGCTCCCATATATGATTATTGCGGGGTTGCGGTGTAGAAGACCTTGGACTAAACCTTTTACCACCACCTTGCCAACTCTAGTTTGAGCAACCCTTATTGAAAATTAATAACACAAATCTTTTTGATTGATGCAAGATTGCACGTATGCTCTGGATGCTCCTACTTCAAACACCCAAGGTAATTCAAAAATGTTTCATGAGTTGAACTAAAAAAAATTATAGACCCTATGCTTGTCCTGGATCCACCTGTTTACCTTATCTTTCTGACCATCTTTCTGAACCTACCTCTACAATTGGATGTCCCTTCCATCCTTCATTCTTATGGCCCTCTTCCTTCCTCTTTTCACAAATTCCAGTTCCCACCAATTTGAACTATGGAACGCTGGAAAATCATAATCATCAATCTTATCCTCTTCAATAAACTCATGCATTACCTATTCCCCCATCATGGTTGCAACAATTGTTTCACTTTCAAGCTCCATTGGTTCCTTGTGTTCATCTTTTCCTACTTCTCTTGAAAATTAGTTCTCAACTGCAATTTCAATTTCAATATCACAATAAAAATACTCATATTATCCATCTTTCTCCTCTATATCCTCATCAATGTCAATAATACAATCAAAATATTCTTCCTCTTCATCCTGCAATAAATTGTCATCCATACAAATCTCTTTATTACATGAGAAATCATTAATTAATGCAAACAAAATCTCATCAACTAAACTAGCATGCACTTTCTCACCTTCGTCCTTATTGACAACTATAATACCTTCATTTACCAATGTATTCACTACTACAATACCTTCATCTACACTAATCTCATTATGCTCACACAAATCAGTAACAACGCTTTCACAAAGAGCAGATTTTACCTCTTCTTTCTCCACCAAAAATTTCATTCTACTCCTTCTTAATGCAATCAACATAGCTGCAAATTGCATTAGCAATTCATGATCTTCATCCTCATCCTCTTTAACTAATTGTCTAATTCCATTAACCAAGCATTTTTTAGTGTTATTACATACCTTTTCTTCTTCCTTATTTAAAGGTTTCAATTTGTAGTTGACTCCATTTTTCATCAAATAATATGTGTTTGCATACCCATCATGTATTTCCTTCCTGTCAAACTACCAAGGTCTTTCCAATAACAAGTGACAAACATCCTGTTGGTGTTTCAATTCGCACCTCTGGTATGAGAATTAGAAACAAACAACTATGCACAGATAAATTGCTCTTCGAATTAGGAGGGGAAGCTCCGTCTTTGTTGATATTGCTTAAGAAAGTAAATT